>BSBM01000198.1:610000-1210000 GCA_027924585.1 Larix kaempferi
ACTAAACAATTCCACGCATCCACAACTGGCTTCATCACAAAGTTTGGTTTTGGTAGTGACAATATTTCCAATTTTCATTGAGTTATAGGGCATGTTGCATTGTCATGCTTTAAAAATTCCTAGATTTCTGCATGCTCATAGCATTGCCTAGTCTATATTGTCCCTAAGATGCAATGATTTTCTTCACTTTAAAGTGATTGGTGAGAGAAAACTTAAAATTGACCCAACATAAATATTAACCTAAATGAAATATTAATAGAGCACAGAGTGAAGATGACTCGAGCACCAATTTGGAGACAATTTTTGATATAAAGCAAGAGATTGGGTAGACATTGCCACAAAGGACTCATTCCAAGAGACTCTTAGAAAAGGCCTATGGAGATTATCCTAAATGGCTTGATTTATGTGCATTTTCAAGAGAATTGGAGAATCAATAGAAACGGTCCAAGGTAGGGGTTTCTCAATATCCAAGCCTAAGTTGCAAAGTAGGGTAGCCACTGGGGAATACCAATTAAAGGTGTAATATTGAATAGCCAATATCATGGAGTAATGAAGAGAAACATACGGGAATCTTTCTCAACTTAACTTAGTATCCACTCAACCTAACACATCCTCAAAGGTTGTAGTGAATGAAAGGTGGAATGACCTATAAAAGTGCTCTCTGAAGACAACAATTTAACTCATTGCTAGTTTTTTTATCCATTAGAGCTTTGTCATTTTGATCTTGTTGAATTAGAGCTTTTTCATTTTCATGTTGTTGAATTAGAGCTCATTAGACATGTAAGATTTCTTTGTAGGCATATTTCAAGATTTCATACTAACATATTTTTGTTTGTTATAACAATTTGAAATTTTGTTTGTTTGTTTTCATTGTAGATTGATGGAGAATTAAAAAAAGACAAAGAAAACATGCTACTCAACAAAATGACAATGAAGAGCATGATAAGAATAGAGAATGAATGAGACAACAAAGAGCAAGGTCGAGAGAAGAAGAAGATGCACATTTGGTGCAACAAATTCTAATGGAGGACAACCAAGGTAAATTATTGAATTACATACTATCATAATTTAAATATCATGCTACATAATTTACAAAATTAGTAACAATTTTCCAATAAATTTAACTAAATTTCATAATTTAATTTGTTTCATATTTATTTGTAATGATATTCTTATTTATTTCATCCATTTGTTATTTAAATTTCAAAGTTTGCAACAATTTTTATGTTAAATGAACAATTTTCAAGTGACTAAGAAATGTTAAATTGGAACAATTTTCAAATGAAACATGTAAATTTAGATTGTATTTTCATGTTAATACATGTACATATTTTAAACTATTTTCAAATTACTTCAAAGTTGCCAACAATTTTCAAATTATGTTTCTAAGTTGCTTTAACAATTTACAAATTATTTCAAAGTTTACTAACAATTTTCAATTTTATTGTCCAACAATTTTCAAATGAAATCTACACTTAGATTCTATTTTTAAGTTAAAATATATGTACATATTAACTATTTTCAAATTTCTAAACTTTACTAACAATTTTCAATGTTATTAGAATAATTTTCAAATTAAATGTACACTTGGACATTATTTTCAAGTTAAACTGTACATATTTAACTAATTGCAATTTTTTAAGTTACTAACAATTTCAAGTTAAATGTAATTTCAATTTTTGTTTTGTTAGAAAATTCAATTTCAAAACAAATGAATAAATATTTTTGAAATGAACATGTTGTGATAGTTATGTATTAGTTAGAATTTATTCAATTTGAAAACAAATGAATGAATATTTTCATAGGTATGGTGGTTGGTAATATTCTCATAGTAATGAATATTTGAATACAAATGAATGTTCAAAGAGCTATTTAATTATAATGTTTACTTAAAAAAAATTCCCTTTATCACATGTACTTTTATTTACATAACATGACATATCACCATGATAATATTAGTGATTAGAATCATATATTTTGTTAGGACAAATTGGAAATAATTATTTGCAATGTTTGCAACCTTGCATTGAAGCATTATTGATCAAAAATCCTCAAATAGCAATTTATGATAAAAATTTGTAAAAATTACAACTTCCATAATTGTCTATTGTTGAAATTGCAAAATCATCAACTAATGAAAATGTTATTTTGCATTAAAAATTATGAATTTCTCCTCAATCATATCACTACAATGTTTTTAATTAAATATCGTATTCATCTCTAAATCAATGTTTTTTTTCCCCACATTTAGAGTATAATAGGTATTTTATCATGGGTAAAAAACCAATCTTAAATTTTTATTTCAAGTATATACAACATGGGATGCATGATGTTGTCCTTGAAATTCTAGGGTAGAAGTGTTGTAATCATTTATTCTTTGTGGTGATTTGCAACTTGTATTTTAAATATTTATTTATTTATTTTATACCATAAAGTTAAAATAACATTTTTTTTGTAATGTAAAAGTAAAATGGACATAAATTGCATAAATAAAATTTGCCCACAATTATATAATGTGATGATTATAAATGATATTAATTTTTATGCCCACAATAATTTTTATCAAGTTATTAATAATTATCTTGACTTAAATATATATAGTTGATTTTCAAGTTACTAGCAATTTTAAAGTTAAATGTACAAGTTACTACCAATTTCAAGTTACAAGCAATTTCAAATTTTACTAGGAATTTCAAACTTTACTTCTAGATCAATTCACAAGTTTAATTAAGTTAACAATTTCAAGTTACTTGAGCAATTTCAAATTTCAAGTTACTTAGCAATTTCAAATTTCAAGTTACTAGCAATTTCAAGTTACTTGAGCAATTTCAAATTTCAAGTTACCAGCGATTTCAATTTTTACTTAGAACAATTCTCAAGCTAAATGTATTAGTTGGAAAATTCAATTCACATTCAATTTTCAATTTTTCAATTTCCACATCAAATTTCAAGTTACTAGCAATTTTAAAGTTCAATGCACAACTATCAAGTAACCAATTTTCAATTTGTTAATTTGCATGTTATGTAGGGAGAGATTATGGTAAGACATCACATCATGGTGATCAAGAATCACATGACCCTGTGCCCCCTCATGATCCTAATCAACCATCACATAACACCTTTCCCTTTCACATTGAAAATATAATTGGGAGTTGCAGTGGGGTTGTAAGGGGTGGAAATTTTCTAGACGATTGTGCAGTTGTTTCTGCACAAGAAGAGATTGGGAACTCGATCCCTGGTCGGAGAGTTAGAGCATGTCAATAACATAATCAAGTCATATTTTGAACAACATTCAATGATGGCACAAGCTCAAATCCTATATGGGTTGATAAAACACAAAAAATTAAAACGTGCCACAAAGTGGTTGGGTTTTCAAGATGTTAAAACAAAAAAGACATGCGAGAATGCAATAGAAAATGTAAGAACTTCATTATCTCCGTTTGGGAAATCAAGAAACAATGATACCCGATTTGCTCGTAGGGAAATTACAATGGCTGTTGTGGCACAAAGCACCTCAAGAAATCAAATGGTATCAACAATGGCATCATTGCTCAATGTTTCAAAAAGAACATTGCTCAAATATACTAAATTCATGGTCTGGATAGATGAAAATGATGAAGCTGCTTGTTGGGCTCTTATTTGTAGGGAACCCTATCGAGGTAGGATGGTAGCAAGCATTAGAGAGAAGGTGATGGAGTTTTGGCATAGCCATTCTTGTGCTATTCCATATCGAAAGCATGTCCTGCGACAATGTTTATCCAGAGGCATTTATCAGGAGCACTGTAAGCATGTGATGGAGATGACGGAAGTTGCACTTTACGAGGAATTCCAAGAAACCAATCTTGGTGTTCAAATATCATTTATCATGTTCAACAAATTGAAACCGTGGTATATTAGGCTGAATATGATTCGCGACACTTGTTGCTGCCGATACCACGTTGAATTTCAACTATACTATGACACATTTCTGGATTTTTGCAAAAGGCACTGGAACGGTGTACTAGCTCCTCACATAGTGCGAGATTTTATTTATATGATACTATGCAACGGGAATCCTGAACACGTGTTTTTCAATAAGAGGTGTGTAGGTGGGAGAAAATGCCATGAATGCGGTGATTTGACATTGTTCCATAGGAACTTTCCTATCGATCCAATACACCATGGATTGTCAGATATCACCGTTAGGTGGAAGAGGTATGAGTACATCACCATGAATCCAACATCTTCTTCATCTATGCCATCCAAGAGGTTCGACTTGCTCGATGATGAGATTCCTGTTTCAGATTTCAAGGAGAATCTTCAAAGTCAAATTTATAAATACATAAAGCACTCCCATAGGTCCAGGTGGAAAGCTTCAGAACTCAAACATTCTCATGATGTATTTGAGCCGAGCACAATCTTATCAGAGGCATACTTTGCAGAGAACTACACCTTTTCTCCTCAGAGAGAGATACATAGTCAGTACTATCACTCCGACGAGGTGTCTATCTTCGTACGTGTATTGTACAGACATGCTCAAGAAAGCATTGCTAGTAGGGATAGCACTCCTTAGTCACGTGAAGTGATCAAGGAGTACCATTTTTATGTTAGTGATGATTGTGAGCATGACACATTGTTCGTTCAACACTGCTTTGGGTTGATTTATGATTCATTCAGGCAGAGAGGCGTATCATTTACTGAACACTGGATTTGGTTAGATGGGTGTGCAGGGAAATTCAAATCGGCATGCTCATTTTATTGGTTGAGTTGCCTTCACAAACAGACAGTAATCCAACACACCTGGAGCTTTTTTGAGATAGGGCATGGAAAGGGTGAACATGATGGCACAGATGCATGTGTGAAACGAGCAATTCGGAGGTACCAGATGAGTCATGGTGCAACCCGACTCAAATGCTCCACTAAAGTAGTTGATTGGTGCACACATAATTTGGGACATCAAGGTCGCGAACAAGCAAGGTTGGTGTGTAGGTAATAAACTCCAAACTCAGTCAATAAGCTAATAACATTCAATATCATCATTTCCAAAAGAACACATACTCGATAGGAATTTACATATGACAAACTTAATTCCATGCAGTTTCTTTTGGGATTTTTCCCTTGGAGATGTTAATAGATCCATGCCGTGGTATTGTGAGACCATCCCTGGTATTAGGGAATTGCATTGTGTTCGAAGTAAAGACATGGGTGACATATTTTCCATTGAAACAAGGAAGTATGCCTTTTTTAGCGATTTTTGCATTGATGCAAATGGATGCGGGCTTGATCACTGTGAAAATGACGTATATGTCAATCCATGGAAATATGTCTCTCTTAATCTAAAGGGCCCACATCCAATTCCAACATGGCAAGAGATGCACATTGAAGAGGCAATGGTCTCATTAGATCATGATCGAGTTTCTGATATGGTTAGGGAAGGTACAAGAGTCTTCATTAAGTTAATTAGTTCATTATATATTATACATATACAAATGTTGTAGAAATTTGCACGTAGGACATTTGAATAATATTTGTAATGTATCTTGCAGGTGATGTATTCGTTGTCATTGCACCCCCCAACAACCAAGAAAATGTGGCATACTATTTGATGCGGTGCATGCAAATAAAGAGTAGGTTGGTGTGACCCTACCAAGATGGGGACTTCACATACCAAACTTGAGACATGGTTCTAATGGGACACTTTTTTGAAAAAGTGAAAAAACAAGGTGCTCATATTATTTCTACAGATTTTATGCCTGAATATATATCATGTCAATACAGTCATTTGGTGGTGGCAGCTCGGATAACTCTAACAGAAATCAAGGTGAAGAGAGGTGAGCCAAAGAGATGGAAGATGACAGAAGCTGACCATGATCGTATTATGGAGACTTGCATTCCTATAACACATTGGCTAGATGAATGACTTACATGTATGCCACTTGCATCATTGGCATAGTTTTCATGTTGTCTTGTGTAGTATTTTTTTGGAGATTTTTGTGGAGGTTGTTTTATAAATGTATTTTTGTAGATGCTTTAATGTCAAGAATACAAATACTAGATGGGAGGCTTTTGTGAAATTTGGGTCATGGTTCTCCAATTTGAATACACTTGAATGTATATGTTCTAATTTTAAATTTTGATTTCAAATACAATTGTAATGTAATTGAGAATTTAAAATACATCTATACAATGTGGAATTGTAAAATTAAATTTTGAATTGTACAATGTATTCTAATTTTAAATTTTGATTTCAAATTTGCAAAATTTTATACATTATAATCCATTCATTGTATTTCTTCATCAATTACATTGTATTTCATTATCAATTATATATAAATATTATAAAATACCAATGTATGGAAAAAATGTTTCATTCAACAATAATCAATTAGTTTTGTTATCAAGAAGATATCAAAGTTAAGACCAATTTTTTTGCCTCTCCTCATTCCATTTAATAAAAATATTTGCACTTGGTGTTACATGGAATATAACATACAAGATAAAGGGTACAATTCAACTAAAGGGCACTTACACAAAATATTTGAATATATTTTCATGCAAACAATACCCATTGTTGGCACAACTCACAAACATTCACTATAATTTCTAACCATCAAACCTTCTCAATTTTTGGGCTACATGCATAAAAACCCATCTTTATCATGTACTTTTGCATGCATAGGCATGGAACCTATTTTAGAGAAATTAGTTAGTATTATATGGCTTTGCTTGCATAAAAAAACCTCAATTATCAAACCAAAACACAACTTGTACATGCCTTTGTTTTTTATAGACATGGATTATATAATAATGAAAGTTGAAATGTAAACGTAATAATACATGGAAAATATGTATATTTACGTACTGAAAATATCTCATGCTTATCTTATTTGTGGTGTATTTGTCTTGAACATTGTGTGTTCCAATAGTTTTATCGTGGGTTTTGTGGCTAGTGATCTAACATGGAGATTGCTTTATTGGCTTTATTTGTAAATTGACTCCAATGTATGTAGGTATTCAAACAAAAATACAAGAAGCATGGGTGTTGGTGGCTGTCCCCTCCACATCAATCCATGGACATGACATAGTTCTTTCCATTTTTTGGGTCATAATCACTAGTGGTCACATTAGGTTCTCATTGCAATCATATCTCAAAATGTATAGGACTAATATACACTACTATAATGACCTTGGTCTCAAAAGCTTGTATAGTACACTATATGCCACATCATCAATGTTTTGGCCTCCATCCACCACGGCTTGGAAGATATTGTAAGCTTCGTCTGATTTTCCTTCATTCAATAAAACCCTAAACCATTTATTGTAAACACCAACATTTGAGTTAAATGCTACTGCCATTTAATTCTACAAAATATCTTTAAGGCTTTTTTAGTTTACCTAGTTTTGTGAACTCATCAAATAGCATTGCATATTAGGATCGTGCTTCTCTGTTGCCATCTTACCAAGTTTGTAGACATGGGAGGCAACATGGATCGCCAACACAATCATTAAAAGAGTTGTGACCTCGTATGGATCGCGAACACAATCATTAAAAGAGTTGTGACGTAGTCAATAAATATAATTACTGATTGATTTTAACGATCATATAAAACTATGTGGTTTTATAGTTATGGATAAACATTCATTGGAAAATTAATGTAAACATGGAAGCAACATAGATTAATCAACAAATTTATTAAATAATTTGATTTGAAGACAAATCTTTGTATGTTTTAAGGTTATTGTGCACATCATGAATATAGTATATGGATGAGTAATAGTTATGAACAAACATTCAAGGAAGACAATTATCATATTTTTCAACATAAAATTATTAGGAGTGAAAATTGTATGGATCCATTTTTGTTTAAGTGTAGAAATCTTACTAATTGTTAAATTTCCAAGCATAAAATATTTGGCAATATCTTTGTTAGCACTCAATCCAATGAACTAATTTTGAGTGGCAAAAAAATTAAACTTGTAGAAATATAAACTACATCTTTTATTACATATTTCAACCACACATTATTATTATGAAAAGATGCAACCACACATTAAAATACACCATTTTACGTTTAATTTAAAGCATATTAAAACAATCTAAAGATGTGAAGTATACATTTATTTTGAGATTTTAATTTTAAATTATAATTGAATTGGAATGTGTAAATTGTAATTGAATTGTAATGTGTAGACAACATAATGTAATTGCAATTTCAATTTTTAATTTCAAATGTATTCTACTTTTACATTTTGATTTCATTTATGCAATTGTAATGTAGTTGAAAACGAGCTTTCAAATTGTAATTGATTTCGAATTGAAATTACACATTAAATTTGAAATTTTACATTGTAATTGAATTGGAATTGTAATTTCAATCTTAAAACGTAGTGTATGTATTCAATTCTAAATTTTGGAAGATGTTCTGTAATGTAGTCAAAATTTGCATTTTAAATTGAACTAAATTGTAACTACACATTAAATTTCCATTTGAAACGACAAAACATAAATTTGTAACTGTAATAACTATATCCAGATCTAATATAAAAAACGATCAATTTCAAATCAAATAAAAAATACACATGAAGACATCAATATGATAAAATATACAAAATATCCAAAAGTCCATATCCAAAGTCCATATATGATAAAAGTCCATGTATAAAGGATAGAAATTCATATCCAAAACATGAAAATCTATACATAGATCATCCAAACACATGAAAATATATAAAATATGAAAATATATAAAACATGAAAATGTATAGACCATCAACTCATTGGCCACTACCCCCACGAGGCCCGTGATCGTCCCTCTGACTGCCCTCGTGTGTAGTAGCCCACTACTGTCTCTAAGACGCTAAACCCTCAAGGAATTCCTCCATATCCATCGTGTCAAAGGTGATATCCGGGATTTGGGTAGGAATACGAGTAGATGTCCCTTCATAAAGACCATGTACTTGACATGCATCCCAACCATATGTGAAATCCATTGCAGCATTGACATACGCACCTAATGCACCTGATGCACTCGTGTCTTGTTGCACATCCTCCGTTGGGGGATCCACATGTATGTCGTCGAGATGAACCGACACACTGCCTCTCCTGCTGCCGCCACCAGTGGCAACCGACCCTGGCCTGGAATCACTCCCCGGTGAACGGGAGCGCTGCCGATGGCCACCCTGTTGGGCGACGTTAGATGCTCTCGTGCTTCGTGGAGCACGAAACAATGAATCTCTCTCTTTAGGACTATCTGCATCACATTTCAATTTCTAATTCTAATTTTCTTTCAAATTTCACATTTAAAATTCAAATTCAATTTTCAAATTCTATTCCAAATTTCACATTTCAATTTCAAATTCAATTTTCAAATTCTATTCCAAATTTCACATTTCAAATTCAAATTCAAATTTCAAATTCAATTCAAATTTCAAATTCAATTCAAATTTCAAATTCTATTTCAAATTTCACATTTCAAATTGAAATTCAATTCAAATTCAAATTCAAATTTAAATTTCAATTTCAATTTCAAATTTCAATTTCAAATTCAATTCCAAATTTAATTTCAATTTCAAATTCAATTCAAATTCAAATTCAATTCAAATTCAAATTCAAGGCCACCAGTGGACTAGAGTTTGCTCCTATTGATCCTCAATCATTGAGTGAGAGGAAGGTTCCTACAGTCATTGTTTTAGATGATGACAATGTTTCTTAGTTTAGCATTAGTTCTTAGGGATCATAGGCATATATGAATTGTGGTTTTTTTAAATAATCTTTAAAACATAAGAGAATGGCGATGAACTCATATACTTGTAAAAAAAGGAAATATCTAATTATTTTCTAGTTCACTAAATAATTAGTTATTTACTTCTTAGTTTAGTCTTGTGTGTTGGTGTTTGGAATCATTTGCATCTATGTTTATAGATTATGTCTTGTATTTGTGAAAGTATCAAAGGAGTTCAATGTTATGTTTTGGATTTGTGAAAGTATCAAATAAACATTATTACATAGAATACATTGAGTAGAAATTTCAAGCAAAGTCTCGACTCTTCATGTACAAGCATGAGTCCCACTGGGATTGGGCAAGAACTAAGAAGAAGAAAAATGGGGTCATTTGGTGGTTTTAAAAGTTGTTTGACTAAACCAACTGGAGATGCTATTTGACTAAACAAAATTGAGGTTTTGTTTGGCTAGATTAGTTCACATCAAACCATTGTCAAATTTTCAAATCTTTTGACGTGATTTGGATAAACTTGGTAGCTATGGAATAGGGATTTCTTCTATTCTATCATGATTTTCTCCACTACAAATCTAGAAATGGAGGTTTATGGAGGCATATTACAATCACCAATGTTTTAAAAAAAAATGCTACTGCATCAGTGGCTTAGAGAGGGCTTAGAAAGTAAAGGATTTAAAGAAGAAATAGGTCTAAGAAGCTTTTTTTTTCTAAAGAAACCATTTACTAACTCTACAAATAAGAATGGGAACAACAATGAGGTTGCAACAATGAGGTTGTTCGTCCCATCCTCACTTTTATGTTGTTTCCTCAACAAAATGTGAACCCTTATTATGTTTCTAGTAATCGAGCTTTGTCTTCCTCAAATCTTATTGAATCCTTTAAATCTTCAATTTATATCCAATAATTTCTTTCCAAATTTTCAATCAATTAGTTCTTGTGAAGTTAGGGTTACATGGCACTCGTGTCAACCTAATCCTTTCTTTCCCTTTTCCACATCTCCATTGGGATGGTTTTTGGTCCTCAAACCATTAGTGACTTCAATAACTTTGAAGGGGTCTATTTCTATCTATGGATTTTGGCTTCTCACACTAGCTATGGATTCTTACTTTGTGTAACATACCTAGTAGCCTCTTTTCACTATTGATTCCATGGGGCACTCCATAATCCACCATCACCACATTGAATTTCTTCACTATGGTACCATTATGTAACCTCAACATTCTTATAATAAACTAATTACAAAATACATATGTACGTTAATGGAGATTATGCAAAGTTAATTTAACAATGCACTCCATTTATGAACCCAATAAATATAAATACAAACTTATGCATGCAACCATATGTCACATTCAATATAAATTCCACATCATATTTTATAATTAAAAGAGCATGCATGCATTAGGAACACATGTGCATTCTTGAAAGTGCTACATGATTCTAAGCATACAAATAGTAGGAACACTTGCATGTTACTTTGTGTATACACAAACAAACAAAATAAGGTTGATTACTATTTTTTATTTGACCCTCCCATACCAACAACAAATTTTGTATAAGGAGGTAATATGAGCTTGTTCTAGGAGGACATATAGGCATCCATTGCCAATTTCCAAGGAGCATTTCCGTAAGTTTTATTTCTCTAACCATATTTATAATTTTTACATTTTAGAAATGTCCATATTTTTAAAAAGGTGTTTTTATTGTTGAATTGTAGTTTGTATTCCACAAAGATGGTGGAAAAATATAATCCAAACACATGTAGTCTAGTCCAGCAAAATGCATTTGTAGTGGCTTATCATTCAGAGACATCATCTAATGATGTTAGGCCACCTGATGTTGGGAATTTTTCCAAGCTATCCATTATGGTTCCAGGCCAATTTATCTTCATTGATGCTCACATAGTGGACATACTTTTCATGGCCTAAGAAAGGATCCTATTTAGGAAAATTTCTTGGATGAGGTTAGTATGCCATAATTTTTATACTTTCTTTGCTTATATATTTATTGTTGCATTTGATATTTAGTATACATGAATTTAAAGTATTTGTAATTGTATTTGTATTTGGTCTGTGTAATTGCTATGATTTAACACCCTTACATCTAGGCGACATGATGCCCCATCTCCTGGACTTTATGTAGCAATCAATGGATCTTGTTCCCTTGGGGATCCTCACTCCCAAGTATTATACACAATAAAATAACTATTATACTTTTAAACCTTTTAACTATTTTACAATTTTAATTTTTAATAAAAATAATCAATTACTAATGATCATATTTGATGATTATTGAAAAATGTTAACTATGCCATGAAATCAATGTAATAAGATACAACTTCCATTTTTGCCTCACATTGATTAGGAATGGCACTTTGATAAGGAGTTGTCTAAAAACTCGACGATTTGGCTTGGATGAGGGACTTTCACTGGAATCCAACATTTTTTATTTTGCAAAATCTGAACTGGTTACAATATTAGGTGTTTGGATGATGCTACATGAACTGGTTATCATGGCAAGTTGTTAGTTATGGTTATGATTAATAATATATGATTACATAATTATAATATTAATTTTTTATATTATATTATTAATATTAAATATTATTTTTTAAAAATAAATTAAGTAAAAATTAATAAATAATATATGATTATACATATTATTAATATTCATTTTTTAATTTTTTAATATTATATTATTAATATTAATTTTTTGTGATGTTATATTGGTAGGTTTAGAGTTATAGGTTAAGTAATGTAATATATGATTTTTTTTCAATCCTCTTGGCATTCTCAGAGGATTGAAAAAAAATGGGCAGCATTTCTGCTTGTAAAAACACATTTTAAAATAAAACCGGTAGCATTTATGCGGTGAAATGCTACTGGTTGATATAAACAAATTTATATACCAAATAATTTTTAAACAAATAAATGCAAAATAAATTTAAAATCCTAAACCTATTTCAAATTTCAAATGGTTTTGGTTTTTGTTTTGAAATAGTTTTTTGTTTTAGGTTCAAATGGTTTTTTTTTCAATCCTCTTGGCGTTCTCGGAGGATTGAAAAAAAATGGGCAGCATTTCTGCTTGTAAAAACACATTTTAAAATAAAACCGGTACAATTTATGCGGTGAAATGCTACCGGTTGATATAAACAAAAATAAATCAAATAATTTAAACAAATAATTGCAAAATAAATTTAAAACCCTAAATCTATTTCAAATTTCAAATGGTTTTGGTTTGAAAGGGGTTTTTGTTTTAGTTTCAAATGGTTTTTTTTTCAATTAGTTTGGTTTCAATGGTGGTTTTCAGTTTCAATCCTGGTTTAGTTTCAATGGCTACATCCTAACCAATTCATAAAAAACAAATAAAAACTAGATTTTATCAAAAAACCAATTTTATACAACACAAACAAAATATAATGTTTTTTTAAATAACAAAACATTGGATGAATTCTACCCACCCGGTGGAATAGAAGACATGGTGGAGGCCCTGTGGTGAGGTGGCGTCGCTATGGTGAGGTGGCATGGGTGTGAGCTCGGTCGAGGGAGTCTGGATGCGTCATTGTAGTCATCACTATCGATTACTTGCAGAAATAGAGCCGATCGGCCTAGCCGGGCCCTGTTTTGTTTTTTCTTTCCTGTCGCATACCCTCAATCGAGCAAACCCTCGATTGAGCTAATACCTCGATCGAGGGTTTGGTTAGACCCTTGATCGAGGGTTTAAAACACCCTCAATCGAGGTCCATTGCAGCCCTCGATTGAGGTATTTTAAAACCCTCGATCGAGCATTTAAAACCTCGATCGAGGGCTTTAAAATACCTCGATCGAGGGTCCGAAAAACAATTTTTTCCCATTTGATCCGCCAAAAATGGTGAACCACATTCGCAGATTCACCCACATACATTTTAGGAGAAAGGAACCCAAAGGAGGGTGGGATTTAAACATATTTGGACTCGAACAAGAAATACAAAAATAAATACTACTTACAGGTGTTGGAAGCTTCTTTTTCTTAGGTGTACCTCATCCCGTGGGTGTTGGTTATTCAACACATTAAGTTGTAATTGAATTCAAATATGATACAGATGGAGCTATTTAAAACCAAATGGGATAAGTTGGACATAAACATGTATCGGCTTGAATAAGAGATCAATATAAGGCCGGAATTTATAATGCAAATTGAATTTTCCACACCTTCAATTTCTGTGTATTTCATCCATCCTGGTGCACTTTCTACATTTTCACAACCCCCTGTACATTTAGTCATATGAGATACATGTTACTGAAAAAGCACTATGGATTATTAGTAGTTGTGGTCGAAGACATTATAATTGTTGCACTTGTTTGGAATTCAATTTTGCTTGTGATAGGTGTTAAAAGTCAATTTAGTGTTGAACATCAACATGAAGCAGTTCAACTTACTATGACTCTAATGGTGCTTAAAGCGTTTATAATGTGCAGGCTCTTATATCTTATGTTTTAACTTATCTCTTGGTTTTATAATTACATCAAGGTTAACTAGGTGCTTTACAGTCCAATATGGGGGAGATGTTGTAACAAATCAATATGGGGGAGATGTTGTAACAAATCAATATTGGGGAGATATTGTAACCTCCTAAGCACCAAAAATAAAAAGTAAAAATTAAAAAAATTAAAACCAGTATGGATCCAATTTCTTGAGGTGTAAAAAATTTAAGATAAAACAAAAAATTACATGTCAAGAAATTGGATCCCTCTCGACTCTTGATAGATCTATATTTAAAATACATCTATGCTAGCATTTCCCAAGTCATGGTTATCATTTTTATATAAATATATTGGATGATTTATGGGCAATTGTGAGAGATGAACTTTATGTTGACTATTGTAAAAAGTTCATTGCTGTATGTATGTGTACCTTAGTTATTGCAACTTTGAACTTTTTGTTGATTGTTGTAGAAATTTCACTTTTGTATGTATGTGTGCCTTATTTATTGTAACTTGAAACATTATGCCGACTATTGTATGTTTGTGTACCATAGTTTTCATATTTTTTTAAGTTGATAATATATGCAATGATTCCAATTATCATTCTTGTGTTCAGACATATCGATTTTTTTAGTTCATTCTATATAATTGTGAAAGCAAATATAAATGAAAGGGCTCACACACTTTATATTGGTAGAACTTGATGCGTCAATTTAAATGGTTTCCAAAATGTTTGTATGATAATGATCCTAATGAACAACATATAATTTGTTCAAGGATAGGCTATCCTTAAATGTATTGGTTGATTTTGACACTTTCCTTAAGAGATGTTTTGTGGGTCTAGATGCATATGCAACCTGTAGGTATTGATTTAATTTCAACCTAAACACTATAACGCCTTGAAGATGTAAATGTTTTGAAAAATTCTTCTGAAACATATATAACTATTTCAAAGAAACCTATATTAATTTGAATGTAAAATGTGATTAATTCTTGTTTTGAGGCCTCGACTTGATTTTCTTTGTATACTTAATGTAGTAAATTGGAAATGAATTTTGATCAAGGAAGTAGGAATGTTGTTTTTACTGATTCTGGCATACTTTTCCGAGTTCAGAAGTTTATGTTCAGTGATTTGTTAGCATATTTATTTGAAATGCTTGTGTGAGTGACCAATTTCATTGCCATGATAGTTAGAAATAATGATAAATAATGCAATAATTTGTTAGTTTCTTATTGTCAAGTTCAAAGACCATAAAATAAAAACTAAAACAAGAAAAACTATGATGAACACAATAAAATAAATTGCAGATTGCACATGTTCTCTTTGGTTCTATTTGAAGCAAATGGATCTTGCCAATACTTCTTACTATATATTTGTATGAGTTTCTACACCAACTTAGATTTGTACATTCATTTATCATGATTTTGTGTCTTGCTTCATTGTGTCAATTTGATGAATCAAACCATATGGACTAAGCTACTGGGGCCCCCTGTTGTGTTAGTCCTAAAGTGGAAATTTGACAAAAACCTCAAAGAGCCATCCCCAACATTGGTTTGGAAAATTGTATATGCCATAGTTTGACGACGGAGCTAGTTGGGTTGTCACATTTTATCCTTCTAGTGGAAAAAGAAATCTCCCCTTACAATGAACAAGTTATGAACTTGGATGAATCGATGAACAATTGAGTACCCACAGACAATTCATCACATGAAGAGGTAATTGTACTTTTAGTAGCCTTTAGGGAGGGCGAGGGTAATTTTTAACTTACAAGTAAGTCATATCAATGTTTTCAAATTATAAGTGAACTTGTAATCTTTAAGAAGTAGGGTGATGTAGGGAGGCTGAGGGTAATTTTTAACATACTAACTTGTGAGTTGAGGAAATGCCTTGAGGTTCATATTCAAGCTCAAAGATAGCATGCATTTTGTTTCAGTTGTATTTTCAGTAACTTGTATGGAGGTTGGGGGTGATTTTTAACTTACAAGTAAGTTGTATCAATGTTTTCAAATTATAAGTGAACTTGTAATCTTTAAGCATTAGGGTGATGGGGATGGTGAGGGTAATTTTGAACTTAGTAACTTGTGAGTTGAGGCAATACATTGAGGTTCATATTCAAGCTCAAAGATAGGATGCATTTTTTTGTAGTTTGTTTTTTTGATACATTGTAAGTGACAATAGTAATACAACATTGTAGATTGATGCACATATTGGTGGTGTGAATGAAATTTCCTTTGTGCACCTTAAAATAAATCTCTCCGTTATCACTTGTGGGGATGACAAGATTATAAATGTAAATTTAATACCTTCTGCTTGAATTCAGTAATGTACGGACTCCCATTGATCAATTGGTGCCATAAAACTTGCCAATTTGAACTCATTTTACTATCATGGATGTTTACCTTTTTTATCATTTTTCAAACCAACTTGTTGTCTATTGTGTGCCATTAAACTTGCCAATTTGAAATCATTTTACTATCATGGATGTTTACCTTTTTTATCATTTTTTAAACCAACTTGTTGTCTATTGTATAGGTATGGGATGCAGAAATAGGCTACAAATAATATACATTTTAGGGTCATGAAGCACATGTCTATTATGTTTTTCCTCTCAATAAAGAATATATCCATGTACTTGATTTCTATCTAAATTTTCTGCTACTTTCACAAGAATTTAGCTTTTTTGTAGCATGAGGATTACTTGAAACTATTTCTTATGTAGAATTCTAGCTTGTAATATTTGAATTGCTAATAAATTAATTATTTGAATATTACTTCCATGTCTAACAATATTTATTGAATGATTGCAGTTCATTTTTCCTATAGATGTTCATGGGAAGATTAAAGCTTGGTTGTATGATTCTCCAATATGTAAAGTTAATTGTGATGATCCTAGTAGTGGGTGCACTGCAATGGCTTATAGTGTTGATGGATCATGGTATTATGCAATGTTCTAAATTATGGGTACATATTGGGAAGTTTGAATGCAGAATAAGGATAACATTTCATTTAAAACAATTTTTAGGCATCTTTATCAAGAGTACTTATTAAGGAAATTTTTTAATTTGTTTATCTTCATTGTGATAATTTTCACATGTGGTACAAACAGGGAAGGAGAATCATACTTAGTTGAGTGGGAAGAAAGTTATGTATCAATCAAGTGGATGTATTCTGGATTTGCAATCATCAAAGGTGGTGAAATGTTCTACATAAAAACAAGGTTTCTAGCAACTAGAAATGAATGTCAAATTAAGTTTTGGGACAAGGATAATATCAATACGTTGAAAACAATTGGTGTTGAGGGTTTCTTGTAGGTACAATGATATTTACCATGGCACATATCATTAAATAATTTAGATCTAGATGTGTGATAGAGTATGATTGGGTTCTATAATGATTGAATCATTAAACCTTTTGTAGGCAAGACCTTGCCTTTGATTTAATAAAAAATATTCTATGTTGATTGTTATAGCACATGACAATGGGATCAAGATCTTACCTAATATAGATGGATTAAAGATTCTCCATATGCCATAAAATAGAAGGATGGCACCAAATTCAAAGGTAGAAAAGGAAGCATGATTGACATTCTCTAGTAATTTGTTTTTTTCCCTTTGCTCTTGTTGTTCTCACAAATGCCATAATTTGGTTTTAGAAGTTTATTCCAATAAATTAAATCATGTATTTTATCACAAGTCTAATGCATAACCTTCCTTTTCATTATGTCAAAATCATTCAGCATTTCCTTGAGAAGGTTTGGTTGGATTCTTATATTTTCCATTGTTGTGATGGATAGGAACCTCCGTTTGAAAAGAATGATTAATACACTCTCTCAATAATAGTGGGACATTTCAATTCTAGGTACATTTCAGCTCCAAATCCTTAGTCTTTTCATTTTAGCAATCCCATGTCCAACTTTCTCTCTATTAAATTTTGCACTCCTATGTCCATCTTGCAATGATACGAAGGAAATAGGATATCCAATCGCTACCCCATATCCTTAATGTCATCCTGACCATGTTGTGGCTCAGACTCAAGATTCTTAAATGTAGTTTGTCCATTCCATTAATGTAGTTTATGTCTAGTTTAACACACTTGTTTGTTTATTTTTAAGTTTTACTTGCCTGCATGTTTATTTTTCTTTCTCCGTTTATGTAGCTTGGTGAAGTTTTAGCTTAGCATCTTGTTGACAACATCCTTGATTTATGGCGATTATTTTTTACATAATTTAAAACTTTTCAGTTTGAGTAAATCCACCATCACATAGCAGGTAGGATACTTTATGATGCAAGCTAAATGTCATAATAGAAGCTTGAATGCGATGCCTAGTGGCGATCGTGGAAAGATAGTAGATGAGGAAGATAGGCTAATCATTAATGACTATGAGAGCCATATTATGTTATGCATATGCATATTGTATGAAGTGCATGAGTCGATCCTCCATTTAGAGATGAGAAGAAGAGCTTAAAGCAGAAGTTTTTTTTTTGCCTTTAGTACACTGTTTTTTAAATTGTTGTATGTAGAAAGGTTTGACTATTATATGCATAATACCCTATCTCATATCCTTCCAAATCATGGTATACTCTCTTTGGAGGATATAAAACATTATGTACCCGTACATAAAGAGTAACTACAGATACGATATATTGAAAATGATTGAACTTGTAAATCCGAATTCTATTTGGAAATAAAAATAGGTGATCCCAACAACCAGAGATAGAAATTAAATTGACACTAGCGTATAGTGAATGAATGATAAAGGGATATTAAAAGATAAAACTACAGTGTGGATCTAAGGATAAAGAAACAACAATATTCTCGAGGTAAATAATAAATGTATACATCCTCCAAAAAAATAGTATCCAACTTCTAAGTAAACAGTGAAGCAAAAACTTACCTTCAAACTGGTAATAAGCACATATTCTAGGATGTCAATAAAATGTTAAGTGACTATAAATGATTTTATAGTCGGTTTAGTTGACTATCAGAAAAATAACACCAACTTCAGCAGATTAAAAGATTAGTAGAATATCATACTTCTATGCAATACAATGTCAAACACAAGAATATCATGTACATATATCTTAGAAGGAACTACCACTAGTATATCATGTATTAAATTTGTTCCAATTACCACCAGTGCATTATTTAGCTTGAAAAAATATTATATGACCCCGCTTCATTATTATGAACATATTTACTTCATTCAAGTATAGAGATAGCTTCCTATGGGAATCTTGAGTATTCAATATATTAGGTCATTTTCTTGCAAATCGTACCTTATTTATTTATATATATATATATAAGGTATATAACCTTATATATATATGCAACTTTGTAGCTCCTATGTTGAATGCACAAATGCAAATGTTGCCCACATGTTCAACTTTACAGTCCATGATGGGCTAGAAATAGGTAGTGAGCTACACATCATGGGTTATAGGAGGATCCCATCAGAGAAGCAGACTCGAAGACTAGAAGGGAAACTCATTGCTAAATTGTATGTTTAAACTTCATCCAGGTATCTTAGGTATCTTACTGAAGAATACACCTCAACAGTAAATTGCATTGTGAAAATTTGTTTGAGCAAGTGCTATACCTTTGACACATAACAACAGGGTAGGAATCCTGCACACAGGAGATAGGATTATCTTTTGCATTAATTTTGAATTGATACCATATGCACATGCATTTGTTTCTTTACTCCCTTTGATTAATTGTTTGCTAGTTATATACAGGTTCATTGATGTTTTTACGAGGGAAGGGTAGTTGGAAACATTAATTGTTTCCAACTCCTTTCGTAGTTTCGCCCCGGTTCTTTTATATATTTTTTTTACACAGACAAACCCTTGATCGAGCATATTTTATAGACCCTCGATCGAGGGTTTATCAAGACCTCGATCGAGGTATTTATAAACCCTCGATCGAGGTGTTGTTAAGCCCTCGATCGAGGGCTTAAAAACTAGGCCGAGATCCCTTTTCCCCGCAGAATGCAAGTTTTGTCTGCGTTCCACATAGTTAAACCATGTCATTAAATGCTCATTAATGAGCGAAATCGATACCATTGGATTCGTCAACGAATCCTCTATCCAGATACATAAAATTTATGAATTTTTATCTTCATATGTCTTTTGTTTTTAAATTTCTACTAAAACTTGCCCTAAAAACCCCTGCCGACAACTTCGATTGAGCTCAAAGATAAATCCACAGCATTCAAAATACACATCTAAAAAATTTGGAAAAATACACAAGCCCTAGATAAATGCATCCTCTTTAAGATCATATTTTTAGTTTTGCAAATTATGTAAAAAATCAAAAGATTTCGTGCACACACACATGTGTGTGCAAAATGTGACTTCAACATTCATTGGTCAGTTTCGAAAAATAATAATAAATATAATGTTTCGACAAAAATTAAAAGAAAAATATGTAAGCCCTAGTGCATTCTGTCTAGATCATGTTCACATATTTCATTTTTTAAAATTATTACTTTAACATTAAATTATTGTGCACACACACAAACTACTTGTTAATTGATCTTCAAATTTTTAAGTACACATGTTTCATTAAATGAAAATTCGACACGATATATGACATTGGCATATTTCGAAAAAAAATATCATTGGAAATCCAACATAATTCTCTACATTTCGTTTTTCAACCACATGTCAAAATTCATGTGGCAAGTATGAGTTTCGAGGGATTCAATTTAATACATGGGTAAAATTTCTATTTTTCACCGTCATATTTGGCCAAAAAGAGTTACCGATGTTCATGGAATCACCCATCATTTTGATGCATAATTTACAAATGACCCTAGATTTTTCATATGTTATCGAAGGACATTCCAAAAAATCCACATGTTTTGAGCCTACTCTTTCGTCTTTACCCTCTTCTTCAAAGATATTTGGGCCAAAATTTATATCCAAGTTCAGCTGGGATAATATTCTATCATTGCTAGCAGTTTGAATTTTTATCAATCTTAATAAGTGAGGAGGCCAGGTATGGGGATGAATAATTTCAGCAGAGGTCAAAATATGAGAAACACCTTGGGTGAATGGGGGAACCTAAAGGGTCCAAGAAACATGCAAACATAGTAGTAAAAGAGGTAGAGATGAATCTGAAGAAGTAGCCAATGTATGAAAAACAAGGTGACTGCATTGAATATGAAAATGTTGCAGTAGTAGATGACAAGAAAGCACTAAGTGGCCTATAGATATATGCATGGAATGAAGGAATTCCTTATGATCATCCTACACTAAAGAATGTTTGGGGAATATACACATAAAATGGAGATTTTGGCCTCACAGGTGCATATGATGGCATTGCAAATTTAGGAATTAGTCCTCCAGAGTGAGACCAATGAGTTATATTTATCATTTAACCATCCATTTTAAGGTCCACGGGGGTGAAATCTTGATTTCCAACTATTCGCACATTTCCATGAGAAGCAATCGAATCATCTACACCTATTGTGCCATCAATATATAGGCCATCATACAAGTCAAAATTCATTCTTAATGTACTTTGATCCACCAGAAGAACCATTGTTTCCATTGTTTCTGTTAGATATGGACCTCTTACTTCAATCTTCCTTTGATCTAAACTTAAGACTAGTCCATTTTCTTCACTCTCATCCTCACTGTTTGAAATACAAATCAGGTTTCACACTTTAGCATATATTGCTTTGGGGTAGCAGGCGATACATTTTGTGCAAGAAGTAGCATAGTAACTATTGTCTCCTCTTGTAGTAGACCCTCATCAGCAACATTGGGATTGAAATAAAAAAAAAAGTTAAGATACTCTTTTGCTTTGATCCAATGGCATGTGTGTTTCAGTTCTAACTTGGTGCATGTTCCACCTATTTGATGTTCTTCTAGTTTCATTTGTAGCTTGGCACCTATAAGATATTTTCCCATATTTAGTCACTAGTTAAATTGTTAGTGCATTAGGAGCATGATGCATGGGAATGAAACTCTCGGACCTTTATAAATTCGATGCAAATCATGGTATGAAAATAATTAGTTGTCATGTCCCCTCCCATCAATCCCACTCCGGGAAGGGAACATGACTAAAAATATAGGATTTTCAAAACTCGGCCCCATTAATCAAATTCATACGAATAAAAACACATGTGCAAATGTATAATTCAAATTAACACAACGAAAATAAAATCTATGTCCACACACATTTCACATTCATTCATTAGCATAATCATAACATTCAATAATTAAATACATTGTATAATTAACACATGAGAGTACTTATCTTGAAATGAAGTAGTCTCGAGCATCTGACTATGCAACTGCAATGTTCCACCCAACCATAGGCCAGTTGTG
Organism: Larix kaempferi; assembly: GCA_027924585.1. Taxonomy (NCBI): domain Eukaryota; kingdom Viridiplantae; phylum Streptophyta; class Pinopsida; order Pinales; family Pinaceae; genus Larix; species Larix kaempferi. Next base: position 632,517 of record BSBM01000198.1, read on the forward strand.
CTCATCAATCTCTCAACACAACTACCACCCTCAAGTTGGGCATGATTTCCACAAGGAAAAAGGGAACAACCACTAACACATAGCCAAGTAAGACTTCACAATTCATCCAAGCCAATCCACAGTTGGGTTTATCAAGCTACTAAGGAAATAGAAAGGAATGAATTGCTAAGCTAGTGAGCTCAACCACAGAGCCATTGGCACCTCTACAAGATTTATCTAGCTTGGCATCCACAATATCTACACACCCAAAAAAAGGAAGTATTCCCTTCACTGCTACATAGTCCCTCATGCCATGCCTTCCCTTCTAGTGCTCTTCACGGTGCGTATACAAAAGTATCCAACAACCCTTTGATCTTTGGTGAGGTTACACTCTTCACTAGGTTTATCAAGCCAATTCTAATCCTCTTATACTCCTAGTTTCTTACACGCAGTTCAGTCCAAAGCAGGGATGCACATAACAACATGGCACAATTATAGTGCATGGAAAAATGTTTTAACTATGGGAGGCCCAAAACAAGATTTCCATGTGTTCCTCCAATTCATTGCAGCCCAAAAACTTCTTCGTAGATGGGAAAATGACCACTGAAATTTATAGGTCGAATTCCCAACATGTAAAAGGGAAATTAAGCAACAAAAACACATCTCACATACCCCCAACTCGTTTTTCCTTCTTCCCAGTTGATTTGCAACACAAAAAAAACTTCCCAGTTATGGGAAATGAGGGAATGCTCAACAAAAATGTGGAGGAAAATTCCTAGCAAGCTTAGACTGCATGAGAGAGACAAACCAATGCATGCATAATGGTTTGGGAAGCAATTTTGTGGGTCCTTTCTTGCCCAGGAAGAAAAAATGTGATTTTCAAAATTGATGGCTTGTCCATACACGAAATTGGGCAGTCATACTTCTCCATTCCTCAAAGCATTAACTACCTCAACCAACTCTTGGAGGATATAAATTATTGGGTACAAAATTCAAAATGGGTAGTTGATGGTTTATGGGTTCTCTCATTGACACTTGGCTTGAGACTATTGGCTCAAGGGTTTGAATATTTTCCCTCCCTATTCCTTGTAAAAATCATGCCCCCATACTCTTGTTGCATTGCATAGCTAGTTGTGGGTTATTTTTATTAAAATACATATTTACATGATATTTTTAATTTCTATTGTGCCTAGCTAGTACGCAAACCATATGCATCGGTTTTTAAATGTTGATACATAAATCATAAATCGATGGTGGGGCCTTGGCCTTGATCTCCTCACCACTTCGTTTATAATGATATTACATCATTTACAATTTTAATGAAACGGGGTCAAAATCAGGATATTACATTCCCCCCCCCCTTGAATTAGCACTGTCCTCAGTGCTCTTCAAAATTGAAAAAAAATGGATATGCCACTCTTATGGCATCCTCCAGCTCCCATGTAGCCTCATCGGGACCGTAGTGCTTCCATTGCACCTTCACCTGTCCGATGGCTCGGTTCCAGAGCAATGTTACCTTCTTGTCTAGGATGTGCAATGGCTCGGTTTGGAACTCTCCCTAGGGTTCCACCTAGAGCACATCCAAATTAATCACATGGTTAGGATCATGGACATATTTATTAAGCAAAGAGACATGAAAAGCATTATGAGATCTAGTGTTAGCAGGGAATGCAAGTCTATGTGCAACTAGCCCTATTCTTTCAAGCACTTCAAATGGCCCACAATATCTGGTTGATAGCTTGGCACAAATCCCAAGATTCAAGGAACTCTTCCTTGGCCTCACTCTAAGGTAAACATGATCCCCAACATTGAACTCCCTATGTACCCTGTTCTTATCTGCATAGAATTTTTGTCTATCTTGGGCAACTTTTAAATCCTTCCTGATCCTTGGAACCTCTTGTTCCATTTCCTTAAGCAATTCTGGACCAAGTACAATTCTATTCACTGGATTATCCCAAGTCACTGGTGTCCTGTACCTTCTACCACACAAATCCTCATATGGAATCGTGCCCAATGATTCTTGTTGACCATTAGTATATGTAAACTATACCAAGTGTAGATAATCCTCCCACTTGGATGGTTTTTCCATTACATACATGCGAAGCAGGTTTTCAAGCACCTGATTTACTCTTTCTATCTGCCCATTTATTTGAGGATGGTATGTTGTGCTAAAGTTCAACTTCGTACCCAAATCTACAAAAAAACCTTTCCAAAAATTGGAAGTGAACTTGGTATCCCTATCAGAAATTATTTCCTTAGGCAATCCATGCAATCTGAAAATTTCCTTCAAGAAAATCTTTGTAATGGCATGAACTTTATATGTGGACCTAAATGATATAAAATGTGTTTCCTTTGATAAATTGTCCACCACAACCATGATGGAATCATGTTGTCTCATAGTCATTGGAAAACCTGTCATAAAATCCATGGATATTACTTCTCATTTCCATTCTGGAATTGGTAGTGGATGTAATAAACCTGTTGGGTGTTGGTGTTCAACCTTCACATGCTGACATATCATGCACTTAGAAATGTATTCAGTGATGTCCTTCTTCATTCCTGGCCAAAAATACTATTTTCTAGCTGTAGGAATCATTTTTTGATATCCTAGGTGATAATAATATGGAGCTTTATGGATTTCATCCATAACAATCCTCCACAAGTCTACAACATTTGGACTATAAATCATACTCTCATAAGGAAGCATTCCATCACCTTCCAAATGATACCCTTCATATTTATTTTCAAGGTTCTATTGTTGGAATTTTTCCTTTACCTGCACATACATTTCATCTTCAACAGTATAGTTAACAATCTGCTAACTCAAATCTGGTTGGCAAGGTTTCCACATGCATTCCATGTACTTTTCTACTGAGTCCATCAACGACCTTGTTTTCTTTCTCATTTATGTGTTTGATCTCAAAATCAAATTCACATAAGAAATACAACCATCTAGCTTGCCTGGCATTTATGTTGGCTTCTCAAACAAGTATTTCAGACTACAATGGTCTGTCCTTAGCTCAAGTTGTTTGCTCATCAAGTAGTGCCTCCACATATTTAAAGCATGCACTAATGGCTGGAAGTTCTAAATCATGAGTAGCATAATTTTTCTCATGCTCCTTCAACTTTCTTGACTCATAGCATACCACATGGTTGTCTTGCATAAGAACTCCTCCAAGTCCTTGATTGCATGCGTCAGTACACACCACAAAGTCATTTTCTGGGTCTACAATTTTTAAAATTGGTGCACTCGTGAGAAGCCTCTTCAGTCACTGGAACCTTTCTTCACATTTTGGTGTTCACTCAAATTTATTCCCTTCTTCTACAAAGAAGTAATTGGATGTGAAACCTTGGAAAATCCTTCAATGAATCTCCCGTAGTAACCAAGAAGTCCCATAAAATATCTCACATCTATCACGTTCCTTGGAGTTGACCAATACATAATGGCTTTGATCTTCTCAGGGTCAACAAATATTCCTTCCTCTGAAATAATGTGACCCAAATAATCAATCTTATCTTTATAAAAGTCACATTTGCTCAGCTTTGCGTACAACTTATGATCCCTTAGCAATTGCAAGCCTATTCTCAAATGTTCTTCATGCTCTTATTCATTCTTGGGTGAAAACACGAAGCTGGGAAACAATTCCGTGACAAAAACGTGAAGCTGGGAAAGAGGGCATGCGGATGAATAGGGGAAAAAAAGTCAACTTGAAACTCTTGGACTAGATTTTTGTAAACTCTAGGCCGAGAGTTTTGAGAGTTCAAACTTGTTCAGATATCCACATCATCTTTTTCAAGATCTTGCATGCAATTAGGGTTTTCATGCAAATTCTAGGGTTTGCATGTACTTTGCATGCATCCTAGTCACCAGGTTGATTCCTCCAGCACCTTAGCCACATTATTCTAGCACCTGGGAGCTTCTTACATCAGTTCATTATCCCTCCTAGTCAGGAAGGTGCCCACTTCTCACCTACTACCAAAGAAGGGCTCACTTCTTCACCTACCACTGCAGTTCCACTTCAGTTACACTCAGTTAGCTCCGATTCTCCCTGATTTGAGGCTAGTTTCACTTTCGACTGACTGTTTCACTCCGTTGGACCTCCAGATTGACTAGATGACTTCTTTTGATTTCACTTGGACTCCCATGCGCCCTCCACTGAGCCCACTTCCCTATATCAGTGCTACACACTTCAATTACACATGTTACACTCAGTTAGACTCAGATTGACACCTGGATGACTGGTTCTTGTGCATTGATGACCACCACTGATTGATGATGAGGACTCCTAGTTGGTGTCAAGCTACTCCATTCAGTGATTCAAATGACCTCGTTAGTCAATTCGAATTGCTCAGTCATTGTTACTGTATTGTATTGTAATTATTCACCCTCTTTGGGATATTGAGCACTGATGCATGTTTTGCACAGTTTTACACCATTTTTATGAGTTTCATCTATTGTGATTGATTTACTTGTTCATTAGATCTGCTGTGACTAATTTTACATGGTATCAGAGCCATGGAAGGGACAAGATTTTTTTCCGCATGTGTTCTACATGAAGATTGAGTGAATTTCTCACCAATATATTTCAGCAGTGGCATGCAAAATCTCATGTGCATTCGCTCATATGCATGCAAGGCTGAAAACATAGTGTTTGTTTGTGTATGATTTGCAAGTTTCTGACTTCCTCCATGTGCATTCACTAATGCAAAGATGGAGATTTCTTCTTCACAAAATATTCTTACTCCATTCAACTATGATGAATGGAAACCAAAGATGATTGCATTCTTGAAGAGACAATGCATTTTTGATATGTGCATTGGTAATACAAGAGATTTTGATTCCGATGAAGAGGAGAATGATTGGCTCAATGATTGTGATAGAGATTTTGGAGCAATGTGTCTTGCTATGTCTCCTTGTATGCGCTACCTCAGTAATACTGCTGAAAATCCAAGTGATCTATGGGTCCAACTTGACAGAGAATTTGGAAAGTAGGAAGAAGAGGATCATGCTAGCCTTTTGGAGAACAAGCCCAGTGAGATCTCCTTATGTGTTCTTTCCGATCATTTCTTGGCCTCAACAATTGTTCAAGATGAAGAAGAAACTATAGATTCAAAACTCACTCTCTCAAAGTCTTCTATTTTGAATTCTGAGCAAGATAAACAAGCTCATACTCTAGATTCCGAAGAGGTTCTTAAATCCTCTCTTTCACATGAGTTTGTCGACATGCAGAATAATGATCTACTTGAAGTTTTGGAGGTAAAATCTGATTTTGGAGGTGAAGCATTCGCCCTACTTGATTGCATGCCTCCTATAGACTTATGTTCTATCATTTGCAAAGTTTCTCAGATTTTTAATGAAGATGAAGAGCACTACCATTCGCTTGAGTTCAATTCTCATGCACTTTTTGCTGATTTTGGTTTTGATCTCACCCTTGTTGGTTCAAAGGAGATCTCAAGAAACCATTCATCTATTTTTGGAGCTGGTTTAACTTCTATTGATAAGAAGTTCAAGTTTCAAGATCTATTTGATCCGATTGGAGCTATTCCTACCTCACTTGGTTCGAATCACAGGTTCCAGGATCATCCTCATATTTTCAGATTTGTTCTCACCATTTTCGGTATGAAGAGCAAGTTCATAAAGTCTCCACATTTGCTTGCATCCGCTGATGGAGAATTCAAGCACATGTTTTTGGAGCATGATCCATTTACTCCCAAGAGTAAGATACCTCCAGACATATCTACTTGATTTTGGAGCAGTTAAATCTTTTGGTGTGCTACAATCTATTTTGAAGGGGGGGTATTTTTCCCGTGAGGTTTTCTCCATTTCCTCGGTTTATTGATTGTTATTAGTTTGGATTATTATTGTATTGGGGTGACCTTTGGTCTTAATAACCAGGGCCCCATATTATTTTTTTGCACATCATAGTCTAGCTTGAGGGGGGGTGTTCGGATATCCACATCATCTTTTTCAGGATCTTGCATGCAATTAGGGTTTGCATGCAAATTCTAGGGTTTGAAAGCACTTTGCATGCATCCCAGTCACCAAGTTGATGCCTCCAGCACCTTAGCCACCTTATTATAGCACCCAAGAGCTTCTTACATCAGTTCATTAGCCCTCCTAGTCAGGAAGGCGCCCACTTCTCACCTACTTCCAGAGAAGGGCGCACTTCTTCACCTACCACTGCAGTTCCACTTCAGTTACACTCAGTTAGCTCCGATTCTCCCTGATTTGAGGCTAGTTTCACTCTCGACTGTCTGTTTCACTCCGTTGGACCTCCAGATTGACTAGATGACTTGTTCTGATTTCAATTAGCCTCCCATGTGCCCTCCACTAATCCCACTTTCCTATATCAGTGCTACACACTTCAGTGACACATGTTACACTCAGTTAGACTCAGATTGACACTTGGATGGCTGGTTCTTGTGCATTGAAGACCACCACTGATTGATGATGAGGACTCCTAGTTGGAGTCAAGCTACTCCATTCAGTGATTCGAATGACCTCCTTAGTCAATTCGAATTGCTCAGTCATTGTTACTGTATTGTATTGTAATTATTCACCCTCATTGGGATATTGAGCATTGATGCATGTTTTGCACAGTTTTACACCATTTTTCTGAGTTTCATCTGTTGTGATTGATTTACTTGTTCATTAGATCTGCTGTGACTAATTTTACAAAACTCTCAGCTGAGAGTTCGGAAGACATTTTCTCGCCCGAGAGTTTCTGGTCAACAATTCCAGCACCATTTTTGCCGAATTCAGAAATGTGTCACTTTAACAAGGTCGAGCCACTGCAAAACATGAGAATTACATGTCGTAGTTTATACTAGTAGATTCATCATTCTATCTACTTTCTCATAATATAATTTTTTTTGAATTTAATTTAGGACTACCTTGTTCTAAAGGTCATCTTATGGATATCTTCATCTTTGATTCTTACCTGATGGTAACCATACCTCAAGTCAATCTTTGAAAATACCTTTGCGCCTCTCATTTGACCAAAGAGGTCATCAATTCGAGGTAATGGGTATTTGTTCTTCATAGTGACTTTGTTCAACTTCCTGTATTCAATACATAACCTGAGTGTTCCATCCTTCTTTTTCACAAATAGCAAGGGTACTCCCTGCGGGGACACACTTGGCTTGATACATTTCTTTTCCAACAACTCTTGTAACTGCATTTTTAATTCTTGAAATTCCGGTGTACTCATCCTATAGGGTGTATTGGACACTAGTGCAGCTCCCGACACAAGGTCAATTGTAAAATCAATGTGCTTCTTTGGAGGAAGTCCGGGAATGTCATCAGGAAAAACATCCATGTATTCTTGCAATACATGGTAGTCCTCCAACTTGGAATTTTCATTTTCTGTTGCATCCAAAACATGGGTTGTGTACAATTGACAAACGCTTCCTACATAAATTCTTCAGCTGCATGGATGAAATATGCCTAATAGAAATCACCTTTGGAATTCCTTTTATGACCCTTGGGTTTCCTTTTTCATCCATGCATTCAAAATTCTTGTTATAGCAGTCAAGTTTAAATTTGTGTGCTTCTAACCAGTCCATTCCAATGAGAATGTCACAGGAATCAAGTGGCAGAATGTTCATATTTGAAAAAGTGAGCAGTCCATCCATTTCTAATGGACATTTTATTACGATTTCACTAACTTTTCTCTTGGCTCCAGTGGCTAGTTGAACTAACCAATATTTACTATGCTTTGATTTCTTAAAAGCACAAATCTCAACAATTTTAGGACTGATATAATTGTGAGTAAGTCCAGGGTCAATCAAAATAGAAACAAATTACTTAGCAACCTTACCTTCAACTTCAACCGGAGTTGATTGATGATCTGTCTGGCGATCCTTTAGTGCTGCATAGATTCTAGGGATGGTCCTCCCCACTTGACACACAGTTTCAGCCCCTTGGATGTTGTGAACTTGCTTTACACTCCCATTCTGATGTGGAAAGTTCCTAATCATATGGTCCTCTCCACATCCCAACATTGAAGTGGCTCTCTTCGCTCCTTTGGATCTCTCGGTTTGTCTCCCACAATTCTAGTTGTATTTGTCACAACCTATGATGGCTGCCTTTGACGATTTCTAAGATGAGGAGGTTTAAAACCCTTCGTCCTTTGGTCAAACTTCTCATTTTCCTTGTCCTTTCAAGCCTTATGGAAATCAAGTTTGCTTTTTTTTTTATCATAAAAATAATTGGCCTTTCTCATGGCCTCCCATAGAGTTCAAGGTGATCATCAAACTCAATTATATCTTTATATGGATGAGGTAGTCCACTTAGAAAACATTGAATTTTCACCTTATCATCTCTGATATACTTGACATATCTCAACAGCTCCAAGAATTTGTTTTCATATTCTTCCATGGTCATTTGTCCTTGGAAATCTTTTATCTTATCTTCATAGTACCTATCAGAGAGGTACTTATGCTTGAAGTACTTCTTGAACTGCTTCCACACAATCCTTCTTTCATTGATCTTCTTCACTTTCCTGAGGTGCTCCCACCATATATATGCTCTTCCATTTAAATCGAAGATGGATACCCTTTCCTTCATATTCGCAAAGTAGTGTTGGACTTGGAAATACTTTCTCATCCCAAGAATCCAAGCTTAAGCTTCTACACAGGATTTTATCTCACCATCAAATGTAGGAGGTTTTTCCTTCTTAAATTCCCCATGTGAATTGTTTTTGTAATGCCTCTTCCTCTTACTCCTATGAGATGAAGAGCTTGAACCTTCAATAGATTCTTCCGATTCAGATGATCCACTAGAAGAGATTTCTAGAGTGTATGTCCTGTCTCTAGAAACTCTTCTTAAGCTATTAGAACTCTTGCGGGAATTTATCCTTGAACTACTCCCACTCCTTTCTGGATTTGCTGAATGATGCCCAGAGTTAATCCTCCTTTGAATGTTTGTCAAACTCTACAGCATGGCTTCATTCAACTGATTTTGTTCTTCTTGAGCTTTAATTAGCCTCTCATTGTCTACTCTACAACTTTACAACTACACCCTTAGGCTCCTCATGGTGGTTGCAATATATGGGGGAGTCTCTTGATTTCTTCTCCCATTGGATTCTGTTTCAGCATTCTCAAATTGTACATTCTCTCCAATGGAATCTATATTAGGATCATAGGGATCTTGTGAATCATCCATGATGATGATCCTCTTGGCTCAACCAAGACCAAAACTTTCCCAACTACACTAGACTAAAATGATGATCCTTAACTGTCACTAATATGATTATGAGTCTACAAAATGTGTGTTGATGTATTTGTAACTTCGGAAGATATTCACTTGTATATTGTATTTGTACTTTATTGTATCCCCAACGGAGATGTATTATTCCTTTGATTGGAAGTGTCATCAGTTGTACTTGCATGTGTCGCAAGTTATATTGTAAGTGTCTTAACTTATACTTGATGGGTTATTAGACCACCTTGATGGGGTCGTCCCTGTATGAGTCATGTGGGTCAAAGGGTTATTAGACCACCCTAGTAGGGGTTGTCTCAGTCAGAATTATGTTAAGTGGTTAAGTTGAGGCCTACCTAGTTGAGTAAAGATCAAGTGAAAGTACTTAGTGTATAAATAGAGAGTGTGTCTCTCTCATTTTACACATTCTCTCATCCACTCACCTCGCATTAGTGAGAGAGAGGAGGAGTGCGCACAAGTGGAGGAGGAGAATTCTGCTGAAGATATCTATCTCTTGGTTTTGATCATTGTGATCCTTGTATTGATGCATATTCTACCTCTGAGGAAGTTGCGGGGTTTTTCACCTTCTTGGTTTTCCTTAGTGAAATGTTTTGTGTATCTTGTCTCTTGTCTCTTATGCTTGATATGTTGTACATGTTGTTCTTTCAGTTAAGATCCTAGATCTATTGAATTAAATGATGAAAAAATAACATGGTATCAGAGCTAGCCTGAAAGAAGGCATGCTATGGCATTTATGAGACTTGTTGCACTTGCGACAAATCGGAAGCTAGGGCTTGATATAGCAAAAACCAGTCATAGTAGTACTTTCGCTATAAATCCATTTTGGAAAAGGTTCAAGATCTAAAACTTTTAAAGGTCGAAGGTAACATCCCCATGTACCTTTTGTCTGAAGCACGACATCTGATTCATTGTACTTTGTGAGATATGATCCGTACAATCCAGGGTTTCTGCCTCTTCCAGATCTTAGTCATAAACAACTGACCTAGGAACAAAGGTCACAACTTGGGCTAGGAATCTCCAAATGAAATTTCATAAAATGCGACAGGTAGGGAACAGACTTTACTTTCACAAGTCTGCTTTTCAGAGGTCGAAGTTGAAACAGTGACACATGGCACTCTGTACAATTTCGCTCTCCTGTTTTATCCCATAAACAGGTCACGTTGCGACACTTGGAATAAATCTCTCTCAGAGAATCAAATTGAGGTCAGACCTATGGGGTTGGAAAGATGACAGGCCAGGATACCACAGGAAGAAGTTTCAGACCCCTTGGATCCGAAATTTAAGAGATGCACTAGAAACAATAAGGTGCATATTTCTATCAAAACATAATTGGATTTTGAGCACCTTCATTCTTGACTTATTGGTGTTGCGGGAATTTAGGGCTTTGGAGAAAGTTGGAATTTTTGGAATTGGAGACCACGGCTGAATGATCCTCATCAAAATCAAAATTTAAAGACCAAGATCAAATTTTTTGGTTGGGAAGAAGGCCAGGCTTGATCAAACCTTAGTTTGGGATTTTGATCTGAAAGGTGGAAAATTAGGGTTTCTGCAAAAGTTGGAATTTTTGAAATTTGTTACCATGATGGGAAGCTCCTAAAAAAAATTGAAGTTTAGAACACAATATCGAAGTTTTTGGATGGGTAGAAGACCGGACTTTATCAAACCCTAGTTCAGGATCCTATCTAGAAGATCTGGAAGTTTTAAAGGAAATTTTGAAGGGTCAAATTTTGCAGTTTTCAAAATTGAACTATACTAGCTTGATCAGCTCAACAAGGCACATCTTTTCATCCAATCAGAAGTTTGAAATTCAAAGTTTGAATTTTTAGGGTTTCTCTTACAAACCCTAATCCAACTCCAGATCTAGTTTCAACAAATCAAAGTGGACTGGGTTAATCCTAGAAGAGAATGAATTGGACACCTGCATAAGTGAAAAAGTTCCAGTTCCAAAGGGAGATGAGGCTGAGGCTTTACATGAGAAGGCTACAAGCAATCCCGACAGACATATATACATGTATGTTTTGAAATCTATTCATGATTAAGTTTATGATATGTTTGTCTTCATATTATTGAGGTTAGTACAATCTTGATTAAATTTTAGACTTGTCTTATCACCCTAGTAAAAGTATGAATGCATGTGAATGATATAAGACATTCATTGATTAGGGTTATAGTATTGTACTAATGCACTGTGGTGTTGTATGAGGTTGATGTTGTCCGCTAACATGAAAGGTACATCAAGAAAGACAAATCAAGTTCTAGATCAAGAACATATGACCATGGTGACATGAAGACAAAGACTCATCCATAGCCATTATAGAAGCTCTACTTATGAGGTATGTATAATTTTGGTTCTACAATGGTTAACTTATTAATCATGCAGGTTACTAGCACAAGTCTTTGAAGAAGAACAAGAAGACATTATGTGGGTATGTTAGACATAACTAGCAAGCATGACAATCCAGGTATATTTTTCCTATATCAAGTTAGAATCCTACCTTGTGTTAGGATCTTATACTTTTGTATGAATGATAATGATTATTCATGAAATTAGAAGTTTAAGTAATCAAGGGTTTATGCATATTATGTTTCTTACTTTGATTGATGATATGACTAACCAGAAGAGTCGTATGGTCAAATAAGAATATGCATGAGTAATAGAAGTCCTCCCTAAAACCTTGAATACTAATGCTTGTGATAAATTACATGTGTGTGAAATGATCATGACCATACATAAGATTATTTAGGATCATAATGTATTGAGATTATACTAATGTATGTATGGTTATGTATGAGATCTTGAGGATAACACAATCATGACACTAGTGCACACTGAAGCATGCATAGTGTTCTAGGATGGATATAAGTTCAAAGACAGGTAATCCAGGAAGCAAAGATCAAGAGGGAGCACACTCCAAAAGTTCCTGCAAGGAAGCAAAGATCAAGAGGGAGCACTCCAGGAAGCAAATATCAAGAGGGAGTCCACCCAACAACTAAACAAAGATAAGTATTTTGTCATTTATTATATATTTGATTACTTAAATGGTGGTGTTCAGTCATGTACATACTTATGTTCCTAGATTTAGGATGTATATTATGCATTTTAGAAAAGTTGCATTAATGAACAAGATACTAATATGCAAGTAATAGGTAAGTGGCCTATGGTACTGTACAACATTCCATTAGTACTTATCTAGAATGAAACCTCTTTGCTGACATGTTGGGAGTTGTGCACACTCTTAACAATGTTCTGGTAGAGATGGAAGGCATCTAGAAAGTTACCGTGTGAATACGGGATATGGATAAATGTTGTATTGAAGCATTGGCTAAGATAATTGCATGACTTTATGACATATGTCTTTATGCATAAGAATGTGTTTTTGAAAAACTATGAGAAGTTTCTAATCATGAAATTGAATTTTACTTGTAGGAAAGATCGTGTACAATCACCTACAAAAGAAGGAAAACAACATTTGTTCCAACAACGAAGTTCAAGAAAATTATCTATTGAAGATATTGAAGAATCTGAAGTTCCCAGGATCCAGGATGCAGTAATGAAAGGATGCCATGATCGAGGAGCACCATTCGATCACGAAGAATGATGTTTGGGATGTGGTCCCAAGAAGAGAAGGGAAGTCTATTATGACTTCCAAGTGGATCTATAAGATCAAGCATGCTGCAGATGGTAGCATAGATACAAAGCAAGGTTTGTGGCTTGTGGCTTCTTCCAGAAAGAAGGGATATATTATTAAGAGACTTTTGTACCTGTAGCCAGATACACTTCCATCAGAACAGTAATTGCTCTGGCTACAATGATGAAGTGGAAGATACACCAGATGGATATGGTGTAGTCGAAGAGGAAGTGTATGTGGAGAAGCCACTCGGTTTTGAGGCACATGATAGGGTCACATGTGTACAGATTGAAGAAATCCTTGTATTGCTTGAAACAAGCTCCTAGGACTTGGTATGGTAGGATAGACAACTTTCTATCCAGTTTGGGATTTACCAAGAGTAAAGCGGATTCCAACCTTTACTACAAGGTTGAGGAAGGAAATCCAGTGATCCAACTATTGTATGTGGACGACTTGTTTGTTACAGGTGAGGATGGGTTGATTGCCGATACGAAGAGGAAGCTTGCTGCCAAGTTCGAGTTGAAGGACTTGGGAATGATGCATTACTTTCTAGGTATGGAGGTGTGGCAAAGTGTAGATGGAATCTTCCTTGGACAAGGGAAGTATGCAGTAGAGATCCTGAAGCGGTTCGCGATGATGGAATCTGCAAGGCTATGGCCACACCTATGGCATCGAACCCGAATCTTTTGTGTGATGCTTCATATGAGCCGGTTGATGTCACTATGTATCGTCAAATGTTTGGGTCCTTGATGTACCTGATGAACACGAGACCAGATATTTGCTTTGCGATGAACACATTGAGCCAGTTCCTGACGGATCCCATAGGTGTTCACCTGGTTGATGTAAAGCATATTCTGAGGTACCTGAAGGGTACAATTGACTATGGGCTCAGGTATGATGCGAATCAAAAGTTTAACCTAGAGGGTTATGTTGATTCAGATTGGGCAGGCAGTGCTGCAGATAGGAAGAGCACTTCTGGGTGTTGCTTCAGTATGGGATCATGTGTGATCTCTTGGTTTAGCAGGAAGAAGTCCTACATAGCACTGAGTACATCCGAAGCAGAGTATATCGCAGCTTGTTCGGTTAGTTGTGAGGTAGTATGGCTTAGGAAGCTACTGTCTGAGTTATTTGATCTCCCTTTAAATTCTAATGGTATCTTTTGTAACAACTAGAGTTGTGTGAAGATGCCTGAGAACCTAGTGTTCCATGATAGGTCAAAGCACATTGAGATCAAATATCACTATATCAGGGATATGGTGCAGATAGGAGCAGTGAAGCTCCCATATGTTGCAACGGCTGAGCAGATTACAGATATGTTGACGAAACCACTAGCCAGAGTGAAGTTTGAGTACTTCAAAGAGAGGCTTGGTGTTCTTCAGATAGAAGATACTTCGAGGAAGAATTGATGGGACACATTTGTAGGAGCCATTCCAAGTATGGTGGTAGGAGGTTCCTTCCCATGGCTGTGGATGTAAACGTTTTGTGATGAACATCAGGACGATGCTCCGGATGATGTTCTATATGACGATGATCAGTTGGATCATGTATGATGATATGCATCAGTTGGATGCTTTGTATGATCAGTTGGATCATGTATGATGATATGCATCAGTTGGATTCTTTGTATGGTCAGTTGGATCATATGTGATGATATGCATCAAGTGGATGCTTTGTATGATTAGTTGGATCATATGTGACGATATGCATCAGGTGGATGATCTGTATGATCAGTTGGATCATATGTGATGATATGCATTAGGTGGATGCTTTGTATGATTAGTTGGATCATATGTGATGATATGCATCAGGTGGATGCTTTGTATGATCAGTTGGATCATATGTGATGATATGTATCAGGTGGATGACTTTTATGATCAGTTGGATCATATGTGATGATATGTATCAGGTGGATGCATTGTATCATCAGTTTGATCATGTGTGATGAGCATCAGTTCGATGCTCCAGATGATGTACATCAGGATGACGTACTGTATGATGATCAGGAAGATCATGTGTGATGAGCATCATGTCGATGCTCCAGATGATGTGCATCAGGATGATGCACTATATGATGATTAGTATGATCATGAGTATCAGGTTGATACTCCGTGGCCATGGACAGGTTGTGTAGGTAGCATAGAAAAGATCCTCGGAGATCCAGACAAGTAGAGTTGTGTGCTCGTAACAACCTAGGATTCTCTTTCGAGGTTTTTCTACAGTTTTGCATAGAAAAGATCCTGGAGATCTAGACAGGTTGAGCTGTGTGCTCGTAACAGCCTGGGATGATCTATAGAGATCTTGCAGGTTGCAAGATGCTCTTTAAAGGTTTTGCAAAAGTTTACATAGAAAAGATCCCGGAGGTCCAGACAGGTAGAGCTGTGTTCTTGTAACAGCCTGGGATGCTCTATAAAGATATTGCAGCTTGCAAGATGCTCTTTAAATGTTTTCTAAAGGTCACATGTAAAATATCCTGGGAGATCAGGACAGGTAAAGCTGTGTGCTCATAACAGCTTGGGATGCTCTTTCGAGGTTTTCTTGATGCACGTAATTAGTCCTGGGATCCATAGTATGGCCAGAGATGATGAAGACCTACAGGAGGCTAGGCCTACATCCAATATGAAAAAGCACTGGCTCCGTAGAACTTCCTATGACAAGGATAATTCAGAGATACCCCAGTGATCGAGATGTCGAGTATAGAAGCAGTGATGATGATGATGCTCTATGATTCGGTATTGATGATCCAGCTCCAGAACTGAAGACTTGTGCCTATATGTATCGATGACTTGTGTCAAGAGAATACCTTCCTAGTTAAGAGGGAGTGTTGATGTATTTGTAACTTCAAAAGATATTCACTTGTATATTGTATTTGTACTTTATTGTATCCCCAACAAAGATGTATTATTCCTATGATTGGAAGTGTCGTCAGTTGTACTTGCATGTGTCGCAAGTTATATTGTAAGTGTCATAACTTATACTTGATGGTTATTATACCACCTTGATGGGGTTGGCCCTGTATGAGTCATGTGGGTCAAAGGGTTATTAGACCACCCTAGTAGGGGTTGGCCCAGTCATCATTATGTTAAGTGGTTAAGTTGAGGCCAACCTAGTTGAGTAAAGGTCAAGTTGAAAGTTAGTGTATAAATAGAGAGTGTGTCTCTCTCATTTTACACATTCTCTCATTCACTCACTTCACATTAGTGAGAGATAGGAGGAGTGTGCACAAGTGGAGGAGGAGCATGCTGCTGAATATATCTATCTCTTGGGTTTGATCATTGTGATCCTTGTATTGATGCTTATTCTATCTCTGAGGAAGTTGCGGGGTTTTTCACCTTCTTGGTTTTCCCCGGTGAAATGTTTTGTGTCTCTTGTCTCTTGTCTCTTATGCTTGATATTCTATACATGTTGTTCTTTCATTTAAGATCCTAGATATATTGAATTAAATGATGAAAAACTAACAATTTGTTCATAAACACAATTGTTAGGGTTATCACATTCTTATAAAATTTAAAAAAATGATTTCATTCATTATGGGAACAATCCATATTGATTGTTTTCTGTTAAGCTACATAATTTTCTCACATGGAACAATGTCTTAGGGGGACAATGGAGGTCAAGGGGGATTTCCCCCTTGTGGCTTCCCCATGCCACTGTAGGGAGGTTCAAGGGAAGCTCCCTCATGTATATGTGTGTGTGTAAATATTTCGATTTCGTGCAATCTAGCGCATAAGTTCAATGCTAATTTTTGACTTTTGGTGCTTGAAAATATCCCTAGAAAAACTGCTTAATTTCCTGTTTCGGCAAACTTTTCAATTTGTCACCGACCTGTTTTGGTGGAATTTCAGTTTGTTGCCAATCGACGCATTTTCCTTTTTTTGCCAACTTGTTTCGACAACTTTTCCGATTTGTCGTCAATCAGCGCACTTTTAATTTTTCCACCGACCTATTTTGACGACTTTTCAAATTTGTCACTGATTGACATACTTTTCATTTTTCTACCGACCTATTTTGGTGACTTTTCCAATTTGTCATTGATTGACGCACTTTTCATTTTTCCGCCGACCTGTTTCGACGAATTTTTCAATTTCTCGCCGAAATGTATCGGTGGCTTTTTCATTTCCTTGCCGATAGTTTCGGTGCTCTTTTAAATTTTGTGCCAACACATACTTAGACAAAAACTCAAAAAATTAGAAAAAATTTAGAAATTTTCCTGATGATCAGTGGTGATCAAGAAGCCATCTTACCATTTCAATTTGTTCAATTTAGCCCATTCAGGCCCGATGTTGCAACCTGTGGCTCTGAGACCACACTGTCATGTCCCCTCCCATCATTCCCACTCCGGGAAGGGAACATGACTAAAAATATGGCTTTTTAAAACTCAAATCCATTCATCAAATTCATACAAATTAAAACACATGTGTGCAGATGTATAATTCAAATTAACACGGTGGAAATAAAATCTATATTCACACACATTTCACAAGCATTCATCAACATAGTCATAACAGTCAATAATTAAAGACATTGCAGAATTAACACAAGAGAGTTGAATTATGTTGTGTCTATTTTCTTGTCAATTGATTGCAATGTATATGACTTTGTCTAGACAAATGCCAACATATTTTTGTTGTGTTCATCAACATCCTTGTTTCTATAAAAAAGGAAGGGGAATGTAAGATCATTTGGTGGTGTCCTATAGCAATGCTTATTTAAGAAGTAGATGCCAGTGTCTGTTTGCAAGTTTGTTCTTATTCTATTCAAGATCGAAATGAAGGTTTGGTTTTCTTGTCTCATAATTTGTGTGAGATGGAAGCATTTGATGTTATGTCTCCAGAAGTTGTAAGGAAATGGATGCGAGTCAATATTCACTTGTTCAAACACCCAAGAATATTTGGCAGGTTGTGTTATCAACATTTTCTAGAGGTTGCAAAATGGCAATTTTGTCCATGGGAGGAAAAGAAAAATTAAATATGTAGCTAGAATATCGATGTTTTCTGCAAGAGTTTTTGTGGTGATGTGTTTGGATCTTGGTCAATTCTTCAGAAAGAAGCAAAGAGTTAGAAGAGAGGTATCTATCAATGAATCTTGTCACATTTTTATTAGATTTCTATCCATAAACAAGGGCATTTTTTGTCCATAGTAAAGCGTGGTCATGTTCATTTCCTCTAGTTTGAAATTCAACGATGCAAAAGTAGTCCACTACATCTTTGAACAATTCATTGTTTGCTAAAATCAAAGATCGCATTTCCGACATTCTATGTCTATAGTAGAGGCTGCAAATTACTGGATTTTCTCTTATTAATGTTTCAATTGGTTGAGTAATGTCTTCTTTTCTAGTTTTGGAAGAAAGGATTTATCTAGTCTTTTGCAATGCATTGCAAAGAGGAAGCCAAATATGTTCAGCATGTGTGAAAGTGACAAAAAAAGTTGGGGGGGGGGCATTGTTGAATCATTGCAAAGACATATTTTCTTATATGTTCGAAGTAGTCAAGGGATGTGCATATGAATTTTAAACATTAATAAGCAATTGGTGATTTTAATATTTTTTGAAGATTTGCTTTATGTTTTACGTCCTTTGCAACTAGAGGTTTTCCTTTTATTTCTCCTTTTCGTATTGAAATCCATGCAAAACCTCAGATCTACTAGACCAGAACATGTACTGCTTTAAAAAAGGTATTTGTATTGTGTCTTGCAAAGTCTTATAACACATGTTGCAATTCCCATTGTGGTGTTCACTAATAAGTAAATTGGTTTACAATATCTTCAGGTCGATTGTGTCCAAAGAATAATGTAGGGAAGTTTAGTTCTTCAGAAAACTTGTCTTGGAAAATGCCCAATGGTTGGAACCCTTCAGAAGGTGCAGTTTGTATAATTTTATTTTCTACATACTCTATATGATGGGATTTCCCATATCCATGGACCATTGTTTCATTGGGAACTTCTAGATTTGTTTAATCATCACTAGAATCACTTGTGTCTATGTGTACCAGGGACTGGCTAACAAGGCCGATGTTTTTTTTTAAATATACTCCCACCCATTGTCAATAGTAATGTTCTCATATTTGTAAAGTGGATTATTGAAAAGTTCATTCAAAGCAGTCATAACAGTAGAAAGGAGAACATTTCCAGAAAGCTAAGCAGTCTTGTATTCTAGTTTTCTTTTCAACATCACTGCAACTATTTCGGAATCTTGAAAGCTTATAGGAAAATATTTCTGTATCTTGTTCAAGTTTGTGGGGACATTAATAATTGTTCATGTAAGTGCAATTTGTGATCTTTTGCATCCCAATGGTCTTATCTAGGAAAAGGATAGTCTTGGTGACACCAATATTTCTTCAAGTGGTGTTAGAATTGTGATGGAATCAAGTTTTTTATTACGACAAATTTGCAAAGGAACTGCAAATATAGGTATATTTTCATTGTGAAGGATTATTTTACATTTTTTTCATATTGCTTGATTTATGCCAATTGTATTTGAGCTATTATCCATCCATAGTGATGCATAGTTATGCATTGCGATACTGTCAACCTTGTCCATATCCTTTTTGAATTGCAATCTTTCATAGACAATGCAAGCATGTATTGTCGGTGTATCTTGAATAATAGTCAAATAGGATTTTATTTTTGTCTGGGGTTTTGCATATTTTTTCTTCTTAACTGGGAGAACATGATTCTATGTTCTTATTCTTTTTTTTAGATTTTCCAATGTTTCAATTCTAGCTCTTTTTTTTTTTGTTGCAAGTGCTTGTTGTTTGTTTGAAAATTTCTATCGAGACTTGTTCCGATTCAGAAGCATGATCTCTTGCAATACTGGCATCATTTTGTAGCATTGAACCATTTGCATTGAAAGTTTATTTTACTTGGTTAGATGTATTTATGTCTATAAGGTAAGTGCATGGAATCAAATTAGTCTCTTGGTCTTTAAGCAATGGCCAAAAGTGCACATGTAAATTGTCAATTGCAAAATGCATTAGAAACACTGTATTCAAAGAGCTATTTGTTGGTTGGAATCTTTGTGCAAATTTATTTGATTGCATGCTCCAAATTTCTATATTGATATTGAAAAATTCACTTATCCATTGCAATGCAAATGCATTTCCTTGTATTGTTCCTTCTCTATATATCATTGAGAAGTTCACAACAAAGACTTTTGGATTGCCAATACATTGCTCTTCCATGATGCTTTTCTATTGCAGATGTTTTCTAAAGAATTTGACTGCTCTCATATCATTTTCATTGTAGTGATTGAAAAATGTTTGTGCAATTTCTTTTCGCAAAGTAGGGACATCAAAATCCAGAACCATGTTCCAAATTGACTTAAATAATGATTCATGGAAGTCAGTGAAAACCATGTCCATTGGACAAAGATGTTGTTTGGATAGGTCCTGTTGGATTGATACCATGTCTATTTGTACATTGTGATCGTTGTATACAAGTGGGCATGCAGGTGGTGCAATTTGCAAATGTGGAACACCTACTCTTGTTCCATATTGTAGCAATGGCTCAAAGTGTCCAGAAGATGTTTCTTGGTCATGGAATAAAATATCAAGCCCATGCTTACCATGGTCTCCTTTGAAACAAAAGTATCTTTTCCCTTTTTCAAATGAACAGACTGATATAGAGACATCTATCCATCTTGAAAACTAGTTAACACAAAATACATCACCCCACAGACCAGATTCCAAAGAGGTGTGCAAATCTACAATTGAAAGAGCCATTCGATGAAGATATGCATTTGAGTCATTCACACCATGAAGGTCTTGCAAAAATCCACTGCTTAAATCTGTTTTCTTTGAACGCAAGGCCTTTATATCTTTGCGAGCCAAATATGCTTTGAAATGATTTACTACTCCTCTAATTTCATTGATGAATATCGAAAAATGCAGCAACACTACGAGTGCATCAAACATAAAATCTCTTGGTCGGGAATTGAAATATTTTAATTAGAAAAGGCCATGTATAGCCAAGGCACAATCAATTCTTTGTACATGTATTATGGAGACCATTGAATGCAAAAGAACATGATCTACTGAAAACGGCTTCATTGTAACACTTTCCTATATGCATATCCATTTCATAAAATGGGAAATATGTCTAAAGAAAAACATCCATAGAATTCAACATGATGTGCTTGTGTTTGCTATATTTGCATGTGGTTGTTGCAACAAGGGAAAGATCTCATTCAACCTAGAAAAATGAGTGCATCAAAAGAAGTAAAGGTGATTGGAAAAATTTCTATGCCTCTAAGCAAAAATATATCACATCCTACTCAATAAAATACGAAACACTAATAATTTCCATAAAGAATATTTTTGAATTTGCTTGAACAAGCATGGACGGAGACAGAGAAACATATCTAACAACATTCTTTCCAATCTGGGTATGATAACAACCTTTGAACTATGAACATGGGAATTCCTCTCTTAACACAAATAGAGAAAGGGAGAATTTATGGCTGAAATGTGTGCTTGAAATGGCTATGAATCTCTACTTTTTGGGCATTTCCAAAGTATTTGAAAAATAGTCTATGAATAATGGGCATAACCATAGCACTAAAAGAATGACTTTGAACATGGCCATGGCACAGTAATAGAAAAACCAAATTTAGATTCAAGGCCCATGAGATAGCAATTTTGAGACAATGCCCATGACAAAGCAGGAGTACCTTATCAGGCATTTATGCAACCATCAAATCAATTGCTAGATTTCAAGATCACCTTGAAAGTGTTTACATCATGATTGGGGTGCTTCATCTAATATGGGATGCATGGTGTCTTGAAAACCTTTGATTGTACCATTATGGGAATACTGATTGGAGATAGCTTACTCTTGGATCTCTAGACCTTGTCTTGATGCTTATGTGGCATGGCTCCTTGGAGGATTGGATACCTAGTGCACATCATGGCATTCTTCATGATGCATACATGGATATTTGGTTGGTTGCTTGGATGAAAATTGACCTTGGAGGGTCATCGAGCATGGTGGAGAAACGCATTGTTCCCTACATAGCATCAAGACACTTGATTTCTTGCATGGAAACGTGCACTTGACTCCATAGTGCTTGGATTGAAGAGTGGTCATGCAAGTGTGCTAGACCTAGAGTTCCACATGGCTTACTAGGCAACATTGGAGCTTTGGAGGCTTTTGGAGGAGTGTTTATCCTTGGAGACTTCCTTGTTTAGTCTGCATACTCTGTATCTTGACATGTGTCACCTAGATTTGAAGCACTCTACATGTAGGGTTTGAGATAAACCCTGGAGAAGAAAAAGGAGCATTTGATCTTGTATCCCTCACGAGAGACAAAAGACCATGGTTTTGTAGCATTTGGAAATCTTGGTTCTACTTGGTGTGTTTGTTGCAAAGAACATAGAAGGAGAAGCTATTGTATACTTGTGGCATGCAAGTGCATATGACAAGAATTATTTTCACATAACTCTGATAACACTAGATCTCCTAGTCCCTTGGTGATGCTTGACAGATGCATACATGGCTTGATTTGAGTGGATGGTTGACCATGGATAAAACAATAGCACAATGTATCCATCCAGGAAATTGTTATTAGGAATAATGTCTAGTATGTCGAGAGTGCATAATGTAGAAGTCGATTGCTTGACTAAGAGACGTATATACATAGAACCATGGTTTCCAGATAGTACTTGCAGGAAGGCACTTTGTCCTAAGAGCATGGGATCATATGTCATGCATCTTTCAGCTTGGATACAAGACTTGAGAATACCTGGGTGAAGGAGCACATTACACAAAGGTCGATTGTGGACCCAATCAAATATGTTGAGAAGCATTAGAGAAAATAAAATACATTTGCACACATGTCAGGGGGGATTGGGAACAATAGGATATGTGGAAGATAACTATAAACATAGCACCTTGCATGTGGACAATTGGAGAAAAAATCCATGATGTAAAAGAGAATGTTGGGATAAGTTCTTGGATGGTGTAGACCCTTGGAGGAGGTTGTTGGGCTTGGAAGACATCATGGTTTGATGGAACGGTATCCTGGGGTTGGATAAAATCTTGCAATGCAAATTGTTCCATGTGGGAGTTCATTGTTGAATTAGACCTAAGGTTACTTATGTCTAGTGCATGTTTTTATGTTCATATCTGACAACTATTATATGTAAAGGGAAGAGGGAGCCTCTAAAGAGATCCTAGATTGTCTATGTCTGTGGTTGCATCTGGCCTCGAGAAGAACATAAGCAAAAGAGGAATTCAATACTTGGATGCAAGCATAGCCTTACGTTGCTATTATGGCCATGGGGAGGCTTTCGCTTCTGTTGACCAAGATTCTGTGATACAAGCCTCCCAAAGACATTGTAAAATAATACTAGTCCATGGAATTATTTCAAATCCTTAATGAATGGATATTAGAACAAAATTATAGCACACTAGGAAAAATAGAGTTTTCAAACCCTGGGATAGTAAAAAACTACTAAAAGACTAGTGCCAGGGTTGTCTTGAAAGGAATGTTCCACATTATAATATAAAAAATAAATGCTACTGTTAAAATAAGGAAATGTACATTATATAATATAAATGAAAAAAAATTGTTTATAATGAACAACATTGACAGATTCTATGATTAACACATTTGCTCAAGACAAAAAATACTTTTCCTTTTTTGTCATACATTGCAACATAAAATGACGAGGAAACTAAAGATAAAAGATGGCATAGCTTGGCCAAAGAGCTATAAAACACTACTTGCAAATATACTCACCAACAGAACTATGATTTAATAGGATTTCTAGCCATTTTGATCTCTAGCAATGATTTCTAGGAATTGTTGAACATGACTTCTAATGGTAAATTTACTGCAAACAAAAAAGAGCACAAGGATGGTTTGCAAATGGCCATGAATTTTCAAGAGGAAACTAAACATAAAATATGCAATAGTTTGTCCAAAGAGACTAAAAACACTGCCTGCAAATATATTTACCAACAGAACTAGGATTCAATAGGATTATTAGCCATTTTGATTTCTAGCAATGATCTCTAAGAATTGTTGAATAGGTCTTCCAATGATGATTCTATTTCAAACAAAAAAACAACACAAGGATGATTTCCATAGCCTTGAAAAGGAAAGGCTACTTCAATCCCACACTGAAGCACAACATGCATAATGCCATGTTTCCTGGAAACACACATCAAAACAAAAGAAGGGATGGAGGCATGTTGGTATGAAATCTAGTGGAAACAAAGACGAATGCAACAAGCCAATGCTTTCTCCCCATCCATGGTATTAAACACAAAACACCAATACCACAAAAAAAGAGCAATGGCATTGCATCCATGACATTTGTTGTTCCCCCAAAGAACCCCAGCCATATGATTCATAGCTAAGAAACAATGAGTGCAAATTAGAATGAAGTAGCAGATTCAAGAATTGAAAGCAATGCAAGACAACAGTGGAATCAAGACTAACATTTTGTTTGAAGACTTTGTCAACGGACTTGAAATTTCACATACAACTACAAACAACATGCAATCGATACAGTTCAAATAACCAATAACCAAATACAGTTCTAGGAGCCCAGGGATTCAAATCGACCCGGTCTTTATGAAAGTCAATGGAACCAGAATCAATCGAACAAGCAAAAGGGAAATTTTCAATGGAACTAGCCAAAACAAACACGGACAAAAACACTCCAAATCTCTATTTCATATAGTATAATATGTAATCATAGTTGCAGATTCCAAGCTCCAAGGCATGACAATGAGACTACATGCACAACCCCAGGAAAAGATAAAATATATTCTTGTTTATATCGAGAGAAGAGAGGACATTGGCACAATAGTATATGTGCACCCCACTCTCAAAGAAAACAACTCGCATCCCATCACAATAGGCCAAATGATAACCATAACTATATTGATCCTTGTTCAAGGGACCATATTTTTACATACATTTTTTCTATTACAAAAATAGGGGAAAATAAATTGTTGCCTATTGAAACTCTAGGAAATGAAGCCATAGGATAGAACCACTTATACTATGAAACGAGAACTCAACACATTCTTGTTTTTCTCTCTCCTAATTTTAGTAGCTATTTTTACCCCCGTTTCACAAATGGTTGATACCAGTATCACATAATTTCATTTTGAGGCATTTTTTGGGGCCTTTGAATTATATTTGTTGTAAAATATTTTTAATTTCTATTTTCAAGTGTGTTCTTAGAAATTTAACAAAATAGCATACATTTTTAAGCAATTTATAATGAAAAACATATACATTTTACGATTTTTTCTATAAAATAAGACATTTTTATGGACAAAATAAGGCATTTTTATTGACAAAATTGTAAACAATTCCAAAAAATAAAGACATTTAAAACCATTTTCAATGAATTTTCAGAGATTTTTTGTATAAAAATGATACTATTTCATATTATTTTCTGAAAAGTGATGATTCACATAAATTCAAGAAAAAATATACAAATTATTTGTGAAAAACATATTAAAAACATTATATGTAGAAATTTTGTTTCTAAAATAAAGTCTGAAAGTTAAAACATTGCTAATATATCTTATCAAAAAATTGTCAAAAATGGTCAAAATTAACATTTTCTTCAAAACATGAAACTATTCAACAATATCATGCATGCCAAATTCTTCAGCAACATTGGAATTTTATGGAGCTTGACATTCCTCAAGGACATTAATGTCCTCTTCCATTGGGTCTTCTATGTCTGCAAGATCTCGAAAGTGCTCCTTTCCAAACACCCCTCGTAATGGGGGTTGAGGCTCTTTTGACATCTTTGCCACAAGTGTTTCACTAAACTCCCATTTCTTCAAACCAACTTCTTGCAGTTCATCTGGAAGAACTTGAATAGAATTAATTCTTTGCATTATGTAATTGCATTGGAGTGGATCATTATCAATGGATATGCAATTTCTTCCTTTATGTAAGGAGCATGCTATTATTGTACCTAATCACAAAAAACAAAAATAAAGTTAAATCAAATAGCATAAAGAAGCATACTTTAAAACAATAAAATAATGAAGGATAAAACATACAATAAAACTTGATATATTATTTCATTTGTAATATGAGAAAGTTTACTTGAACCCGAGAACAAATTTAAGACCCAATTTCCTTCTCTTGAAAATGTATCTATGAGATAATTAATCAACGCTTGTGGCTTTTGATAGATGTTTACAGTCACTCCTTTCAAATCCCTTTCTTCATATGTTAATTTTTTTACCACGACATTATAACTCAATATCTGACTATGTTTTCCTCCACTCTTTTCATTGATTAAAAGAGATTCATAAGCCTCCTCTTGTGTCCAAGTTGCAAGATGTATGATTTCAGTATCACTCAGGAATGGATCACTGTCGGAACTACAAACATTAGGAATTTTCCTGTAACAAAAATATAAAACGATTAATTAACTTATCAATAAATATAATTGATTTATAAATTCAAAAATTTGATAATATAGTGCAAATATATTACCAATAAAGTTGCTTCCTTTTTTTTCCTTTACCCCTGAAGGCTATCAACAAGCCCCCTAATTGTGTGTGTTAATGGAAAACAACAAATCTCCATAGTGGTGATGTTGTGATCATAAGTAGTGTTTCGGATATTGTATCCATGATGGATATCTGCATTCACTAGTGCGTACTCCTTTTTAGGAACAAGATTTGCAATGTCTGCATAGTCACCTAAAATGACTTTATATTGCACATGTCAAGCCCATTCCAAATATAATGATCAAGTGTATCATCAAGTTCAACATTTGCAAGACGTTGTCTCCTTTGTCGTTCTATTTTATCTCTTTGGATATCAATTTTGAAGGACTCCGGTACTCCATCTCTACCCCTCTTTGGCATCTTCAATCGAAAATGATCCCTATGAGTAATAAAATAGAAATGAATTGAATTAGAAAATAAATAAAATAGGATGTATACTAGATCAAAATACCTTCTTGAATGCAACAATTTTTTTTTAAAGTTTCTATCGAGCGTGAGTCTGGATAGTTGCATTTGACATCATCCCAACTCTTGTCATTCAACATTATAACCATCTCCTCTTGTATTTTCATGTACACCTTGTGACTAGAGAATGAAACAATAAATGATGTTTACAATCATATATAATAATATAACATAATACCTAGAACATAACAAAAATGTTAAACTCAAGAACAAAATATCATACCATAAAACAAAATGCTCAACTTACTTGTCAAATTCGCTGCACATTTCTCCATGGATAATTCATCTGACTTTACCCGTGATAGTATTGTAGCTGTTAATGTTTCATCCTTCACACCTTGCATTGTTCTCCAAGGTGTAATAGTCATGTCTTATGGCAGATTATTAACATCAGGACCTGCCTTTCCACCACTCCATGGAACAACTCTGCCTTTTTTCACTTTCTAGTTTTTTATGCCAATATTCTCCCACAAGCTAAATATGTCATCAATTAGATCCAATGTTTTCCCAACTTTGAATGCCAAATGGAAATAGGCATCTACAGATTTGAATGCATCTCTTCCTTTGGAATTTTTTTGTAGCACAATATCATCTTTAATAGGGAGACCTATTTCCATACAACATTGTCTCCAAAATATTGCGTCAACTCTAGATTTTTTCCCACCACATATTTGCACAAATTCACTATGTATAAATATTACCCTTTGAACAAATGTCATTGTCAACCTATATTCACTATCTGTGTTATGATCCCATGCCAACAACTTTGCTTCTACATCTGTTAAACCAACATAAATGATGCATTTAACTGTTTCAAAAATAGGGTTATTGGTATATTCTTGCATCAACTCTCTTCTTGCCTCTGTAGAATGATTCCCTCCAAGAACATAATATTTGTAATGAAAACATCTTGTTTCATCAAATTCATCTCTAGTAGGAACAACTTCCGGGTCAACAAGGACTAGGTAATCAACCACATGTGCATAGGGATTATGCCTCATCAATGCTTTCAAGTTGTGAATATGCAAGTGATGTGGTTTTCTAATTCTAAATTGATCTTTCCCTTCTATGGGTTTATAAAGTTGATTCACATTCAACTCAAATGTATGTCTACTGTTAACCAAATTATCCCTCCACAATCGATCTCGAATGGAATTTTGTGTTGTCTTGACAACGCCATCCTCTAGATCAGCACCTGGAGTAATGATTTCCCTATTGCCACCAGAATTTTCACTCCTAGATTCAGTAATAAATTTTCACTCCCAAATTCAGTAATAACGTTGGTTTTATTAACAACAGATCTCCTCTTTTTATGATTTGAAGGGGTTCCTTTGAAATCAACAATTCCTTCAATAGGAATCAAGGCACTCTCAACCATATTTCTTTTACGAGATTGTTTGTTACTCTTACTAGCAGGAGTAAAAAGCTCATTTGCAACAATTTCATCATGTTCAGTTAGGCAAGATGAAGATTTAAATATAACCCTTATAGGTACCTGATTTGATTGTCGGATTCTCTTTCCTCTTTGTGCTTGTATTTCTTTAGTTTGAACATTTAACATTTGTTTTTTCTTCCTTTCTTTTGGTCCATTTTGAATAGCGGCACTAATGACATCGATAGGATTGGCCTATGTATAATAAATTCCATTCAACTTTTTTAAAATCAAAATGGAAAAATCTCGCAAAATAAAAACATTATCTTATTAAATCTATTACATTGTGGTATCCAAGTTATAACAAAACCAATTTAAGAATAATATCAATATTCAAACTTACTATCCTGCTTTCAATTTCATCGATGACCCCTTGACAAAAATCTGTGAAATTTTCTTGAGCATTATATTTTGCAATCTTCAAAGCATATCGGTTTTTTGCAAAGGTATTGGCTTGTTTCACCTGTGCATAAACAATATCTGTACCCAGCACTACACATATATCTCTCAGCAATCCCAATAGATTGTAATTTGCTTGAATATATGGATATGTAGAACAATATAAGCGAATGCTTTATGGTTTTCCTTGACTTTTTTCCTTCAGATGCCAATGATACTCTGTTCTGTCTTCTTCTACTGCATGTTTCCATTCTCTAACAGTCTTCATTTTTATTTCTTCAAAGCTAAGAACTTTGTCTTGAGTCTCAACATTCTCACATGCCTCAACTGTTTTTTTCGATGCAATGATTGCCGCTCTTGATCCAGAAAAATTTTACATATATCTTTCTTGATGCCATTGTACCTATATCCAAAATGTATAATTTTAAAATAAATCAACAAACATTTATAATCTAAACAAAATCAACATCAATAGTCACTATAAACGGTATTTTAAAAACGTTTTAAATTTTTATTTTTTTTAACATTCATAATCGTTGTTTTTTAATTTTTTAACCTACACCCTAACCCCCCAAAAAATATAATTATTAATTTTAAAATAAAAATTAAACCTACCCCTAATCCTACCCTTATCCCCTAACTATATAATAAAAAATAAATTAAAATTAAAATTAAAAGTAACCCCCTACCCCCTAACCTCCCTTAACAATATAATAAAATATTAAAAAAAAAAACTAACCCCCCTCCACCTAACAATATAATACAATTTAAAAAAAAAAAATAAAACTAACCCCCCCAACAATATAATAAAAATTAAAATAACAAATATTTAAACTACCCCCCACAATATATTAACAATTTAAAAAAAAAAAAAACTAACCTCCCTTCTTCCCCACGCCCTTCCCCCCTTCCCCTACCCCACCCCCTCCTCCCCGTGCCCCCACGCTTCCCCCTTCCCCCGTGATCCCCTCCCCTTCCCTCTTCCCCCGTCCTCTCGGGCCGCTTGCTTGGGCGCCAAAGGGTGGTCCTCATGGGCGCCGCGATGCTGGGCATCGCGGGGGGCCCATGAGGGGCCTCCCTTTGGTGCCCAAGCAAGCGGAGAGCCGTTCGCTTGGGAGCCAAAGGGTGGCCCTTATGGGCACCAGGTGGCCCAGGAGGAGGGGGAAGGGGATGGGGGAACGGGGGGTGGCGGGGGAAGGGGGGCGCGTGCAGGAGGAGCAAGGAGGAGGTGGAAGGGAGGGCGGCAGGGGAAGGGGGCGCAGGGAGGAGGGAGGAGGGGGAAGGGGGTGGTGCGCGGGATGAGGAGGGAGGAGGGGGAAGGGGGGGGTGCGGCAAGAGGGAAACGTAAGGAGGAGAAAGGGTGGGGGGGGTGAGGGAGGAGGAGGAGGAGGAGGTGGAGGGAGGGAGGAAGGGTGGGGATAGAGAAGGAGGAGGAGGAGGAGGAGGAGGAGGGTTGGGGGGGGAGATGGGGGTGCGGGGGTGGATGGTAAAAATAAATTTAGGAAGGTGGTGGAGGGTAAAATGAATTAAGGAAGGGGGCATGGGTAGGTTAGGTAAAAACAAATTAATTTCTATTTTAAACCCAAAGAATCCATACATGGGATAAGGGGCAAGCCTTGCCTCGATTAATAATACACAAATTTAAAAATAAAATACATTTAAAAAATATATATATAACTGACCCGGAGAGTGGTAGAGCCTCCTCTGTTGAAATTGCTAGAAGTTCCTCTCTACAATCTTCCCGTTCTTCTTGAAAACTTTCGTGAACTGCTCCAAAGACTAAACAATCCTGTATTAATAAGATAGATTAGGTTTAAGTTTACCATTCTTAAGAATGTTAAAAAAACAAAAATGTAAAAGAATAAATCAATAAAGCCATAAAACAATTATTGCAAAATTAACAAAAAAACTAATTAATTTATTAAAAACATAAAAAGCACTAACCTTGAAAGTGTTACTAAATTTCTCCAAATTAAATGATGAATAGTAGGAAATCTAAATGGTTTATATATCATAGATTAAGTTTAACATTATTTTTTTTACGAATGGGGGATTAAGAAACTGAAATTAGTTACAGAATTATTATTAAATTTATATAAGATAGGTTTAAATGAAATAATTACTAATGTTATGAATGTGGAGTAAAAATAATGTAAATAGTCATTGCTTTATTACAAATTATATATAAAAGATGTTACGATAAATTTTACTAGTCTTATATGTCTAGGGTAGAAATATCTAATTAGTTAATATATTATTTCATTTTTTTTATATCATAAATTCATTTTTTTACTAGTCTTATGAATGTGCGCTTTAATTTTGTAGGGAAATTTTGGAGGGAAGTTTTGGAGGGAACATTTTGGAGGGAATACTTTGGAGGGATATTTTCATTCTCATGGCTATAAGATTTTCAGTTGAGAGTTGCACCATTCTACTTTTTGGTGAGGAATGTGGTAAAATTTCTTTGCAGTTGAGCGATTAATATTTTCTATAATTCTATCTTTTAGTGAGAAGTCATGGAGTCATCTGAAGTAAATTCCAATGTCAATGAAGAAATGTATTGTTCATCTAGCCAAGATATTGGCAGTGCAAGCAATGTAATCAAGAATGTTATTCAAGAACTTCCTAATTATGAAGATTTTGAAGACATTAGTAATGAAGGGAAAGAATGTGATGATGATGAAGAGCTTCCTCCAAGTGGGGGTCCTAAAGACAACAAACAAGATGATGACACTTTTCCTCCGAGTGAGGATTTTCAAGGCACCAATGATGATTTTCCTGAAAGCGAGGATTTTCAATGCTCTAATGATGATTTTCCTTTAAGCAAGGATTTTAATAGGACCAATAATGATTTTTCTCCGAGCGAGGATTTTTGTGGGAGTGATGATGATTTTCCTCTGAGTGAGTATTTTAATGGGACAGATGATGATTTTGGTGAGGAAGAAGACATCAATAATGGTGAAGATGATTTTCCTCCAAGCGAGGATTTCAATGGCATAGATGATGACTTTCCTCCAAGCGAGGATTTCAATGGAACTGATAATGATTTTCCTCCAAGCGAGGATTTCAATGGAACAGATGATGAGTTACCTCCAAGTGAGGATTTCAATGGCAACGATGGTGACTATCATCCAAGTGAGGATTTCAATGTCACAGATGATGACTTTCCTCCAAGCGAGGATTTCAATGGCACCAATGATGATTTTCCTCCAAGTGAGGATTTCAATGACACGGATGATGATTTTCCTTCGAGTGAAGATTTCAATGGCACTGATTATGATTTTCCTTCGATTGAAGATTTCAATGCCACCGATGATGATTTCCCTCCAAGCGAGGATTTCAATGGCACCGATGATCATTCTGTTGGTGATGAAGCCACCAATGATGAAAACAATGATTCTCCTCGAAGTAAGGATGTTACAGACACCAATGATGAAGACAATGATTCTTCTCCAAGTAAGGATTTTATAGGAAACAATGATGTCAATATTAAATCTCAAGAGTTCCCTTTCAGTGAATAATTTAATGGCACAAATAATGTTAATGGTCACATTGATCTGGCAGCAAGTGATCAACTTATTAGTGATCATGACAATAATTTTCATAACGAATTTGGTGATGAAATTTTCAATGAGGGGGGTCATATGCATCACAATGAAAACATTCATTCTAATGAGGATGTTGTTGCAAACATAATGGTCCAGGAGATCCAGCGATATAATCCAATGCAGAGCAGGATTAAGTGTAGGACTAGACCTTTTTATGTCAATCCAAAGCATTCCAGTTATACAAGGTCTATGAAAGAATTGCTCACAAGTCCAAGTTGCATTACTCATTTGATTTCGAGTGAGTGTTGCCACAAAATTTGTTTGAAACGTTTAGGCTACAATTATGTCTTGGAGAAAAGGAATATGTATTTATCAATGAACAAAAACATGCAAAATTCATATTTAGTGGGGTGCATGATTTCTACTAGGACAGGTTATGATTATCACATTGGAAGAATTATGCTTTGTAGAAAGGCATTCAAATGGATTCACTCAATTGATAATATTCAATTATCAAGAATCCAAACAAGACTAGAAAAGGATCCTACATTTTACACTGACGATTATCAGGGATGAATCACTGGGCCATCAACACACATTGCAATATCATGGATGCAGGATTTCTTTTCCAAGCATGGAGAGAGTATGCAAAATAGAGAAACAATACACATTCCAGATAATTTCACAAGGAAAGAAATCTACAACTTATACAAGGATTATGTTCAAGGTGGTCAAGGAAATGACAACTTCATTAGATATGCATATTTCACAAAAGTATGGAAAAAGAAGTTCAATAACGTCTACATTCCAAAGAGGTCAAGGATGGGGGTTTGCAGTACAGGTGCTTCTCTTAAATAAAGAACGGATAGATCAAAAGGGATAGAAAGAGGTATGTTTACAAAAAAAAAAGATAAATGTCAATTATTGAAGCTAGTTAACAATTTTTTTTGTTATGTTGTTTGTAGATTCCATAATCAATGCACTACAAGAACATCGCAATCAACAATCAAATGAACGGAAAAAGTTGTACAAACATCACAAGAAGTGTTATGATGCTCCACATAAGTATATGGGTTTGATAATTGATGGCATGGATCAGAAAAAAAACACTCTTGCCACATTTTGTCCTTGTGCCAAAGAATTTAAAGGAGGAGAATTTTATTCAGTTTCACTTGGTTGGGTGTATGGTTTTTAATGGTTAAATGATTCCAAGGGTTTACTTTACAGCTCCAAATATTCACAATGATGTAAACTTGACCATCAACATAATTCACCATGTCATTACTCATTGGCCTGGTGATCTTCCAAAAGTTATGTATCTACAATTGGACAACACAAGCCGAGAAAACAAAAATCAGGTCGTGTTTGGTTATCTAAGCATGCTTGTTGAATTGAGAATTTTTAAAAAGGTAAAAGTTGGGTTCCTTCTTGTTGGGCATATGCATGATCATATTGATCAAATTTTCAGCCATTTTGCAAGGACATTGAGGAGGAAGAAAGTCGGGAGCCTACCATCATTGATTCAAATTATAGGGAAAGGATATCATCCAGAGCCTATTGTACAAAAATTGGAAGAAATTGTTGACATGCGAAGATTTCTGTTTGGATTGCATGGTGAAGAAAGGTGCATTGAAAAACTTAATGACATTAACTTTTGGCATCAATTTCGTATAAAAAAGATTGATGGAAAAACACTATTGTGGGGCAAGAAGTACTCAACTAGCATAGAATGGGGGCCTTCATCAGGTTTGGCATTTCTGAAATTCATCCCAAATCGTCAAATGGATGCTTCAAATTTATTGTTATTGCAATCATCTACAGAGATTCATAATGCAAGGCGACATAGTAGAGATGTTGATTCTTCTCAATGCTTGGAAGAAATCAAAAAGTCTATCGAAGATAAATATGAGTAATTTGATGTTGTTGATTCTATTTGGTGGGAGGCTTTTTTCATGGAGCAACGTGACATAATTTCAAACTCTACAAATGGAGATATATTTTTGAAGTCTCCATTTGCTTGGCCACAAAGTTTATCAAATGAAAACGAGGTAACAAGTGTTGAACCTCGAGCTGTTGAGTTTTCTCAAGTAGAGGAAAAAGAAATGTATATTGGCTGTAGAAGATCATCCGCAAAGCGTTGAGAGATGGAAGACCTTTACAGGGGCTCAATACAAGATATCAAGGAGGGTTACATTATTGTAGTTTTGGCTACAGATGATCAAAGTCATTATCCCTTCTGGATTGCAAAAGCTATGAACGTCAATAAAGAAAATGATAAAGTTGTATTAGTAGAAGTACATTGGTATGCAACAGATACACACCCATTTGATGGTGTGTACAAGGCAGAGATGGTGGTTGAGAAAAAGGCTTGCAGAAAGAGAAAAAGAAAGGGTCAAAAAAAAATTACCGCCGCATTGACATCTTGAAATTAGAGGAAGTTGATCTATACTTGTTCATGATTTCAAGTTGACAAAGAAAGACACTTTCCGCTCCAAGACTATAGAGATTATCAACAGGTTGTTTCCAAAGCAAGAAGTTACAAGATGGGAGTCTATTAAACCAAGCCGTAGATCCTGAAGGAATATGACATTTGAAATGATGGGCATAGATGTAGACTCAGATGGTGCACCCATTGATAATAGAGAATGATATGGGTCATCTACATCTTCATCAAGTCCATCTGCAAAAAATGTAGATTCTGATGGGATGTCAGAATCCATGGATGAATTTGAAGAAGCAGCTTAGATGATTTTTATTGGCATGATTTTTGTAATTGAAACTCTAGAGTAGTTTTTGATGATGGGGTGTCAGAATCCATTGATGAATTGGAAGAAGCAGTTTAAATGCTTTTTATTAGTATGATTTTTTTAATTGAAACTCTAGAGGAGTTTTTGAATATTTATATGATCCATTTGTTCTTGTATGGTCTAATATATTATCTCATTATGAATCGCATCATAATTTCTTTGTTTTTATATGGTTAGAGTGGTGCAATTATTAGAGAATTCTTTTTTTTGGTTTAATATGCAATTTTCCAGAAAGTTGTAATTTATCTCTTGAAGAAAAAAATCCTTTTTCCAATTTAGGGTTGATTTTAAAGTATTTGTAAACAACAATATGGGATGTTTAGGCCATGGCTCTATTTTTTACCCTGAAAAAAAATACATGTATACTGGTATCAACACTTTTCTATTTGGGGGGTTTTTTTGCAAAAATCATCGTTTTTATGGGTAGAGTTCTCGTTCATAGTATAAAGTTATAGTTTCATAGTGTAAGTGGTTATAGGTCCACAACTCTGAAGAAAATTAATGCGCAAGGCATTTTTTCTTAATATAAATTATTTTCTACTCATTAAAACTACACGACAATTTACAATGACAGATGAATTTTGCAATTGGCTTCCACCTCCAAGTAACTTTACAAATATCACCAATCCATCCATAGGATGGATGCTTCAACGAAACCCAATTCGAATGGAAACATCCATATATATTCATGTATATGCATGAAACAAAAGGAAATGACATATATGCCCACCCAAACCCTTGACATTCAGAGCAACAATATTAAAAATCCAAATCCATGGTAAAGTGAGCAAAGAACCTAACAATTAACAAAAGAGGAGGTTCAGGAAGCCGAAAGAACTCTGAAGAAACTAAATGTGCCAGCCATTTTTTATTATTATATAAATCCTTTTTTACTCATTAAAACTACACAACAGATTACAATAACAGAGGAACTTTGCAACTGGATCCCACCTCTAAACAATTATACAAATATATCCAATCTAGCCATAGGAAGAATGCTTCAACAAAACACAGTTCGAATGGAAACATCCATATTTATTCATGCATACACATGTAGAAAAGAAAGGACATATATGCCCACCTAAACCCTCTACCTTCATAGCAAAAATATTACGAATCGAAATCCATGGAAAAGTGAGCAAAGAGCATAACAATTAACAAAAGAGGAGATTCAGGAAGCCGAGCCACAAGAGGTCAAGGTTTCTAGATAATCAATCATCCCATATCAATCAACAGCTGAATTAGGAAAGAGCTCGATCGAGTGCATTGATTTGTGGCTCTTCAGCAAAGGACCTAAAGTCAATGCAAAGGTTGAGGGTTGGACATAAGTGAGCCCATGATGGCAGTTCAACTATCACCCCTAGCCACGTGGGATCCTATCATGGGAAATTCCTTTCCTGACTAGGAATGAGAGTAGTGGCCAAGAGCTAACCAGGAAAAAATAAATCATTGAAACCCATGAACACAACAAATCACCATCTTAGACAAAAAGAACCACCCACATTAGACAAAAGCACTCATAAAAAACAAAGGAGAACACTGAAACAACGACCAAGCCATTGCAAATAACAATTCCATCATAATATTCCACATGAATACGCATTCATCATTATCTTGAGCTTAATAACTCTGGAAAATCCTCGACAACCACATCTCGCTGATAAACCCCTCTTCTAGGTCCCAACCGACAGAACAAAACTAGAAAAAAAAGAACAACAAGGTGAAATGTCGATAGCTCAAGCATCCAAAATCCTCACATTCGGCCCAAGCACATACACCAAAGTCGGGATCACAACCCTCCATTGCATCAAACAATGCCACCTTTCCACTACACTAGAGCTTCGAACGACCATCCTAGACGTCATCCCACCAGTGAGGGCAAGCCATAGAGATGAAGACCATCACAGGATGCATCCCATTGTAAATCTAGGTCGACAAACTCTTTCAACCGAAACAAATATGCCCATCCATCACTAGAGAAGCATGCAATAATGTCACACTACAATACCTATCGTACAACACAATAAAATCCATGCAATAAATCCAACACCCATGCAATAAATCCCATACGATACCTGTCAACCGATTTTCCCATCGACGAGGGAAAGCCATAGAGTTGAAGATTAACATGGGATGCATCTCATTGTAAATCCTCCCAACCATCACCAGAGATGCATGCAACGACGTCACATTGCAACCCCTCGATGTACAACACAATAAAATCCATGCAATAAAGCCACACAACACCTGTCAACCGATTTGCCTACTCCAAAATCTGAGGCATTACATTGACCTCCGCCCAATGTCAAACCTTGCTCCCAGCAAAAAATATTGCACCAACCAACTAATAAATGAAAAAACATTCCATGATGTCTCACAACAATAATTGTAGTTAGATTTTTCACACCAACTCGTGCTAAAGAGCACTTACTAAGGATTCAGAAACCCTTAGTAGCAGTTCATAAACATGGATAAAAAATAAACAATAAGAAAATGATGTATGCAAATAAAAAATATGAAATAGATCTAAATACTATAGTAAAATGACAAATCAACAGGAACCCATAAATGAAATTTGTATTTTTACCTTATATGGCAAACAAGGGTTTGCAGTAATCACGGGGGGTTCACTTAGTGAACTTGTTACATAGCACGACCATTCATAGGATATTAAAGAATATCCCTAATTTCACTAAATATTGGAAAGCTCCTCCTAAAATTGTATTGTTGAACCCCCCTCCTAATATACCTTTCCAATAAAGAAAACCCCAACTTTCACCAAATATTGCACGTATCTATTTTTATCAACCCATTTTTAATATCCCCTTTATATCATATTATCAAGTTGTAACAAAAATGAGCCCTTACGCATCTTAGTATAAGCAAACAACATAATGAGGAGGCCTCCTCTGACGCAAAAACAAAATCTTATACATCTGAAACAATGGATGGATGAGCAAGGAATGAAAAGCTCGTGTGATATTTCAAATTGGAATGAGAGTAATGATAAATGGATAGGCTAGAAAGTTCTTAACACTCATTAAAAATTGATGCCTCTTTTGAATGAGCTACACATAGCCTTGGACAGTTGTGCTCCCAGTAACAAAAGAGAGGATACAATTCAGAACTACAAAATCTTCCTCTTCCTCGGAATTCCAGGATGTGGAAGTATGTGTGGAATCCAAACGGCATTTCCAAAGTTAATATAATCAGTTCCATATTCTAGTGCATGACAAACTATTAACTACTAATATTTATAGCAGAGAGGACTTTTGAGCCCTTCTAGAATATCGAACACAAAGGAAATTTTCAAATAAAACCTCTTCTTAAAAGAGTTTGGAATATTCTCCCCAAGTATCTTTGCTCGAATGTGTGGTTATCTAGGAATGACACTATTTTTCAAGAGCAGTGTGACAACCCTCGAAGAATATCCATAAAAGCTCGTAGGCTATGAAAAGATTACCTTCAAACTAAGAAGGCTTTAAATCAAAATATGCAACAGTTAAAAATGAAAGGTACTAGTTAAGGGATATGTTGGAACCACCCTCTTTGCAAAAAAAAGTCATCTATTTCTCAAGTAGACAAGAAATAGAAATTGAAGCTGTTCAATGATGAGTTCCAAAATGGGAAAATTATGTAAATAAAAAGCATCATGTTCTTTGATGGAGCCTCAAAGGGATACCCAGGGGCTATAGGTGCAAGAGGGGTACTTTGGATCCCAGTAGGAAATAAGAACTACACTACGAATGAGAACTAGGAGAAAACACAAACAATCAAGCAGAAGCTATTGCTCTTTATCAAGGCCTCTTACAAGCTTGTCTTCTAGTATTAGAATGCCTCGAAGTGTTTGGAGACTTATAAATTATAATCAATTTGGTTCATGGTGTCACCTCTCTCAAATACATCACTCTCACTAGATGGATTGAAAGAATAAATTATGAGATCAAGAACCTCAACACCCTCAATTTCTTCCATGTTCTTCATCATCAAAACCATAAAGGTGATGAAAGGGAAAACAATGCCACTCGAAGTAATGAAGGGTATCTCAAAATAAATGAGACCATCTCATTAAGCCATATACTGTGATCCTTCTTTGAATAAAACATCCAACAATCAAATTGACATGTACAAATGGATAAGAGGCAGAGCACAATATATTTAGCATAAGTAGGAGTCTTGAAGCCTAAATTCTTGATCTGAAGGTAATAATGTTAGTCCATATTATTCACCACACCTTTGGGAATCATTCAGAGTTAAATGTAAAGGTAAGCTCCATCACTTCATGGCACATTAAACACAAGTTGGAACGAGGATTAATAAAGAGTAATATTAATAAATAATTATAATTATGATGTTGTCAATTTTCGGTAGCTCGTTTGGTTAAGGTGTGGGTCTCATCATGGTTTCTTAAGCCAAAGGCCAAATTAGAGAAATTCTAGCAAACAAATAACTATAATGTTAAAACCATCAATTTTATTTTATAATAA
This sequence comes from Larix kaempferi, assembly GCA_027924585.1. NCBI lineage: Eukaryota > Viridiplantae > Streptophyta > Pinopsida > Pinales > Pinaceae > Larix > Larix kaempferi. Next base: position 671,974 of record BSBM01000198.1, read on the forward strand.
ACATTTATTAATTATAATTAACATATATTAATTTTAAAATTGTTTTATTTAATTTTATTGTTTATAATTAAAAATTTTGTTTATATTTAACAGATTTTATTTAATTTTATATTATTGTGGAATTCAATGTTGCATCTGAATTTAAAACTTTAATTGAGTTTTAGATAATTTTGATATATTTAAAATTAAACAAAATTCCTTATCAAATTTTAAACAAACGAAATAAATTCAAATTTAAACAAAATAATACGATTAATCCCCAAGTGATCTCAACCCTTGAAGGTGTTGAAAAGAAACCTAAGGTCCAAACTTCGAAATATTTGACTCTACAATGTTTGTGATAAAGCTTCCACTGCTAATGAATGTTGATAATGACAATATGGACTTTTCTACTACCACTTTCCAATGAAGGTAACACAGCGGAATGTCAAGGGTTGGGGTAAGAGTATTGAAATAAATTTACAGTTTTTAATTCAGAATTTATTTAAAATTAATTTAGATGAAAACAATGAAATACAATATTGAAGATAGAATAGCAACACCACACCAGATATAAAGATAATATATGAAAAACAATACATAGCAGTGTTGCAGGACAAGAGATACTCATGGATTTTTTCAAACATATCTCCCCAAAAATCTGACGAAGAGCAAGCAGCTTTCCTTGCTCATTTCCAACAAACTTCAATTTCTGTTGTATCAACTATGATGCTTTTTACAGAAGAAGATATACCCCCTGGTTAAAATAGTGCAGATACTTGGAAATCTGTGTAATACATAGAATATTAATTGCATTCAAAAGTTGCTCCTGTCATGACATTAAGAATCCTAGTAAATATCAAAATATAGAAATGAAAGGTATAGCATAGGAAAAAATGAATTTTATGTAACTCACTTTCTACCAACAATTATTCGTACTACATCATGCATGATGGTGCGAGAAAGCTCCTCAATGGAATCATGCAACGTAGCACTAAATAATGAACGTACAAATGAGGGACTCGAGCAAACATTTTCTACTGAATCAATTTGCTCAATAAATCCAAGTTCAAATAGCTTATTCGACTCCTCTAGAATGAGATACTCAACCCTGCATCAAGAGCCAATCAAAAACCCCGAACATGATTATACGCAAATGATTTCACAATTACCCACACATCTATATGAAAGAATCACATTAACATAATTAGTAAAGTTTTTCCACTCACTCAAAGAACTTTTACCCCATAACTACAATAAAATGTGAACCTGTAAAAAAGAAAAAGATGGTTTCCACCTTTTTGCTTCTTTTCCAATTCTCCCTTTTTTATTTTAAAATAAAGTTCAAGGTCTTATGGGAGCAAGTTGTAGCTATATTGTAAAGCGCATTTATGTACCCCAAGCACAGCGAGTATTCCATGGAAAGGTGGATGGAACTTAAACAAAGAATACAAGCACAAATGCGATGATCCAATATTTAGGCAAGCATATAGAAAAACGTCATTGAAGAAAGCAACGAAAAAAGAGATCTTAATTTTCAAATCCTTTCCACATGCAAACAGAGGAATTTTGGGGGGGGCAGGGGGTTATTACAATTTTGGTAGTGGAACATATGTGCTACATCTCTTCAGTGTTTAAACTAAATAACTTAATACAAGCTACAAATCAAGATACCCTAAACAACAATATCTTATGTAGAATGGATCTCATGAAAAAGGTTTGAACTCAAATGCCTAAATAACCATGCAACACATAGATAAAAATGATGCAATCCATTGGCAAATTTTATAAGGGATCCAAGCCCACAATATCTTCGAGGCTTCATTGCTTCAACTCACAAAACCTATAAGTTCATTGACATGACTCTCTTATATCCTTTGCTTAAGACATAATGATATACAAAGCTTCACAATATTAAATTAAAAAGAAAAAGACCACCACAACCAAAATATATATCCTTTGCTTAAGACATAATAATATACAAAGCTTCACAATATTAAATTAAAAAAAAAAAGACCACCACAACCAAAATATATATATATGTATATAACCATAAAAAGATAAAACATATATCTCTTTTCTAATAAAAAAGCTTACCAATTCAAATCTAAAATGGGTAAGACATATGCCTCTTTCCCGTAATTAAAAGTCAAATCTTTGAGCACACACTACTTTAACCCCTATATCCCCTATATTTATTGTGTTTGTAATTAATATTTAATAATAATGTATTTCCCATAATTACAATAGTAGTCTTTATCCCCTCATTTCAAGTGTACTTTCAGGATAATTAAAGATTATTTTGAAGTTTTTTAACTTACAAATTTAACAAGACCTTCACTCCATTGCAATTTTATGTATAATGTATAATTTCGTGTATAATAGTTATTATAATTTTTCATAATTAATGTTTTGTGTAATGTATTTTTCTATATTCTAAACGCATGCAGTTTTATTGAAACTTTGATCAGAGTTTCAAATTAGTAAAAATTCTTTCATTTCTTTTATAAACTTATTTTTTGAAAAAGAATAAATATTACAAAATTAAATAGAATATTCTACAGTTTTAGGTATAATGTATAATTTGGTGTATAATAGTAATTATAATTTTTCATAATTAATGTTTTGTGTAATGAATTACGCACGCAGTTTTATTGAAACTTTGATCAGAGTTTCAAATTAGTAGAAATTCTTTCATTTCTTTTATGAACTTATTTTTGTGAAAAGAATAAATATTACAAAATTAAACAACTCAACCATATTTAGTATTTACTACATAATTAAATGTAATGCAATGTTATTCATTCCAGAATCTACAATTTGAAATGCCCATGGGAGGAACCACAACATTTTGGAATTATGTCAAAAAAATGAACAATTCAAAACCCAAAGCTCTGCCAATATAATATAATTCTACAACCTGGAATGTGTGTGAGAGAAATTGCGGTATTCCTGAACTATATGTGAAAATATGAGAAAACCTATCCCAATTGCTTGGTCCTCTTCATTCTTCTCAGGAAGCTCCCTCAAACTAAAAAAATAAGTAATATATATATTGTAAGCTACAACTGGGAATACAGTGATTGAAATGATAATATTGAAGAAGTTGTAATTAAAGAGTATAAAGTATCAAAACTTGATAGGACAAAGAAGCTCTGCCGAATATAAATCCAAAAGGAAACATTGATTCTACTGAGTTGATCTGTGGCATCTACATAAGTAATAGTTGAGATAGTGTAAACCACGAGAAGCAACCCAGGTGATGAATTTATTGCTACCTCAAATCTCAGATTATATTTTAAGTTTCAATTCTGAGATTAACCCCTATTATTACTATCCTGGAGAGTTAAAACACGTAATCATGTAGATAATGTTGAAGAGTTAAAACACGTAATCAAGTAGATAATGTTGTAGTTTTAGGTGGGTGCAAAGGAGACTGCCATGAAGGCACTTTGATTATACTAATGCATGGGCTCATGAATAGTTGTAGATTACATTGTTCTTTGGAAACGTTTAAAATTCCTTTAATACAAATAGTGTAATTGGGTTGCTTCATCCATTATTGGAGATTAATTTTGAGGACTTCTCGAAGCAAATTAAGGCTGAGAATTATTTGCTGATGAGATTTTTCATGGCTTAGTCTTGATTTCACAACGGTGAGGTGAGTGAGCTTATGTTTGGATGAGTAATTCATGATAATCAAAGTATTTTTCAAAAGCAAAACATTTAATAAGTAAAATTTGAAAATGTAAACTTAAAATATAATATATAAGGACCAAAATCTGTACATGTTTGTCCTGGTTTAAATCTTAAGTTTGTTAGTGTTCAACTTTATTAGAATGTGCAGAGCCGAGTTAGTGGCATTGATCTCAACCATTAGTGGGTGCTAATTTTTAAGGACTACAGAAATATCGAAGAAAAGTAAGCATTCACCGAAAAAAGAACAACAGGTGATGAAATAAAGATAAGTAAAGAAATTGCAGGCCAACCTTGGAGATGGAATAGAGATTGGCACTTCACATTTTTCTGGTATGGATAAACAATAATAAGAATAGGATGCAATGATCACCTCTTCTTCTACAATTTACAAACATAAAGGATATATGCAGATCGATTAATCCAGGTTTGTATTGAATAGGTTTAGTTCATAACCATAAAATCATAGAACAAAAATTTATATGTACTCATAAAAGTGGCATAAAATCACATAACACAATTTTGTATATGAAACCAACTTGGAATAGCTCATAGATTAATTTTTTTCTACTAGATCTAGTATATAAGATTAGTCACATAACATATCATAATTATATTGTATGACAAAAAGGATCTAAACTATAGGGTGAGTAGTAGGATCTACATATATGAAGGATGAATATAAGTATATAGTATTATCTAATATCCATATCAGATCCACATTGTTATTAGATATGATGTCTGGCGAATTGCCCCATCGTTGATTAATAGAATTTGATTTTGTTTACAAAATTATATAGTGAAGCAACATGGTTAATTACATTAAATTAAATTATTTAATTCTACAGAGAAACCCTACAATCCTTGACATTTAGGAAGAATGGCCTCACACACTAACAGACTTCTGAAAGGGAAGTTCCCTGCATTGTTAGTAAACATCTAGTTCTACTGCTGCTTACAGCATTGGTCATATTAGAATGCAAGGCATCATCCAATTCACCCTACATTCTTAGATTTTGGTTCTCTAGTTGCACAACACAATGTGTGTCTAGACCTGTGCCATTTGTTGCTACATGGACGCTATTGCATTGACAGAGCCGTATATTGGATCTCTAACTCTTACATGAGCTTCATGCACCATGCTACTCACTGCATATGCCCTATTATCAATAGGAAGGTACTCTAGTTCCAGGAAAAGTTTTACATAATTCAATGCATGGAGGAACCTAACAATCATGGCATAATTAAATAACACCCAGTTGCATGCAGACACTTTATAACTTTAAACAATTTTGGTTGTATACATTTTAGACATATTTGGTGGTTCTTAGAAATAAACTCCAATACTTCAAATTTCTATAAAACAACTTCAAACACACATGGAAGTTCTATATTAACAAAATTCAAATCTGATTATGGGAATGATGGGTATGACTCCATCCCAAACACTAAACTAGACTATATATTAGTATAACAATAAAGTATATCAAAAGATAATGAAGCAAGAGATAGTGAATGATGTATCCGTCCAACCAGTAAGCTACATTAATAGATTGTAAATTATCCATATATTATTCAACTATGTCTAGGTTGGATATTATATAGCACATACAGGGGCGTGTAATCTATGGTGTGTTTGAAACCCTTTCCAATAAAGGGGGGTGTATATCTCCTGCGTTGCATCGGAAACCCTATGCTATGAATCTGCCCGTGCAGGTTGTGTGTGGTACAGAAAATAGGGGTTTTAATTTCAAGATATGTGAATTGAAGGATTTGGGTGCAAGGGCAAAAGGCATGGCCGAGATGAAGATGAAGAAATTTTTTCACGGGAATGAATACACTTAAGTTTTACATTATAATCAATAATTACCTATTAAAGAGAAGCCCGGGAACTTGTAAGACTTGTGGCACCTTCCTTGATGCGGCCATTTGCAGATTCATTCATATCTGCGTCAAATCCATCTTCAAGGGATTTAGCATCTCGATCTTCTAAAAGTGCAGTCGGCAAGCTAAAAGCACCAAAAAGTATTTAGCCAAATTATAATTTAGTTTGTGAGCTAATTAAGACAACCAAGAAAGGAAAACAAACTTACCCAATTGAACAGAGGCGCCGCAAAGGCTTGGAAGAATGTTATGCCTGAGGTAGAAGATGTATCAAATAAAAACCCTAACCCAAATATGCAATATGACACAATCTCTCTCTTCAACCGCCTATGCAGATGAAGCACCGCCTAGTGGTTGCAACAAATAGCACCAGAAACAACGCATGATTGAAATCTTGGTTGTTACCATGAGCAGCTAGAATTAGGGGAAATCACCGCCCTTCTGTGGAAGAAAATAAGTAGAAGCTCCTTGTGCAGTCGAAACCTAGTAGATCAATATAGATTACCAGACAAAAGCTCCTTATCTGGCCGAAACCTAGGAGATCAATACAACTTCCCCAATAGTAGTTGATCCAGTAGCAACGGCCCCCTCTAAGCCCAAGTATTCCTCACTGGCCGATAGAGTACAAGTACCATGAGGGAAATATCTATTACATAATAAAACCCACTTCTGAATGTGAATGAAGGGCTATAACCTCTTAGGAAATGGGTTGGCTCAACAGCCAAACCTGAAATCACTTTTCCATGGGTTTGGAAAGAGCTATCTCCATCTGTAATAGGGGATGCGTTTGGACTTAACATTGATGATAAGAACCCTAACAGAGTCTCCTGGATTGTTTCGGATTATCAATCATCACGGCCTACAAAGATAATATATGCAAATATGTCAACAAATCATCAGGAATCTCATTCCAGCCCATGTGATTTCAGTACATCCTTCATGAGAGTTAAAAGGGGTTGTTGATCGGAGGCTGAGCAGAGGGAAGCAAGGTTGCGAAGGGAAGAGAGCTTTGGTGCAAACCGGAAGCATAAAAATAGATGCAGGGGAAAAATAATGTACTGTTACCCTTTTTAATTTTAATTTAAGATAATTAAAAAATAAAAATAAAAATTAGTATTATTAACAAATAAAATAAATATTTGAGACGATAGAAAATATTAGAGACAAAATGAGGTTTTCGTCTTAAATTATCGTCTTAAAGTGCCCCCTTATGTCGTAGTGACTAATGCGCATAGCTTAAAGAAATAATAATGCGTAGAGTCTTGACAGATAACCACGGGGGTTGATGTGAACAGACACACAATTAAATAAATAGATAACAATGAATTTGAATGAATTTGAGTTATTGTGAACAGTTTACTGTGAGGGAGGGAAATGTTGTCACTTAATGTAATGTTTGTATTTAGAAAAGTGTTTTACAGTCCAGTATGATGGAGATGTTGCCATGTAATGTAATTTTTTGTATTGAGAGAAGCCAGGTGCTTTATAGGATAGTATGAGGGAGGTGCTTTACAGGCTAGTATGAGAGAGTTGTTGTAAAATTTTACATCTCAATAAATTGAATCCCTTGATAAATCCAGATTTAAGATAGATCTATACTCATGAGTAAACCTATACTTAAAAGATAAGAATAACAAGGTGTATAGGTAAAAGTATCTTATCTCAAAAGTATTTTCAATGTGCCAAGAATAGAGAGGATGATGATAAGTCAAACCCATGCACCAGAAATGATAATAATCCATGTGTAAAATTAAAGAATAAAATCATGTGAAGTAAATAAACAACCCCAGTTCCAAGTATTCAATGAGCAATGAATTTAAGTATATTCCAATGAGCCGAGGTGAGTAAAAAAACCACAGATAAGTTTTAAGTCACAACCAATCTGCAAGAAGGAACATGTCTATGCACTGGTGTATGAGGATAATAATTCGTTGATCCAAGATCAAATTCATGCGTTGATTAAAGAGGTATCAACAATCCACCTATCTTGCTCCTCCAATTCGTTCTCATCCTCAGAAACCCCAACGACATCCCCATAATCAAAACCATTGCTTTCCCTTTCAATCCACCCTTTATTCATCAAATAATTCTTCACAAAACTATCATTCTCATCCAAATCATCATACTTACCAAAATACATGTTCAATTTCCTGGCAATGGTGACATCTTTGGCCTGCTGCTTGGCCTTGGCAACATCCTCTCTTCCTCTTTCTTCTCATGGCGGAGCTCCTCTGTCGGCTTCTTCTTCACAGTAAGCAAACCCCCGCCATCTTCATCATCACTGTCACCAGCCTCGAGAACGCCCACTTCAGCTTATCCTGCTCCTCTGAATAGCTCTTTGATACATTTCTAGCCCTTTTTTCTTCAAAATCGGGGCCATTTTCAAGCAAATGTTGAGCCATAGCATCCTTGAGATACAAATACGTTTTCTTCTTCGGCTTCTCTGCAACTTCCTCTTATTTCCCGTCTTCATTATAGAGTGTAGCGTCTTTCTGATAAATCAAAGGTCCTTCTTCTTGATCTTGGCTAGGGTTTCATAAATCTAAATCTCTGTGCTTTTCGGGATAAGGCCATCTTTGTCTTTGTCTTCGTTGGAGGAGTCGGAATAGGAGTGGGAACCACCGACTTCGTCATGTTTCTTGAGCTCCTGCAAGCGGTGGACGGCCTATGGCGGCTTGTTGTGAGCGAAACACTTGGCAAAGGATTCATTGATCTTAATGCCTACCAAATCTTCGTTAATTTGCAGCAGGCGCCATTCTTCGACACAACAAGGGTTTTTGCGGGGTTCTATTTGATACACTAGAGCGCCTTTTTCCACTATTTTCTTCAACCTATGGTCTTTTGCCTTCCCGCCCGTAATATGTCTCCCTTGAGACGAAAGGAGTCCTGAAAAAGCAATTGAAAATATTAAAAAAAAAAAGTGGGTAGGTTTGAGACAATATGTGATTATTGTCTCAAACATACGTCTCAAAACCACCCTTTCTGTAGTAGTGTGCATACAACTCATGGAAATGCCAATGATCCTCCTGGGCCTTATCCTGCTACTAATTTCTAATTTGGGTTTTTACAGTACTGTTACTGCTACTGCTTGTCATATAACCCTTTTGATCAAGGCCTACACGTTAGTTAAGTTATTCCTCTTCTTTTTATGAAGTATTTTCATTGATGGTGATGAGGTCAGGGAGTCATTGGATCTAAAATTACATGAAAGATGAGAATAACTAGAAGAGTATCAGTAGTTACATTCGCTAATCTAACATTTTCCAGTGCAGGGATGTAAATGACTTGTATTTACAACGAATTCAAGTATCATTTCTTTTTGTTTTTTTCATATAGATCTTACAGGCTATGGAAAATGCATGCAACTCTTCACATATGCGTGGCACTTAGAATATGAAGGTACTTGGACAAAGCATTTTACCTCTATTCTATTCAATTGTTTCTTCGGCAGGTAGGTTGTTGCAAACCACCAATCTCATGCTATGATTGCACGTCTTGCAAGGTGATTGTGGAGGCAATTGCAAGGCATATTTGGCACAGGGCGGTTTTCTTTGATGTCAAAATTATCATTTCCTTCCTTCTTGTGGCCTTCTCTCTCTCATGCTCGTGGGCTGACACGAGCAAACCAGTGCACAATCCAAGGGACTAATTTCATGTTGAAGATGAAGTATGCTAGCAAAGGGATCTCCTTCTAGTTATAAATTTTATAAGAGTTCAGTAGAAATAACTCTGTTCAAATTTAAAGCATTATTAGAGTTTGATAATGCTTTAAATTTGATAATGCTTTAAATCTGATAATGCTTGAAATCTAGATTTTGATTGAAATAACTATGTTCAAAGGAAACCTAAAGACCCTATTATACATTATATAAATCCTAGTGGAACTATATAACAACCCCACAGCTGAATTTTTAAGAGCAGACTACAATTTTTCATATAGAACAGAGAAAAAAAGAATTCACTTACCCGATGAACCCGAGACTTACCAGGACGGCGACGTCCTCGACGTTCATTTTTCCAGCAAGCTTGGATGTTAGACCTTTGATTGACCCTGCAAGTGAAACATACATCTAAATAAATTAGAATGAATCAAAATAAAGGATTTATGAAAACTCAAATTTCAATGATGGAACATAGAGACTTATTACCTTGAGTGGAAAGGCCAAAGATCCAACCCCAACACTGTAAAAATAGACTTTCACCCTGAAATAGAAACCACACCAAGGTCATGGTATCAACTACTGAGCATTCACTTACAGGTCTGCAAAACACCATTAAAATAACGCAGAGGTCGCGGATTCCAAACTCCAAGCAAACTTGCTAACCCTAAGTTTTAGCAGCGTGTCGGCCTCACACTCTAACTCCAAAACGTGAAAGTGAAGACTGAGAAACCCTCCAGCATTACTTACAATGAGAATTTAGGGTTTATCATTCAATGACCCAGATCTATTGTGATCGACGAGCGAGAAGGTGATAGCCTGATGCTTTGAGAATCGGGCAACCATAACATAAATACCTCATTTATTGTAACAGCTACGACAATGCCAACGCTGCATGCCAAGGAGTCAATCCCATGTATAGTTCGAAGGAGAGCTGCTTGTTCACTACGCATAGTTCGATTTCGTGAGTCACATTTTAACCAGGCTTCACGTGGTTTGACAACATGGATAGACAACATTACACTCCACTAAAGAGTTGGTTCAGAACCATTAATGTTTGGACGAGACACCATCAACCTGTCAGATCGATGCAGTAGCGACATTAATAACCGTTACTTCCTTACCAGTGTCGTATTTAATGCTTGGTGTAATGTCGTTCATTATCAATACATAGAGTAAGGTCAGGATTGCATTGTATATCGCTCCATCGCTATGGTATTAACCATTGAATGCATGATTACATAAATCAAAAGTTTGTATTGGTAATAATCGCATGCATATAAGATTTAGATAGTTAGAACTTAGGTTAGAAAATAGTATCGGTACATTGTAATATTATTACAATAAACCATATAAAAGTTGTTTATTATAATAATGCACCAATATCACATTAGAATGGTTCACCGTATAGTTAAAAAGGGTCCACACTTATATTGTATTATGTTCTTAAATAAAATATGATTTTGACTTTATAAATATCAAGACTATATCCATATATATATAAATTATAAATGGAGAAAGTAGAAGCTACCATAGTTATCTTAAATAAAATACCAAGCATTGAAATAGTAAGTGAAACTTGATGTTATAATAAAGGAATAAAGTTCAAATTGAATTTGTCCATCAATTGTTTCACCTGGTAGTAAAAGGTTTCATGAATTGGAAAATATTGGCAGAATCATATTAGCAATTCATTCTTCAAATCTAGTAATTAATCTTAAGATTTTTAAGCATAGATATTTCTACCAAGATAATGTACTTTTGAACCCTGTTTAAATATTATTAACTTCTGCAACTTGTATTTTTTTTTGAAATAATACATTTAGAACTTGGATAGAATTCCATACCTGAAACAAGGAGGTACTTATAATTTCTTTAACCAAATAAGACGACTAATTGGAAAATATAAATATTCTTAAACATTGTTTTGTCATTGTTATCCTTACCTGCGAATATTCGCAAGAAGGACAGGTACAAATGCTTTATCTAATTAGCTAAGTAAGTCTTGGGGCACCTCACAGGAACCCTTTCATCACCATCCCGAAATTAAAACTGTCAGTACCTTGTCAAGGAGAACTCCGTCTTATATTGTTTTGAAATTTCAGTTATTACAACTACAAACAAATTAGTGTCGTAATCATTTTTATGGAGGTAAGACACATCACTGTCTTAAAGCATCATTAGTTAAAAGGACATAGTAGTTAAATTGTTATATACATTAATGACTTTATTATTTAATACTGCCTTAACAAGCATTTATTACTTCCGCAATCACAATTTTAACATTTAATGCTGGTATAATTTTTTTTTTAATTTTATGAAATTATCGGGATGTTACATTACTCAAGGACAATAATCCAAAGAGACTTCCATCGATATTATCATTGGTACACTATTATCAAATTTATTCAAAACTTAGGATCATAAGCAATATCAAATAAAAATGGAAGGTCCTTAAGTCTTAGGTGGGTATGAATTGAGCCCGTGATTTGGACGTATGAATCCATCCCACGATTTGGAGGTTATTCCTCAACACTACCAAATAAAATAACCCCCAATATTTATATTACTATGTCAAATAAAAAAAACCCCTTGACCCCTTAATACGGGGAAATATATTTTTTAAGAGTATTCAACCCCCCAATATGAATGGACGTGATATGATATTGCCTCACTGGTGAACCCCCCGTGGCAGTAATGGTTACGTCAAAAGAAGAGGTGATGAGGGCTCTTGCAACAATACAAAGAGTAGTGTGCTAGGTCTCCAGAGTTCCTTTCTCTTCTCCAAATGCTCAATGGGTTGGCCAAGATTCAAGTAAATGGGCACAAAATCTTGAAATGGGAGGCTAAATTGCAGTAGGAAATTTGGCAGCATGAGGGTGTGAAGAGTGATTCATGTCAAATGGGGGGCCTCCATCACCTTTTTATAATGATTTTGAGTGGTGGAGTATTGGCCCATAGTTTTGGGCAACTAATGGTATTGGGAAATGGTATTAGGTATTTTCCCTCCTTTTTGAATTTATTTTGATTTTGTCCCATTTTTCTTTTATTTTGGGGATTTTGGACCATTTTTGTGGGTTTTTAACCTTTTTTTTTAAGGAATTTAATTATTTTTGAGGGAAATAATCATTTTTTGCCTATTTTGTTACCAATTTATGGTTTTGGGGGGTTTTGGAGGCCAAAAACTTAGGAAAAATGGACAAATGGGTTATGTGACTAGGGAAATGAGCTAGAGAACAATTTTTGGTATTAACAATAACAATGAGAAATGAATCAATTTTGAGTAGATTAATAATATTTTATGCTACACATGGACAAATAAACATACTCATCTACCTCAAAACCATAAAGCCATAGTTATCGTGTGAAAATAAAGTTATTATAAAAGCCAAAAAACAGAATATTCATTGATTGTTGTCATGTTCGCATATACAAAATTGAAGAAATTCTCTTTTCATAAATCATTCAATGGTGTGTAAGTTAAACATCCATATACATAAAATATCTAAATGTATGTGGCCCTCTTATTTGTATGACAAAATATTTTTTCATATACCAATTACATTTTACATATCTTAATCCAATAAAGAAATGCATAATATTCTTAATCATTAAACTACATGAAATTAATAAACAAGGTTATATATATGTCACAGACCCAAAATTTGTAAAAATTTAAAATTTTTCTAAGGTCTTATTTCCCTTCCAAATGGTCTAATCGCCATTTAAAAATGCTTTGCGGAATTATAAATATATAATCAGTATATAAATTTCTTATTCAATAAATGTGACATGTAACACTTCATAAAATTTATCATTGGATATTTATGCAAGGGCGTTAGTACACACTTACAACAGGTGGAAATTACCTTTTTGTCTTAAGTGCTTCTGCACTTCATTGGTCCTCATATGAAACCTTTGTATGTAAAGGGCCAAAGTGATTGTATAAAAAATATAACTTTAACCATAGAGACCTTTCAAGCATTGATAACATACTAGCACGTATTTAAATACTACCAATCTAAATGAAGATTTACAAACTTGAACCAAAATAATACTTACATCTTTATGGTCCTCATTTGAACAACTGAAATATCCTTTAAACAACATTTAACATGAAATATCTTTTAACAACATTTATCATGAAATACCCCTTGCTAAGATGCATTCGACAAATGTGTTTTAACCATCAACTATTAAGATAACTCATATGAGAGGAAAATAATACAATCACCATGAATGCATATACACATATAATAAAATTCATAGACAAATAACGAGACCAAAAATAACGTGGTTCACCCATACATGGGCTAGTCCACAAAGGTGTGTGCATCATTTATTATTATTAAAAAAGTAATAATATTACAATGAGCAACATGGTTGCTGCAACAAGATTTCCTTCTCCTTCTGTCAAGCCTCTATCACATAGAGCTTTTCATGAATCAACTTTATAAATATAAAATCCCTATATAGTAACATAACCTTTTTCATCATCTGTTCTGATCATTTCTCATATTATTTATTATAATATGTTGTCACCATACTTATGTTCCTTCACCTAACAAAGTAATGTTTAGAATTCATAATATAAAATACTTCTGTTTTTTTACTGAATTAAATACCAAACACATTAATTCCATCATTTCCAAAAAAAATAGGGAATGGAGGTCTATTTTAAGGTTCAGGTTGAACTACCAAGATTGATTAACTTTTTGTTAAAAAACAACCTAGATAACCAAACCTCAATCTTTAATGTTAATATTTATATTTTGACTTTTGTACAAAAGCTTAAAGTATGGAAACTACGTAGCAACCACTTTACCCAAAAAGCATGATAGCTACTTTATATATTGAATATATCATAATATAACGAACTTAGGAAGGAAAGACTCACCCTTCCTTAATTAGTAAGTAAAATTCTAACTATAAGTATATAATATCATGTTATTATCGATTCTTCCCAAGGTTACTTTATATAATGGAACTATCCTTATACAAATGCTGACAATAAGAATTAGTAACACTAGTTTCTCTCATAATACTAATTATCATTAATACCTCGGTATTTAAAGTGAAATCTTTTTTAGGGTATTTGCAAATCCAACAACATAGTCTCTATAGCTGAATGTTAATACCTATACCCTGCGGTTTAGTATAAGAGCTGGAAGAGAAGACGAACTGCTGAATTATTTAAGAAAAATCGATCTCGCATAACAAAGCCGAGTCACTCTGAGTGAAGCGCTGCAACATATACGTATGTACTGGCTTTATTACTAATAATCCTTTAAAGTCTAGAATGAACCACGCCATCAATTATTTAGAAATTATAATAATCTACTGGATCATTATTAAAGGGATTTTAGTTGTGCTATCGGGATTTATTAACTAGTCCTAACTGGTATTTTGTATTGTTTTTGTCATGCAAGGAGCTGATCCCAACTTATATGCAAGGATCACACAAAGTGCAGAGATCACCTGTCTCGGTGTAACGCCTTCACACCAACCATTAAGAGGTGTGCAAACTGCAGAAATAAATAAACCTATAACTTCTTTAAAGTCAACACAGAGGTTAAACAAAAACCTAACGTTTCGGTCTCCAAAAGTAATTATCCTATCAGCATCTACGCTTATAGCCGATTTTAGAAGGACATAAATACAGAGGATATATATAAAAAAAATTATATATAACTGAAGTCAAACATAAGCAAAGGATTAGAGTGATGGCTTAGAATACGATCTTTGGCATAAACACCAAAACAAATCTATAGTGACAAGGTTATTCTGAGGGTCAAATCCTTTGTACAAGAACATAAAATTCAAAGCGGATTCACAAGATACATTTGTTTTCAACTAGAATGACTAGGCATAGTTCGATCGTTCATCCAGATCGAGAGATCATAAAAAGGCATACTCAGATGCAGAGTTCAATTTCTAAATCCTTAACCTGGGCACTAATTTTCTGACAGAGATCAACAAATGAAGCAAAATTGAAAACTCTGTTCTGTCAGAGATCAAGATAGATAGAAGGTTAAAACAACCCCCAAAAGAATAAAGGATGTAGACTATCGTCTATAACGATCTGTGTTTTCATGGTAAAAGAAAAATGTTTATCTATATAAGGATCCTGTTAACCAATGATTCTAATCTTATAAATGTATTAGTATGACCTTCGATGCAAAGACGAAAAGAAGAAAGTATCAAACAAGATTGAAGTGTGGGGAAGAAATCTCTTATCTGGAACATAACACATTCCATCAGATGCTGCTTCAGCTTAGTCACCCTTCCTTTGGGCTACGATCTCTCTGAAGAATAAAAGATTCAATGCAAAGGTAATTCTCCTTCAACACAGAGATCATTTCCTCTCCTCTCATATCCAGTATTTCTCCTAATTTGTCCTTTTCTTTCCTCTCTACTGTGCTACTATAATGAATCATGTACCCAGAGATCATGGCTGCTGAAGCCAGAAGTAATGTCGTCCAACAACCATCCCCAAACAATGGAGTGCTCCAACTATTTTTCGATGGGGTATTTAACATGTATAGTTGACAGTGCTCAGCCTCTAAGTGCTCCTAACTGAAATACCAACGCTCAACAAATGGCATAAAAAGAGATACAAATGGCAGAAGGTAGGTGAGAATATGCCTTACGCAAGCGAAACCTTGATTGCTTGTTTGTAAAAGTGGAAAGGGTGGCCGACAAGGTTTGTTGGCTTTAAAAATTGAAGTAAATGCATGAGGGATGGGCTTTCGGTTCTCCAATGAGAGGCGTAACTCCAAAAAGGTTTTAAACCAGCTTTTAGATAAAACTTCTAAGCCCTAAATAAACATTATGAGTTTAAAAATCTCATACTTTGAAATTCATTTACCCTATCGTTTGTATATATATATATACCTTTTCCTATAATATAATAAGCAACATAAAAGAAATTTTCACCTAAGAGAGGAATCGATTTATAATTGCTTGATAAAAAAAGAAATGAATGTGCCTGGGTAGCTCAACTTGGGACGGTTTTCATCTGCCAAGTTTCTTAAGGGAAGGAAAAGAAATAGTGATTACTATTATGCTTAGGATCGATTCATTTAATTGTTAAAAGGAACTCCATTCCTATTTAGTATGTAGTATGCATGGATTGTATGTCTATTTTTCTCACTTTATATTTGATTATGTTTCTTATTTATAATTATCGTAGTGATGTATATAACTTTATACATTAATATGCATGGGTTTTCTTTATATTTTGTGTGAGGTTTAACATATATTAAAATGTTTTACTAACCTATATTAAATGGATAGGACTTTGTTTATATATATTTATACATATATATAACTACCAAAATTTACATTCATTTTCAGATGTAGATATATATCCATAAAAAAAATTCCATGTATACACATTCTATAATATAAAAAGTAATTTTTATATATTGTTATATAATATATATATATATATATATAAAGAAACACTAATACATCATTTTTCTCTTTGGAATATGTATGTATCTAAATCCATCTAACATATACATATATTACTTATAATATCTATCACATTCATTTATTAACCCATTTTTATTTATAATCAAGACATATATAAATATATGTCTTACTATTTATCTAATAGTTATTATCACTATTAGTTTAATCTTAAGATTAAATGTACATAAGATTTTCCTAAAAGTTTATATTAGCCAATCATATATATGTTTATTCTTACTTATAAATGTATATGATAGTTATCCAATGTATTTTTAATTTTATAAGAGTCTCACATTTAATTATATATCATACGCATTTTAATAGTGACCTTAGTATATATATATATATAATATTCACCACTATATATATATATATAATTTATCATTTTGACTTAATCATAATTGGTTTAAAATAACTTAGACCATAGTATTTTAGCTAAATATTTAAGGTAATTAATAGTCCTATTAGGATGGATTTATATCCCTACCTTTAAAAAGCATTAAGAGAAGTCATGATATGGTTCCCTAGTCATCATCTGAGTGGGTTTCGTTACTTATTGTTTAGTCGTATTACCAACCTTTAACTTTCTAGGTTTAAACTAATACTTATAAACATAAAACTAGCCCAAGGTTCACTAGTGAGGCCTTGGCCTTGAGCTCCTCACCATAGCCATTTACAAAATTCATAATTACGTTTACAAGAATAATAACATTAGAGATCGGATTGAAGGGATGTTACAATATATATAAAGTAAGGACACTTGTATGGAACATTTGGATATCATTATTAGTCTAGCAACAACTCTTGAAATCATTTGGTTGCAATTGTATTATCCTAAATTTAGTGAATATATTTGCAATGTGACCAATTTCGAGATTAAAAGTCTTATTTGGCCTCATATCATGGTACTCCATACTTATGGTACTATCATAATTACTCCAAAAATGATATGATATTATGTACATACTTGCTTCCATGTGACAATGGCTTAGCTTCCTTGTGACAACTATAAATGTGTGTGGTTTCATGAAATACACCTTACATTAAACTACATGCTTATGCATTTCCAAGTGGCAATGGAGGAATATGAATTGAGTTCCTCAATCGGTGCGGACTCCCGCACAAATATTTGGCAGATTCAAGGAGCATGAAATACAAACAAAGAAAAGAGGGCACGTCTCTTGAATTGAAATTTTTAATAAAAAACAAAAGCTAGTTTGAAACCACGCAACTTTACAATAAATAAAACAAAAACTAGTTTGAAACCATGCAACTTTCCAAAAACTTGAAAATGACTTCGATGAAAAGAAGATATATCTGTTGAGTTAATAATTACAAGGAACTGACTTCGCCGAAAAGAAGATATATCTGTTGACTTAATAATTACATTTCCATTATTAGGCAGACAAATGCGCCTTGACGAAGGGGATTCTAGAAGAATTGAATTTAGTGGTCCTAGTGGAAAGTCTTGTTTAGAAATAGAAAAGCAAGAAAATAGCATACGATTTACCTAAATGATTTCAAAAGGCTTTATGTTTTAACATTATGTGGGAAGGATTTGAAAAAAGAATAAATTAATTAGAGATAAAAAATGGTATAAATATGAGAATATGAAAGTGGAATTAACATTGTTTAAAAATTTGATCATTGGATGAACATTTTTAGCTTTGCAAAATTTATTTGGATTTTTGATGGTAGAAATGGATTCAACACCCTCAAAAACCTCTACGACACCCAAAATTCTAGAATTTGATAGTTGTAACCGGTATTTTGAAAAATTATGACCAGATTTTTTCAAAATTGTGCTCAGAAAATTCATCTATTCCAACTTAAATCGTAGAATTTTTAGACTACTCGAAGTAAAACTTATGAAAAGTTTTGTTTATAGTATTAATTGTATAAGTGAAATTTTATGGTGCATACTACCAAAACCAATCCCACTTAATTGATATTTGTATAAAAAAATTATAATTATTTAATTTATATGTATATGGTGTCAAATCTCACTAACACTTTTGGTAAGTTCGTTACTGGAGGAAGAGACATCTAAAAATAATCCTAAAAAGCTAAAAACATAATATTCATTAAATTTATGAATGTGTCTGATTTATTTAAAGCTAAATGTAATTAAAATTAAATCATCATAATAAATGAATTTTTAAAAATAAATGAAAAACAAAACATGAAAAATAAAACAAATCAAATATTATAATTATTAAAAGCATCTTGCTACTTATATATTTATATAAATATAATTAAAGCCTTAACACCGTAAATTTAAAATGCATAGGGTAACAATAATGTTATCTAATTTCATGTTCTTGTTGTGACCAGTAAATGACAAATAAGTAACTAAAATTATATTTCACTTCTTATTTTTATTAAGATTTTAAAAATTGTGAGACTTAAATTTTATTTGAATTTAGTTTGAAATATATATATATATATATTTATTAAAAATGCATAAATAATAAATATAATTTAAATAAATTAAAAAATTATTTATATTTAAATAATAAAAAACACAATATATTTTTATTTTAATAATAAATAAAAATATTAAAATAAATTTTAATTTAAATAAATCCTTAATCATAAAAAAATATCCTTCAAATCTTATTCAAAATTCCTTATGAACATAAACATAAAGATCTTTTACTTTTATCAGTTACAAATAATATATTTAATTAATAAAAATAAAAATGAAAAATCTTCATTAATCTAAAACATAATTATTTTATCACTATATTCAAAAATTAATTTAATTATTTTAACATAATTCATTATAAACACCATAAAAACTAACCTTCTAAAAACTATATAAAATTTATATAAATCTCATCAAAAAGTTATTTTTAACTTAAATTGACCCAAAGAAAATCATGTTAAGGATAGTCGCCTAGCATGCAGATATAACAACCTTACTTATCTCTCTGGTGAACTACCTTGACGAAATACCTTCATGCATGTGAAGAAATTAATGAAAATATTATGTTAAGTAAAAGTATATGCTAGTACAATCATTTAGAGTATTTATAGGACACAAATTAAGTGTTACGAACACATTAAATATATTCTTTATGTATAATTGTAATCATCTTGTTGTTTATGTCTTTGACATTATCATTATTATTTTATTTTTTAATTTTTTATAATTGTTTATTTTAAACCAATGTAGATCCAAATTTTAGGCTTTATGAAGAGTCGAGAGGGATCAAATCTCCTAAGATGCAAACTTTTATATCATTTTTACTTCTATATTTCTAGTTTTTATGTGGGCTATATTTTTTTTAACTTCTTTATTTTATGTTGGGAATAATATTATGTTTCTACTTTTCATATTCACTATAGTATTTTTTTAACTTCATTATTTTATGTAGGCTATAATTGTACTTTTACTTTTACTATCCCCTATAACCGACTATAATATTTTTTAAAATTTTTATCCACTATAATATTTTTTTAACTTCTTATGTTTTTACATTAATGGCAACATAATATTTATTACTTTTTACTTTGTAATATCCACTATAATATTTTTTTAACTTCTTATGTTTCTACATTAATGACTGACATAATATTTATTATTTTTTGTTTATGGCTCACAATATGGACAAACATGGACAAATGTTACAAGATCTCCCTCATACTAGGTTGTAGAGTGCCTCTCAACTTGACTCAACTTGTTATTGTTTCAAGTCTAAGAAACATGCCTCTTGTAATAATTACATTTTATCAAAAGATGAACAACCATCATTTCACTATGACTCACACCTTATTACATTTTATCCATCATGAAATTTTTTTTTGTCATAATTTAATATTAATGTTGTAATAGGGAGTGTATATACACATTATTTCTCATTAAATGAAATACAATGAAATATCTAGAACCTAGAGGCTAATGATATGCTTGAGATGTGATTTGTGTTGGCTTGAGGCATTGTTCTTGACACTAAATTCCTCAAAATTTTCCTTTCCTGATGATTTTGAGGGCTCTTAGGCCCATACTTAGGCCTCCCAAACTCTTAGTGGTGTAAATATCCACACTTGGAGACCAAGAATACATTCAAAAAGTTATGTGTTGTGCTTTGAGGTGTTGTTCATGACCTTGGATTTTTAGAAGTTTCATTTACAACCTAAGACTTGTGCTTTGTCCCCCAGACATTCCCAAGGCCTTAAGATGCATTTCTACTGCCAAGAAAACTACTAATGACACACTTATCCCCACTTGATAAGTACAAATGATACCCACACATCGATAAGTACATTCTACATGCAAGTATGAAATATATGTATCAATAAACATAATGAGACCACATACACCTAACTGGAATGTTATGGGAAATGAGACCACTATGTCATCAAGTGGAAGACACACCAATTCTCATTACTCACAAATGTGGAGCTAGCCATGTAAACACCAACTCTCATTACTCACAAATGTGGAGCTACCCATGTAAAGTTATATGAAAAAATTCTATAGGTTTAAAAATTTTAACCATGACCTAAAGGGTTATAAGGATATGTTAAATACTAAGTCACAAAGAGTTAACAAGAGAAAAAGAGTGGGTGTAAGAGTTACACAACAAAATCCTCATCTCTTGTTGGGTTTTCTCACATAGAAATTCTTCCTTAATCTTCATTCTTCTTATATTACAACTTAATTATAAATAATTATTATACAATAGATATTACTATTCTAATACTAGCATAGCCATTTAACTTGTGGTTGGTGAATTTTTATAATTGTTTACTTAGAATTTGGAATGAGATGCCTCAACAGAATTGAACTTGGGTAGATGGAATGAAATCCATCTATCCCACCAACAGACCACCCCACCAACAGAATACCGTATCCTTGACAATATCCTTGACAAGTAACAAATAATTTGTTATAACTAGAACAATGTTAGTGGCACTTAAACAATGTTAGTGACACTTAATTTATTCCTGATAATTAGTGGCATTTAATTTGTGATTTATCTATGTTTACTGATAAAAAAATTAAGCTGTTATGCTAACTATAATATCATTCCAAAATAAATATAAAGATAAAGAATTGTTTCTGTCGAGAACACGAAAATATTGCATATGGGACCTGGATTCAGGGATAAGACGAATATGAGGAGAGTCCAAAAGTGACTTAATGAGCATATACATTTGACTTTTACCTTCTTGTTTGGGAATTTCAAACGAATTTAAAAAATTCAACACAATTCAATGATTGCAGCTGTCATCAACCAAATAAAATAATGGGTTGCTATAAAATTCTTATGAAATGTTGAAAATTTGCTCCAAACTGCGTTTGTCCACTCATTAAATTGTATCAAACTTACTAAATTCCATGAACCTTTACAAAATTCTTATGAACGTGGGAGAATGTCCACATGATGAAAGAACTGACCTCCTTCAGTGTTCAGGTCCTAAATACACTGTTGCTTCTCTCATATGTCGTAAAGGCCTCCTACGTAACTTAGTAGTGCACAAATTGAAATTGTCTTCTCCGGATTTTCCTTGAAAAATCTCTGCAATAATGCGAATCAAATCCTTCATTATTTGAACTTGTAAGTGATCACAGGGATGAAAACGTAGGTAATGACCGGTTCAACGTTTGCACTGGACGCCATTATTCTTATATCATTTTTCGTCTCTGTCCTTTTCCAGAGTCATCAGTCAATGAGCTAATGGACAAATCGTACACGTCTCTTGCATTGCAATGCATTGAAAAAATGTAGTACATATAGTGACAGTTTGATTTCACTTTTTGAATGGGAAGTTGCATCTCTTTGTTCTAGGTCTTCAGTCAGCAATAATAAAGTAGCAGGAATTAGTTGACGTGATTTAAAAGTCTTTGAGGCTTTAATGTCCAGAAGAAATATTGAATCTACACTGTTCTTCTGTCTAATAGTATTTATATGTGCAAGCGTTAGGAGGATTGATCAATTCTATTATTTCTTTTTCTGGTTTACAAGTTGATCACCGAAAACTAGTCGAAGATCCAAACCATGATTTCGATTACACGGGGTTTATTCTTGGTGAGTTTGTTTTTCATAGATTTCCTTGGATCTAACTTGATATGATTTCATGAATCAAAGTTAGTCTAGTCCTGTTTTCTTTCGGTGAAGTCCATATAATTTAATTAGTATTTATAGTGCTTATTTGTTGTTGTCAGGAAATTTTTGGAGTCATGATAATGATGCAGGTTATAGCCCTCCCCACTGTGACGGGCACGAATAAAGTCGCAGACATGCAATTAAACTTCTGGAGAGAAAAACTTCACAGCGTTCAAGTACCCCAGGCTGTAGCGGCAAGCATGTCTCCGCTCACAGAAGAGGAAGTGAACACCTTCGCTAAAATCATCAATGAAGGAAACTTGAAATCTTATTCCACTCAATTCTGTAAGTCCGCCAATCTTCTGTGTTACCAACCTGTATATTTGGTTTCGGTTCCAATAACAACATTTGTAAACTTCAGGAGTAATGACCTTCAATTAAATCACACGAGGAGAGATATATTTTTCTCACCCAAGGAGCTCAGGGAAGGTGGGCAAATTACCTTGCCACAACTTTACAGTCCATGGAAGGCATTTTTACCCCGTAATCTATCAGACCTAATCCCGTTTTCCACCGCAGCACTTTCAGATACCCTCTCTTCATTTGGCATCCCAGCAAGATCAAACATGGCCATGGACATGAACATGAGTTTGATTGCGTGCGAGGCTAAACCCCAACAAGGGGAAATTAGGAGGTGCACCACATCGATTGAGGGCATGATAGATTTCTTGCTATCTAACATGGGTTCTTCTGAGAGTGTAGAGCTTGTTTTTCACCCTGCAGCCACAGCGGACTCTGGAAAGAAAGCTAGGGTAAGAAAAGTAGTTCAAAAACTATCTGTGCCTTCAAGCCGGTTCCCATTGGCCTGCCATCGACTGGTGTATCCATATGGGGTGCTATATTGTCATTCTATCAATGGGACACTGACTTTTACTATGGAACTTGAGGTGTTGGAGAACAATGGAAATATCTATAATGCCACTGCTCTATGTCACCCCCAGGAACAGAGCAAGGAATCAGTTTATTGCCACCTGATTTTGGGGGACAGTCTGCTATGGCTCACAAAGGAGAAACATTAGCTACTAGACGAGCATAACAAGCTAGCAGACTGTATTAGCTTGAAATAACAAGTACTCTAATATGAGTCATAAAATGATCATAATTGTGGGTATCTATCTGGGCGAGTCTATCAATATTTAATCTTATTGTTATGGTTTAGCAATCTTAACATATTTCGTATAGCTTTCCTTATCAGAATGTATGTTGCATCAATGTAATTGTAAGAGAAGACCCAAAAACCTGTTCGAATTCGAATTCGGATTCCAATTCGTTACGATACTAAAAAAATTGTAATAAAATTTTGTAGTACGGAAAAATTCGTTAATTCACAATTATGTCTAAAACACAGTTTAAAACTAGTTGTTAAACTGTTTAGTATTTAATGATGATCCTTTTTTTTCTCTTTAGCGACTTGCTGTGAATGAAAAATGGATAAAAACTGGATGGAAAATTGGCCATGAAACAGCACAATGGATAAAAACTGGCGAAGAAGCAGACCTCTCATCCAAAAATCCATCCATTTTTTCTTTTAGAGAAAAAAAGCAACTTTTATTAAGCAAAAGCTGGATCCAAAAGAGTACAGAAGGCGAGATGCCTATAATAAACTCCGACTCTCAGATAAAGACCAGATCCAATTCTAAAAAACCATAAACTGAGAAACCACAACAGTTTACCTAAGAAGCTCCAAAATGGTATATCCAGCAGTTGACAGACACTACAAGAAAAGATATTACCCGGCATTAAACAAAGGGCACCGTAAATGTTCCGCAGCAAATGTTGTCCAGAAATTCAAGTACGTGGATGTGACCATCGATAGCACCCAAAGCCAGCTTGGAGGCTTTATCCGCTGCCGAGTTAAATTTGCGGTAGATGTGATTGAACGTGATGGTTTCAAAACCGGCGATGAGCCTCTGAACACGACTAAGCCAGCCGGTAAGCAGAGAAGAAGTGAGACTCTGCCGCCCATTAGCCCAGGCAATGATAGTCATAGAATCACCACAAATGCTCAACGAGGACAGGTCTGCGTAATTTGCAAAAAACAGCAACCCCCACAGCGCCAGCAACTCGGCTCTGGTGTTGGTACTATGACCAGCACCCATCTTCAATTGAAAAAAATGATCACCGGACAATTTTAGAATCATCCCGGTGTTGGAAATATCATAATTATGCACTAGCTCTGTCAAACTCCAAGTCGATCATTCTAAGTCTATCATTCTGTAATGTGTCAATGGGTGGGGTGGGTTTGTAGCTAATTCAGCTCACGACAAGTTAGTATTTAAGAAGCGGCGTTGTATTTCACAGGGTCATAACTTCTTTGGTAGGATTTTGTTTATGTGTTTAATGCAACCTTATGCGTTCTTGAGTCGGTGAAATGAAACTCTATAAATTTAAATCGCTCACAAAAGATTAGTAAGAGATTAAGAGATAGAGATAAGTGAAGAAGAGGAAAAGTAAATCCCATGAAATGTTTCAAGAGCCCAAGCTCTGTGTAAGAAGTGAAAGTTTGAAGTAAAATTCATATAAAAGGTGAATTGGGCAACTCATATCGGGCATAGCGCATGTCCTTAGCAAAATAAAAGAAAATATTCATCATCCGTGCACTTAATTCTTTTTAACAGTTAATTTGCAAACTCCAATATTTTCTGGTAAAAATTATGAATATTGGTCTCTATTTATGAAGGCTTTGTTTAGAGGTCAAGATGTATGGGAAATAGTCCAAAGGTCTCACACAAGCTGAGAAGGATGTCATGAGGGAACAAAGGAAGAAAGATAGAAAGACGTTCTTCCACATACATCAAGCAACACATGAATCAATACTCCCACTGCCTATCAAGGTTTGAACAAGGTAAAAACTGCCAAACTTTAGATTCTTAGAAACGATTTTGAATCTCTGTCAATGAAAAATACAGAGTCAGTAGACTCATTTTACACTCGTGTTATTGGACTGGTTAATCAAAAAAGTCTCATGGAGAAACTCTAACTCACCAAAGGGTTGTTGAAAAAGTTCTTAGAGTTCTGCCAAAGAAATTTGAATCTTTGGTTGTAACCTTGGAGGAAAACAAAGACCTATCCATATTTACTATTGATGAGTTGCAAGCCTCATTACTCAATCATGAACATAAAATCAGAGGTTCAGATACATCGCTGAAAGGTGCATTCGCAGCACAGTCATCCATAAGTCGTGGAAGAGGCAGAGAACGAAGTTATTTCAGAGAAGGTCACAGCAGCAGCTCTGCGCATGTCACTAGTAAAGGCCAGAATCAGACCCCCAATCAACCAAGTGGACAAAGGTATGATAAATAAAAAATTCAATGTCATTGCTGTAAGAAGTATGGACACTTCACATATGAATGCAGGAAGAAGCAGTATGACCAAGGAAAGCAAGGTGAGGCTCAGTCAAGCAGCAATAACACTTTGAACAGCTCATTGTTCTTAGCATGCACATCTCCACTGGAATGCAATGTTGTCCAATAAATTCCAAATGACATATGGTATTTAGACTCAGGCTATAGCAATCGTAAGACTGGTAATTTAAATCTATTTTCCAGTCTAGATAAATCAGTTCAAACTGATGTAACACTTGGAAAAAAAATTCAAGTCACTGTTTTGGGTAAGGGTACTGTTGATATTTTAACCAAACACGGGGAGCATAAATATATGTCTGATATTTATTATGTTCAAGGTTTGAAGCATAATTTAATGAGCATTGGACAACTGATGGAAAAAGGTTACAAAATCCATATGACAGGAAAGCATTGTCTGATCAAAGACAGATATCCAAGCAATCAGTTAATTGATGAATGCATATGACAAGCAATCGCTTGTTTCCTTTGAGGATAAGACCCATCATAAGAGGAAAAACAACTCAAGTTGTTCATGAAATTCAGAATGCGAATTATGGATCTACGTTCAAAGCAGAAAGCAAAGAAGCAGAAATTCATTGCGTAGAGGAAGAAAAAGATAGCACAATGCAAGTTGCATTTCAAACATAAATGAAGGATGAATTCTAGTTATGGCATTTCAGATTTGGACATTTGAATTTTGGTGGGCTAAAGCTACTGCACACTAAGGACATGGTGAAAGGATTACCATTGATTGAAAAGCCAAAGAGAATTTGTGAAGGCTGTATTTTTGGAAAACAACACAGAGAGACTTTTCTAGTCGGAAAGTCATACAGAGCTCGCGCACCACTTGAAATTGTGCACTCAGATATTTGTGGACCAGTGCAAACACCATCCATGGGAGGATGCACTTATCTTCTCACATTTATTGATGATTTCACAAGAAAAACATGGTTCTATTTTTTAAAATATAAATCTGATGCGTTTACTTGTTTTCAGTAGTTCAAGGCACTCGTGGAGAAGCAGAGTGGTTACAGCATCAAGATATTAAGAACAGATAGAGGTGGTGAGTATGTCTTAAATGATTTCTTGAATTTTTGCAAAAATCATGACATACAGAAGTTATTCATTGCGCGGTATACACCATAGCAGAATGGTATCGCAAAGAGGAAGAACAGGACCATTATGGAGATGGCACGCAGCATGTTGGTAGCTGCGCATCTGTCAAATGAATACTAGGCTGAAGCAGTCTCAACTGTTGTATACATTATGAATCAAGGTCC
This sequence comes from Larix kaempferi, assembly GCA_027924585.1. Lineage (NCBI taxonomy): Eukaryota > Viridiplantae > Streptophyta > Pinopsida > Pinales > Pinaceae > Larix > Larix kaempferi. Next base: position 699,408 of record BSBM01000198.1, read on the forward strand.
AACGAAGAGCGTGAAGAATAAAGTTCCACAGGAAGCATGGAAAAGTATGAAACATAGTGTTTCGCATTTAAAATTTTTTGGTTGTGTAGCATACGCACATGTTCCAGATGATCTAAGAAGGAAATTAGACAAAAAGGGACAGAAATGTATTTTTATTGGTTATTTTGAATACACAAAAACATACAAGTTGTATGATCCCGTTCCAAAGAAAGTCATTATCAGTCGCGATGTTCAGTTTGTGGAAAATGAAGCATGGGATTGAATGGTAGAAAAGAATGTCAAAATCGTGTCACATGGTGAACATCATGACAATGCAAAAGATGTGGATGAGACTCCGCATGTAAATCAGAATTGTGCAGCTCCATCTACTCCAAGGATTGCACAGCATGTTCCAGCACAAGCAACTCCGAGTCAAGGCACAACTCAAGATACTCCGTCAAGCAGTGCACACAGCTCGCGCAATTCAACACCAACAACTCCACCACGGACAAGAAGTCTGCACGAGATATATGATGCTGGCACACCTAATTCATTCTCATGTTTTTCATTATTTACTCAAGTTAATTATCCTCTAACTTTTGAAGAAGCTGTTGAAAACAAAGTTTGGGCATAAGCCATGGATGAAGAAATAGAATGCATTGAGAAGAATCAAACATGGGAACTAGTTGATGTTCCTGAAGACAAGGATGTGATAGGCATGAAATAGATTTATAAGACAAAGTAAGATGTTGATGGGAATGTGTAGAAGCACAAGGCAAGATTGGTAGTAAGAGGATTCACACAGCAGCCTGGCATACACTTCAATGAAACTTTTGCACCTGTAGCACGAATGGACACTATCAGAACAGTTTTGGCCATTGCAGCACAAAAGAAATGGTCTGTTTATAAAATGGATGTCAAGTCCACATTTTTAAATGGTTATTTCGAGGAAAAAGTATACGTGGAATAGCCACAAGGCTATGAAGTTCCAGGACAAGGACACAGAGTATATAGATTGAAAAAGACACTCTATAGTTTGAAGCAAGCTCCTAGAGCTTGGTATAGTCGCATTGACTCATACCTCATTCAGAATGGATTTCAAAGAAGTGAATGTGAGCCAACGTTGTACACAAAGATCAACAAGGAAGGTAATAAGCTAATTGTCTGCCTGTATGTAGATGGTTTAATATTCACTGGTGATTTTGGCATAGAAGAATTTAGAACAATCATGGAAAGTGAATTTGAAATGACTAATTTAGGGCTTGTGAAGTATTTTCTGGGCATTGAAGTCCAGCAGACTTAAAATGGTATATTTATATCACAGTCAAAGTATGCAAGTGATGTCTTGAACATATTTAAGATGTTAAATTGCAAGACAGCTCCAACACCAGTCTTAACAGGTTTGAAATTAAGCAAGGATGATGATGGATCCAATGTAGATCCTACTCTGTTTAAAAGGCTCATTGGCAGCCTTATATATCTTACAGCAACAAGGCCAGACATCATGTATGGTGTCATTTTAATCCCAAGATTCATGGAGTCACCAAAAGAATCACATTGGCAAGCAGGTAAAAGAATTATGAGGTATGTAAGTGGAACAAAAGACTTTGATATTTTGTATTCAACCTCAGAAAATTTCAAACTCATTGGATACACTGACAGCGATAATGGAGGAAGCATGGATGATAAAAAAAGCACATCTGGGAATACATTTCATGTAGGAACAAGTGTTGTATCATGGGCTTCAAAGAAACATCCCATAGTAACTCTTTCTTCAACAGAAGCAGAGTATGCCGTAGCTACAAGCACTGCATGTCAAGCATTTTGGATGTGGAGGATGTTAAGTGATCTATCGCAGAACCAGCAAGAACCCACAGTCATTTACTGCGACAACAATTCAACTATCGCACTATCAAAGAATCATGTGTTTCACAAGAGAACCAAGCACATCGACACAAGGTATCACTTCATCAAAGAACTGATAAACAACAAGGAAATCTGTTTAGAATTTTGTAGGTTTGAAGATCAAGTAGCAGACATATTTACAAAACCATTGGAAAAGGACCCATTCCAATTTCTGCGAAGTTGTTTGGGAGTGACAAGTTCTGCACAGTGAACTATGTCATGAACAGAGCATGTTTCAGCACTGAAATATTTTGTAATATTTTACTTTTGTTTAATGATACCCATCCACTCATAATTAAGGGGGAGTGTTGGAAATATCATAATTAATGAGCTGATAGTGTATATGATATGCACTGGCTCTGTCAGACTCCAAGTCGATCATTCTATCAGTTAGCAATGTCAGACAGTCAGTCGGTTTGCAGCCAATCCGGCTCACGGCAAGTTAGTATTTAAGAAGCCGCGTTGTATTTCACAGACTCATAACTTCTTAGGTAGGATTTTATTTATGTGTTTAATGCAACCCTGTAGCTTCCAAGAGAAGCGTTCTTGAGTCAGTGAAATGAAACTATATAAATGTAAATCACTCACAGAAGATTAGTAAGAGATGAATAAATAGAGATAAGTGAAGAAGAGGAGAAGTAAATCCCGTGAAGTGTTTCAAGAGCCCAAGCTCTGTGTAAAAAGTGAAAGTTTGAAGTAAATCTCATTTCTCTGTAAGTGCGGCAAAGTTACTCTGTTTTACTGTAGCAATATATAAGTTCTTAAGTTTTATGTATTCATTCTCAAGAATGTTGGTTTATGCATGCCGCCCATCTATTTCATATTGACCTATGTAAATGTTGTTTACATTTACGGTCTGTGAATCAAATCAAGATTCCCAAAGTATTTCACGGTGGTGAATGCTCTAGTTTAACACGCAGTAACTTCAACATATGTTTCGGTTCTTATGTTTTAAGAAGAAATATTTTAAGACAAAGTTTGCTTAAGTTTGGGTTATGCGCAGTTAGAGAAGTATACAAAGTTAACCGCGCAATTAATCTTTGTACAAGTTAGAAGAGTCTGCAAAAATAATTTGTATGAAGTGCGCAGTCCATACAAAGTCAAGTTCATGCAAAGTAAAGAACTGCGCGAAATTAAGATTTGTGCATTTGCGCAAAGTTCAATTGCGCAATAGAATGTGGAATCGCGCAATTAATCTCTGCACAGTAGAAACGCGCAGTTAATCTGTGCGCAGTAAAAGGTGAATTGCGCAACTCATATCGCACATTTATTTTGTGAAGTAAAGTGTTTTATAAAAAGTGGAAGAAAATTTAAAACAAAGTATTTGCTAGGTCTAGCGCATGTCCTTAGCAAAAGAAAAGAAAATATTCATCATCTGCGCAGTTAATTCTTTTTAACCACGCGGTGCCCCTTTTCCCTTGAACCATCCCCGTAGGTACCATCCTAAGTGGACCCGTCAAAAAAGCCAATCGGCATGCACAAACAGGATTCATCGAAAGGGGTGATATTCGTAGACCACTTAATCGCCCATGGAGTGTGCTGCTGTAGGTAGCCCAATATTCGAGTGCAAATGAGCGACGGAGGTACAAATGTATCTCAAAAAATGGCCTGATTCCGGGCTTTCCAAAACTCCCACAGCTTAAAGTGAACCAATGCAGGATTAGGATGTCGTAATACAGACTATCGTTGGAAATTCAGGGGAAATGAAACATCCCACCAGTCAAAACGAAAATGTAAAGAGCATTCCAACAAATACCACACCCATTTGAAAACCTCACACTGGCCAAAAAGATGGTGAACATCTTCACCTGCCTTACGGCACATGAAACAAAAGCTAGGATCGACGAAATCACGTTTGCACAGGTTGGCCCAGGAAAGGATTTTATTGTGCATGACAAACCACGTAAAGAAACGTATTTTTAAGGGACAATGGACCTTCCAATTCAAGGAAATTGGGCCTAAGTTAGCCTCCCCCGCAGTTGGATCCAATAGCAGAGAATATGCTAACTTAGCAGTGACCTGTCCATCAGTGGTGTTAAGGTTCCAGCTTAAGACATCCTCACCCTGTCCAAGGGCGATACGCGCATTAACAAGGTTATGGATAAATAGATTCCAGGCAACAGAATGCAAAAGGGACAAATCCAATTCAATCGTTGAAAGCCAAGTAAAGTGATTCGAAACAGTGGTGTGACCAGCCTGTTGAAGTACATGTAAATTTCGAGTGTGGAGAGAATGAATGAGCTCAACCAGAAGGCGGAAATCCCCGCCGAGGCCATCAATTGGATTCGATCCAATGAAGATCTGCGAACCTCTGCCCACCGATGAGGAGATGCCCGAGTTAATGACAGGAAAAACCTTTAAGAAACTTCACCAAAAATATGAACCCTGTGGATACAACTTTCCACGCTGGAGCCAGATCGATAGGGGGAGTCTGCCCAGGTATTTTTCCTTAATCACCCTTCCCCGCAGTCCCATTTCGAGCAGAGATCTCCAGAATGATTTGGCACATAATTCCAAATTTAACAAACATAGATCCTTAATGCCCCAACCACTCGAGGATTTAGGACGGGCAATAAGATCCCATGAGACCAAATGCCACTTCTGAACATCCCCAAAATCATTCCACAAGAACCAAGCAAATAATCTACATAGCTCATTTAAAATATTCGGCGGAGCAATGAATAAGGAGAACCAGAAAACTGGAATGCTCTATAGCACTAAGCATAGTAAAGTCAGTTTCCCACCCAGGGATAGATATCGAAAATCCCATCTATTAATTCTCCTCAGAACTTTCTTGATAAGCCAACCCCAATCCAATAGAGAGTGACCCCCCGGCTTCAAGTAGTAGCCCAGGTATTTGAATCCTGAACCAATTTCAGACATCAGAAAAGGAAAAAGAAAGTTAACATGCTCCAACATTGCAGAATTTCTACACTAAAATAAAAAAGAGGATTTCATAGAGCTGACATCCAGACCAGCAGCTCTACAAAAGGAAGAGGTGATATCCTTGAAACAAGACGGCCATTCATTAATAGAGCCAACACCAAATAAGAGAACATCATCAACAAAGAGCAAGTGGGAAATGAACATGGTTGGGGCGATTTTAATGCCAGCAATGGAACCATTCCTGCGAGCCTCATGTATTAAGAGACTCAGACCTTCCACAGCCAAAATAAAGAGGTAGGGAGACAGGGGGCAGCCTTTCCTAAGACCATGATCCCCAGAAAAAGAGAGCCGGAGGGAGATCCATTCACCAAAATCGAAAAACTAGCTGACGAGACACATGACATAATCCAAGTCACGGTCTCAAAAGGCATCCCAATTTGGATTAAGATGAACCGAAGGTAAGTCTAGTCAACCCTATCATAGGCCTTCACCAAATCAAGCTTAAGAATAAATGCTTCAAGTTTCTTCTATTTGATAAAGTGGATACCTTCTTGGACTATACCAACCGCATCCAGCAATTGACGGTTATGAAGGAACCCAAATTGCTCCGCCGAAATGCCCTTCTCCAAATATGGCTTGATCTTTTCTACTATAATCTTCGTGACCACTTTATATAAGAGGTTACATAAATAAATCAGGCAGAAGTCTCCAAATTATATCGGTTTATCCACTTTGGGAATGAGCGTAATGTGGGTAGTGTTAAGGGAATCCAGGATGCTTGCTTTGATTCTTGAATCCTTAACAGCACAAGTGATATCAGCCCCCAACAACTGGAAATAATGCAAGAAAAACTCGACGGTCCAACCATCAGGGCCCGACGATTTATCCTTCGAAAATAATTTAAGAGTATTAAGAACCTCAGCCTTGGAAACCGATTTCCTTATAACCGAAGAAGTTGCTTCATCAAAAATCCTAGGAAATAACCTGATGATATTCAGTTGGTCTTCTAAATGGTTGGAATTAGCTTTCTGATATATCCTTTTAAAATGACTCACATCCGCTTGACAAAGTGGAGCATGATCTTGGATTAACTCTCCCTGGTCATCCGAGATTTCCCAAATAGATTTATTAAGTCGACGTTGGCTAGCGAATCTATGGAAAAACTTTGTATTGGCGTCTCCGTCCTTGACCCAAATAGCATGGCTCTTTTGCCTCCAAGTTCCTTCCAACATCATCAATAACCGGCTTTTCTCCATCTCCAATGATTTCATCTCATCTAATCTAGTGACATCAAATAGAACCCCATCCTTCGGGAAAGACAACAGTTAAGGTTCATGATCAATATCATCTAATCGCTTGGAATTGTCCAATTTTTTGTCCTTCTCCCACTTTCGAACAACCGATTTAAGCCCGTCAAGCCTACCCGAAAGTGTATACAAAGAAGGGCCATGTGGAGTGTGAGACCCATCCTCCCAAACCTATCGAACCAGATCATCAAATGATGGATCAACAAGCCAAACTGGATTGAATTTAAAGGGGTAACCGCCGAAATGTGAATCAAAGTCCAGCTACAGGGCCAAAGCCTTATAGTCAGAAAACCCAATAGTGTAAGTCCAGGACCGGTACCTCCCAAAAGAGTCACAAAGATCGTCAGCAAGAAGAAAGCGGTCAAGTCTCTTTGTAATTCCAGAAACACCCGCCCTACCATTAGACCAAGTGGGCACCAACTTGGATGGGGCAACGTCCCGAAGATTGGCATTGTCAAAAATATTTAAGATGAACTCAATAAGGGGATCAAGAGACCTTCTCAAACCCCACACCTCAGCTTCTGATAGTGTGAGGTTTAAGTCTCCCACCACTATAAGAGATGGATCATTAAGCAGGCCATCATAAATAGCCCACTCCCAAAAGCACTTGCGATTCAGATAAGGGGCATAGATATTTAAAACACGCACCACCCTGTCAAAACCCTTGAGGTAACCTTCAACCAAGATACCAACAGAAGTATGAAAAGTCTTGAGATTGGCCATCTTTGGATTCCAAGCATTTAAGATGCCCCTGACAGTCCCATCGCATCCACCGCACTAGCCTACCAGTCAGGTTTGATACGCAAGAAGAAATGGAGGGAATTCGAGGTAGAGAGCATAGTTTCTTGTAAAAGCAAAATAACAGGTTTAAATCGATCAATAAATAGTTTCAACGCAGCTTGCTTAGGCTTGCTGCATAGTCCATGGACATTGAAGGAGGTAATTAACATTATGGAAACAAATTGTTGGCCTCACATGCTCTAAGGGCCGACAATTTGATGTGGAAGGAGATGAAATGGATCCATCCATTCCTTTGGAGAAAAGTGAGGTGAGCGTCGGGTTAACTAGAACCGAAGGAGGCTCCTCCTGTGTTACAGAGCCTTTTTTGGACCAATGAGGCTTCCTGACCATAGCATTTCCCCTCATAATAGAGGAGATGGGGATGACTGACGGGTCCCTCGTATCCTTAGCCGAAAAATGGGCATCTCCACCTTGGCACCAACAACCTTAGCACCCTGTGCCAAGATGGGAAAAAAGGTATCGGTAACATGGTCCTCAATAGGTGCAGGAGACAATGAAGGAGACACTACCGGGGGATGTAGGAGATTAGAGGCAGGAGGTGGGTGGGAAACTGGGGGAGGTGTGACAACAGAAGTGTCGGCTCCCGACAGGGAAGAGTGAACCAACTTGGAATAGGATTGAGGAGCTTCCAAGGGGACGATAGTAAGGTCAATAATAGATTTAGACAAGGAATCCGACAAACTAGGAGAGTGAAAATTAGCCACATCAAAGGACAAAAGACTCAAAATGTCCTTCACCGGAATGAACTTCGCTAATGTAGGAATGATACCATTAAACTTACCAATGACCTCTCTAGCCGAAGAGGCATCCAACGACAGTTGACTGTGGAGCAAATCAACTTGACCATTAGGCTCCACACATGGGTGGGAAGAAAACCCCCCCGAGGAATGAGCATGAACCATAGTACAATGATCTTTGGAATGACTGGCACCCGCCAATAATCCAGCAGCTGGATAAATGAGCCATCATCCCACACAATTTCAATATCCGCAGGAAACCCTTTAGAACAATCGATATCAACCAACATCTTGGGGGAGTTTCACTAAGACCTATTGAGGGTTTCCTCCTCAATGAGAATGGGGCGACCAATGGTCCTGGCAACTTCTAGAAACCCCTTAAAGTTCCAATACTGAATTGGGAAATCCAGGAGAATGACCCAAAGGTGCCTGTGGGTAAAAATCTCTATCTTGGGGTCAAAGGCAGAGTGCAACCGGTCCAAAACTAGGGAACCGATACCCAGGACCCAGTATCGAGTCTCCACCGCCATACGATCATCCTCCGAAAGGAACAAGAAGAGTAACCAATCGTTCTCTAGCATCAAGATACAAGGGGCATTTTTAATAAGGCTGAGCCACTTAGGTCGAACCCACGCCAGAATCTTAGACCGTGAGGGTTTGATGTACTCAAATTTGCCGATAAGTGCACGATTGCTCAGAGCTACCACCATGTCGAATGTTATGTCCTTCCATCCATTACTATTATAAAAAGTCAGAAAAAGAATAGATGATTTACCAGAATATTAAAATGTGTATGGTTAAGCAAAACGATGGTCAAAACCAAGAATTAAGCACACTGTATTGATGGGAGGGCGGTAGAATGGTAATAGGGAGAAATGAAACTAGCAACCCAGCAGAATTTATGCATCACCAATTCGTCCTTCAGATCACAACGCTTCACTTTACCAACTCATTTCCATTTCCAAGTGAAAATGATATCTTTTTATTCCGTGTGGTGCTGGGAATTTTGTAATCGCATGGATTTTGATAACTGTGAACCATAACAATTTTTACATCAATAGTTGTTTATGTCTTAGAATTTGGGGTGCACTACCATCTATGTTTTTCTTAGATTGAAGGAGAATGGGACAAGTGTAATTGATTTAAGGTAGTAGTTCAAAATTCCAGATAAACAATTATAAAAAAAATAAATACATAAAAAATAACTCTAGTTGATGCATAACTCCTAGCTCATGCATGGATAACAAGTCTAGCTGATGCATGAATAACAAGTAGTGACAAACAAACCCTTTCACTAAAGAAAGTAACAGATAGCTAAGGTATAGACAACCAATGATTACAATTACGAATGGAGAACAAGTAAGCAGATTAACTATATGTTTTATAAAAATAATAGATTAAATAATATCAAGTTTAGTGTAATAACTTCTATTAAATTGAATATTTAATATTAATATTTTAATTTATTTAATAATAATAGATTAAGTATATATTTTATAAAAATATTAAATGATATATAAATTTTCTAAATTATAATTTAAAAAATTAATTAATAATTAAAAATAAATTAAAATTTCAATAATATTAATATTAAATATATATTGTAATTTTAAAATTAAATTGGAAAAAATATATATTTATTTAAAAAATGAAATGTTAATAATCATAATATAAAATTTGTGATATACTATTTTTTTAAAATTTATATAAAAATGATTTGTTTTGTGTATCACTATTACATCTTAAAAATCAAGTATTTTTTTAAAATATTTATAAATGTAAAAAATTTGGTTGCTTGGATTTATTTTTCATATTTTTTTTTATAATTTAATTTTTTAAATTTTAATTTTAATTATATATAATAAAATAAAGAAAAATTATCAAAATTATATAAATTATATAAAATATTTAAATAGTTATATATAAAGGTATTACAAACCATTGTATAAGTTTGAGAATCATTCTCTTAAAAATTATAATGAATACATGTGGAATTTTATTTGTAAAGTTTATTAATAAAAAGGAAATCATGGCTTATCTTTTTATCAAAACATTATTAAGAATTTGGAAAAGATTCTACTTACTTTATAATCATTTAAGATGCACATCCATTATTGATTATCTAAATTGGATGTTTATGATTTGGATATTCATTATATTTATAAAAACAACTACCAAGTGTATTATTTTTATTAAGAATACAAATTGTTCATTTTATCTCTCAAAGTATGAAAAAATATTTCTTAAAGTAATGCATGGATACTTTACAATATTTCCTAAGAATCCCCTAAAGATTACAAATTTTGGATCAAATATTCAAAGGTGTAAATGATACATCTCTTAGAGTAATCCATGGACACTTTACAATATTTCCTAAAAATCCCCTGAGGATTACAAATTTTGGGTCCAATATTCAAGAGTGTAAATGATACATCTCATGGATGAGATGCTTAGGATGAGTCATAAGAAAATAGATTTATGGGGACATTTTCATAATACCTAACAAAACAAATTATCATTAAATAAATGTAGAAGTGTGGGAAGCATAAAAATGAACAAAGAAGCAGGATCTTATTATGTGAGGATTTAATTATGTAAAAAAATTAATGAATATAATTATAATTTTCACATTGTTAATTACAATTTATTTTAATTTTTTTGTTATAATGACATGATATTATTTAAACTTAATTTTCATGCTATTTTCCCATCCAAAAAAATATTTCCAAAAAAATTAACAAGAAGAAATAAGGATAGGGAGTGAGGGTTTACCATAATTAACGGTACTTAACCAATGAAGAGAGTATCAATGGTATTGTGGAAGTTCTCATACATGGCTTTGGTTCTTCTAACACTAAATTGTTATCATCCCTTATTACAAAAAATAAATTAATATTATAAAATAAACTAATAATTCTAAAATGAATTAATAAATTTGTATTAATTTGCACTTAATACAATGTAATTTTTTTCAAAATATGCATTAACTTCTCTACTTACTAGTCACACATAAACACACTAAATAATTTAACAACATATACACATACACATTAATAATTAAAATTTTATAAATCTCAATACTACATATTTAATATTTCCGTACCTAATACATTTTTGACAATTTTATTTTATTTATTATTTAATTATTTCTTATACCAATAAAGATACTATACAACTTTAGTGCTAAACCACTTATTTTAAAAATATTTTTTTTCAATATCATGAAAGCTCACGAGTGCACTAAAAGATCCCACTCGTTATAAAACGATATTATTTCAATATCATCAACCTCTATAGTGCACTAAAAGATTGACTAAACATTAATTTCTGTTTATTTGGGAGTACCTATATGATTTGCACATTTTGAGCTAGTTTTGTGAGAATCCAAAAATGTGATTTTCACCTTACATTAATATTATGCGGTTCCAATAACCTAAAACTGTATTCAACGTTTGCACTGGACGTCAACGTTTGTCTATTTCGTTTGAAAGCTTCTCCATTTGGACTGGACGCCATTATTTCGTTTGAAAGCTTCTCCAGAATCATCAGTCAATGAGTTCCAACACAAATCGTACACGTCTCTTTCATTGCATTGAAATTTATTGCATTGCATTGAAATTTAGCAGCACAAATAGCGACAGTATGGTTTCACTTTTTGAATGGAAAGCTACATCTTTCTAGTCTTCAGTCAACAATACATCTTTCTAGTCTTCAGTCAACAATAACAAAATAGCAGGTAATGTGAATTAAAAGGATTCGATGCGTTGGGACCCAAGAAATATTGAATCTACAGTATTCTTCTGTCTAATAATATTTATATCATGTGCAAGCGTTGGGAGGATACTCAATTTTATTATTTCATCTTCTGGTTTACAAGTTCATCACCGAAAGCCAGTCGCAGATCCAAACCATGATTTCGACTACACGGGGTCTATTCTTGGTGAGTTTGTTTCTCATAGATTACCTTGGATCTAACTCGATCTGATTTCATGAATCAAAGTTAGTCTAGTCCTGTTTTCTTTCCGTGAAGTCCATATAATTTAATTAGTAAATATAGTGCTTATTTGTTGTTGTCAGGAATTTTTTGGAGTCATGATAATGATGCAGGTAATAGCCCTCCCCGCTGTGACGGGCACGAATAAAGTTGCAGACATGCAATTAAACTTCTGGAAAGAAAAACTTCACAGCGTTCAGGTACCCCAGGCGGTAACAGCAAGCATGTCTCCGCTCACAGAAGAGGAGGTAAACACGTTCTCTAAAATCATGAAGGAAGGAAACTTGCAATCTTATTCCACCCAATTCTGTAAGTCGGCCAATCTCTTGTGTTACCAATCCGTATCTTTGGTTGCGGTTCCCATAACCACATTTGCAAATGATCTTGAATTAAATGAGACGAAGAATGATATATTTTTCTCACCCAAGGAGCTCCGGGAAGGGGGGCAAATTACCTTGCCACAACTTTACAGTCCATGGAAGGCGTTTTTACCCCGTAATCTATCAGAGCTAATTCCATTTTCCACCGCAGCACTTTCAGAAGTCCTCTCTTCATTTGGCATCCCTGTAACATCAAATATGGCGGTGGACATGAACATGAGTTTGATTGCGTGCGAGGCTAAGCCCAAAGAAGGGGAAGTTAGGAGGTGCACCACGTCGATTGAAGACATGATAGATTTTGTGCTGTCTAACATGGGTTCTTCTGACAGTGTAGAGCTTGTTTTTCACCCTGCGCCCACAGCAGACACTGGAAAAAAAGCAAGGGTAAGAAATGTAGTTGAAAAGCTATCTGTCTCTTCAAGCCGCCCTCCATTGGCCTGCCATCGCCTGATGTATCCATATGGGGTGTTGTACTGTCATTCTATCAATGGGACACAGACTTTTAGCCTGGAACTGGAGGTGTTGGAGAACCATGGAAATAGCTATAATGCCACTGCTCTATGTCACCCTCAGGAACAGAGCAAGGAATCAGTTTATTGCCACCTGATTTTGGGGTGCAGTATGGTATGGCTCATCAAGGGGAATCATTAGTTACTAGTCGTGCTTAAGGAGCCAGCAGAACGTATAATTAGGTTGAAATAACAAGTACACTAATATGAGTCATAAAACCATGATAATTGTGGGGATTTATCAGAGCGTGTCTAGACTCTATTGTAATCTTATTGATATGTATTATGAACCTTATTGGTATGGTTTCTTAATATATTTCTTATAGCTTTCCTTATCAGATTTTATGCTGCCATGCTAGTATGTTGCATCACTGTAATTGTGAGAGAACCAAAACAAAGTTTAAAGCACTGGTGATATAACCTTCCTAAAATTACTATTGATATTTGCGAGAGTCGAGTGGCCATATATTTCCATATCTCTCTGAAATATGGAAAAAAAAGCATAGTCTTAAAATTAGATGATTTGAGTTGGAATAGGTTGATTTTTGAAGTATGATTTTGAATTTTTCCAAATGGAAATTATAGTTGTTAAGTTTTGTAATTTTGGTTGCTCCTAATTTTTTGAGGGTGTTGAATCCATTTTTATCATCAAAATTGTGATTAAAACACAGCTAAATTCTGATTTCTCAAAATAAAAAATATAATCTTATAGTAAAAAAGACTATCCACTAACCCAAATAATATAATTTTTAACCCAAATAATAGAATCTTTGGACGTATCCTGTGCATGTTTGGGGACTGCTGGGAATGGATGCAAGGAACTGGTGATTGGGGAATGCTTGGAATGGATGCAGAAAGGAACTGATGAAGAACCTGATGGATATGACATCAACAATACAGTGTCGTTTGATTTATCAAATAATAATGACGTTTTGGATGATACCCGGAGTTTACCAAAAGAGACTTTCCACCTGCTCAAGAAAATAAATCCAAGAGGTGAGCAAGAATGAGAACTCTCAACATAAAAGTTAGGGCTGATTTGACTTTTTCAAGTTTGATTATAATAAATGGATTAGTTAATCAATGTTAATAATATTAAATCAATTATATTATGATAGTTAGATTTATCTTAAACTATGATTTATTAGGCACATAGAGAGATCTGAGTGTGTCTGATAAATTTATCTTTAAGATAGATCTATGTTACTTTTTATTTTTTTATTTTTATGACTTAATATTTTTTAATAAATTTTTATTTGATTTTAATTTTTTATTTTAAAAAATACATAACATGAATTTTTTAATCACTTTTTATTTTTCAAAGTGATCTCTTTCTCCTCTTAAATGAAAGATGCCTTTAAGACATCTTACATTATAATAAATTATTTTATATTTTAATTAATAATATAATAATCAATGTATAATCGTTAATTAACAAAGTTCTTACAATTTTATAAAAGTTATTATATTATTTTATGACTAATATTTTACGTTATAACCGCATATATATAGTAAAGGTCTCATGCCATAAGTCAAGGATATGGTGGTCCGTTGGTGGGGATAGATGGATTTCATTCTATCCACCTAGATTCAGCAGATTCAGTTGAAACATCTTAGATTCAGTTGAAACATCTTCTCGCTTAGATATGCAAAAAAGTGATTTTTTCTTACAAAATCTAGGCACATAAAATTATGTGTTAATCTTGTGTAAAAGAAACCTCAAATCCATAATTAAGTGGTAAATTTCAACATTCTACCACTTGGCAAACATATTTTCAAGGAGCTAGTAGACTATACTAGAATGCATCGACCAAATGAATTTAAATCTAAATCTTTTGTTAGTACATCTCTGTGTATTTCCTAGTGATAAATCTGTTTCCTTTTACCATTTCTATCACAAAATTGTATTTAACTTTTATGTTCTTTCTTCTTCTGTGATATATGATTTTTAATTTAGTGTCCTCACATAATAAACAACTAATCTTATTTCTTTGAATTTAGTGTCCTCACATAACAAATCTCTCACCAAATCACTTCTTTGGAATTCTATATAGCATCTATATATTCTATCCCAATATTAAAGAAAGTCACATATTCTATCCCAATATTAAAGAAAGTCACATTGGGTTTCTTTTTCATCAATACTTAGTTGATTTTTCTTCCAAACAAAGTAAATCCATAAGTATTAGTGATTTTCAATCATGCTACACGTACATCCCATGCTCGATTTTCTTATACATAACCATGCAAATTATATGAAAGATTTATTTCATCACCCTTCTCTCGTTCATAGCATATCTTGGAATCACAATTATCATGGTGCAACATAGATATTGCATAATTCTCTTCACAACAATCCAATGTTCGCTAACTTCTAGGATTTTCCATAAACCTTCTTACCACTCTTGTTAATTTTGCAATGGCCATTCTATTGCATAGCATAGCTACATAAGTAATAATACCAACCTAGCAAATTGTTTCCTCAACATCTCTTACTTGTTTTGGTTATCTTGGGACTTGTCTTTTGAAAACTTGACCCCATTGAAGAAAGAGTCTCCATGCTCTTCTAATGCACCATTTCAAACCCTTGAAGTATCCTATGGTGTACATTATTTTGTCTCAACCAACGTTTTTTACTCAATCAGTTCCTTTTCACTTCAAATCGAAGCATACTAATGAATGTCTCCCTTATTCTATTGGCCCTTTTTTTTTAACAGAAATAGGGGAATTTATATATATATATAAAAGGTTGTGCACAGCCATTCATTACAAAATTTGAGCCATGATTCTGCTTCAAAAAGAGATAAACTACAGAATTTACAAGGGATTTGGATTTCAGAGTCTTTCCTCCTCATTTTCCTGAAATTTCTAGTCAATTTGCTAGTATATACCTTTACAAACTGATTACAGAGCAGTCAACAAAAAAACATTCAGAATAAGAAGTTCATATGAAACCTGTGGGACGACATCCAAAATTTCTTAAGTAGAGAAACTATCTGTTGTTCTGTTGCAAGATGGAGGCAGCTTCCATCATTCCTTGGTTGACAGACGGGGCTTCCTGAACCTGGTTGTATTGTGTTTTGCTTATGAAGACTGAAAGATCTTCTCTGATGCTATCCATTTTCCCCAGAAGTTCAATGGTATTCCTCTCAATATCGTCCAGACGGGACTCCACACAGGAAAGACAAGAGTGGACATATTTAAATTCCAAGTTCTGCTCTTTGTTCTGGTCTGCAATGGAACAGACCACCGAATACATCCTACTTAAGTACACCTTAACTTTCGAGGTTACCTGACTAAGAGTGGCGATGGCTTGCCGAATCCCTTCCATAATTCTGAGCTCGCGAGGGTCTTCTTCAAGCTGCCGAGGTTCTAACTCTGTAACGGAGAGACGCTGTAACCCTGGGCCGAGCGAAATGGGATTGAACTGCTCCATGTCTCGATGCCATTCCATTAAACCGCCCTGCAGCAATAAATGCTGGAGCATGAGAGCCTTGGAGCCAGGTGGGAAGGCACATGGCTTTCGATGTGCCAGCTGATGGGAAGCACAGGCAGAGAAGACGGGGAGCCCACCACGGCAGGATCGCCTCCAAACTTTACTATTTGAAAACATTAGAAAGTGATCTATGTCCCAACATTGAATCGCCTCCATAACTAAATTCTCTAGGGGATGAATTTATGTCCCAAGACCTTATTTTGTACTAACTGACCTTGTCCCAATGTAGTTCCAATATTGGCAAGTCTATCTGCTGCCGAGTTGAGGCTTCTGAGAACATGAAGATATAGAGTATCGGTGGGGAGAGGAAGGAATTTGATTCTTTTTCAAAGATTTTGGCTCTTTGCTCCTCTCGAAGAGCTGTTATTCATATTCTGTATTACATGCCTAGAGTCTCCTATTACCTGTAACTTTTCCACGTTTAAAGATGAGACTAGCTCGAGTGAATGATACATCGCCATCCATTCTGCTTCATTATTAGTTCTTGTACCTAGTCCCCAGGAAAAATCGGCAACTTTTCTTCCTCCAGGATAAAAAATAATCCCCCCCGCACCTGCCTCCCCTTTTATTCTATTGGCCCTTAGTCACTGTAATTAAACCTCTTTGATGTGACTCAAAAGAAGAGTAGCATCTACATATAGCACAATAATAATAAAATTGTTACTCCTTCTAAAGCGTTGGCCAATTACATATCTATCAAAACATTTATACCATTTCCTTAGAACTGCTTAAGTCCATATAAAGACTGCTTTAGCTTTCACGCCATGTTTTATTTTCTTTCGACAACAAAACCAATTGGTTGCTCCATAAATAATAATAATAAAAAAAATACGAAATTATTTGAGATTTCCATGCAAGAACATTGTTTTAATATCCAGTTGTTCTCTGAAATCTTCAAGTTGATGTGAATGCTAATAGCATGCTAATAGATATTATCTTAGCTACTCAAGAAAAAATTTCCACCAACCTATGAATACTGACCATCCTCCAAGACATTCGAACAAATAGAATATTTATGAAGATTTATTCTAGTATACATGTGGCCTTTCTATACAAACTTAAGATTCCATCCAACTTGTTCAATTCTGTAAAACTACTATTTATGAATAACAAGACATCATTAACTAACAAAATATGTGTGAGGGAATAGGTTCTGCCTATCTTTAACCCTAAAGTGATTCTAGTTCTTTTGGACTCCCTTGTGACCCTGCTAAGGCCCTTTGCTACCAACAAAAAGAGTAATGGCTATAAAGGGAATCCTTTGTAAAGAAATCAATAATGGTTGGAAAAAATGTAGCAGAATTATCAATCAAGATAGCAAAACAAACCAAATATACACACTCATTATCCATCTCATGATTGTGTAGCCAAATCTAAATTGTAGGAGCAAAATCCTTAAATATGACCAACTAGTCCAATCAATCCCTTACAATTACAAAAAGTACCTTTATTTATTATATATTGAGAATGTTTACCTCAACTTCCAAGGCACTTTGAAGAAAAAATTGTACCCCCAATTCTGTACCATGATTTATCTTCTTCTCACATATCCTTGTTCAATTTCGTTCCCTCTCATTTTCGATATTTTTAGATGTACTACTTCCTCCATTTGAAATTGTTAAGTTCAATACCAAGTAAGGAAGCCATTGGAATCTCTTATTCCTAGCAAACTAGATTTGGTTTTTCCATGATTGATAGGGAATTTATTATTATTTTTTTATCAGACTATTGTAGTTGGTATTTAATCTAAAACATGAAGGGATTGTGAATCCAAGAGAGGATGGGGTCGACATTAGGGACAAAATCCTCTAGTTATTCTAGAGAAACTTGCACCTCTTGCTCATATGCCTCTTCCAACTCGGAGATTAATTATAAGACTTTGAATATATTCATGAAAATGGGATTTGGGGATCCCTTCGCTTTAATAACTATTTATTTCTTGAGGTATTTTTTGAACACAATAGTATGTTTTCCACGATGGGTAATTCTTGTATTGTTGCATTTGAAATTTTGGTATTAATGATCATGTTGCATTCGAAATGTATTTTTCCATTGTCTAGAGGTTAGATGTAGATCCAACGATCTAGATGTAACTTGATTCCTTTTGGAATCCCCCTCTCAAGATCCACCTGCACACATATCCATGTGCATGTAAATTGACTATATTTTGACTCTCTATTTGATATCAATGAAGTTCCAAAATGTATTCTTGATTGAGGCCAACATTTGATCATCCCATAAAATGAGAAATATTATGTTAGAAGGACCCATACTAGAACTCCCATTAAAACAAAGTTATTCAACATTAAAATGTAGGGACCACCTATTGAGTTACATTTCCTAGGAGTCCTAGGAGGAATCAAGATTTAGGAAATTGACCAATCTACTTTACACAAATAGATTGGTTAGGGTAGGATACTTTCACCCTATTTGACATAGTTTCTACTATGCCTTTCAAGGTTGATACTTTTCTAGAGAGAGCATTCTAGGGAGAGCAAAATGTATTCCCTCCATTCATAGTCATAGATGATTTATAAGCCCTAAGTTGAAGCTCTATGTCTCAAGGATCGATCTCATTCTAGTGAAAATATATATTTTAGAGTTAGAATCAAATTTGAAAAATGAGGAAGTTATGCTTCTTGACTTCCACTTTTGAGATTAAACCTTTATAGTTATTGTAATGTTCATAAATGCCTTCCTTGGACATTGAGCACTAGTAGTAAAATTCCCATGCCTCATAAACCATCTATGAGGTTGAATTTAACCTCTAATAATGATACGATAAAAAAAATCATATGCAAATATAAAAAAACAAAAAAGTTAGCATTGCATACTCTGAATTTATTCATTACCCATTTAATTCAACGCATTTGCGGAACAAAATATTATACAAACAAATAGTTATCAATAATTATCAATAATTAAATAAATTTCCACCAAAGTAGTTTCTAAGAATCAATTTCACAACAATCCAACGCTACCTTCTAGGATTTTCCATAAACCTACTTACCACTCTTGTTAATTTTACAGTGGCCATTCTAATGCATAGCATAGCTACATAAGTAATACTACCAACCTAGCATTTTTTTTCCTCAACATCTCTTACTTGTTTTGGTTATCTCAGGACTCGTCTTTTGAAAACTTGACCCTGTTGAAGAAATAGTCTCCATGCTCTTCTAATGCACCATTTTAAACCCTTGAAGTATCCTATGGTGTACATTATTTTGTCTCAACCAACGTTTTTTTACTCAATCAGTCCCTTTTCACTTCAAACCAAAGCACACTAATGAATATCTCCCTTATTCAATTGGCCCTTAATCACTGTAATTAAACCTCTTTGATGTGACTCAAAAGAAGAGTAGCATCTACATATAGCACAATAATAATAAAATTGTTACTCCTTGTAAAGCGCTAGCCAATTACATATCTATCAAAACATTTATACCATTTACTTGGAACTGCTTAAGTCCATATAAAGATTGCTTTATCTTGCATGCCATGTTTTATTTTCTTTCGACAACAAAACCAATTGGTTACTCCATAAAAAAATAATATATATATATATATATATATATATATATATATAGATATTTCCATGCAAGAACATTGTTTTAATATCCAGTTGTTCTCTAAAATTTTCATGTTGATGTGAATGCTAATAGCATGCTAATAGATATTATCTTATCTACTCAAGAAAAAATTTCCGCCGACCTATGAATATTGACCATCCTCCAAGACATTTGAAAAAAATAGAATATTTATGCATGTTAATTCTAATATGCATGTGGCCTTTCTATACAAACTTAAGATTCCATCCAACTTGTTGAATTCTAAAAAACTACCATTTATGAATAATAAGACATCATTAACTAACAAAAGACGTGTGAGGGAATAGGTTTTGCCTATCTTTAACCCTAAAGTGATTCTAGTTCTTTTGGACTTCCTTGTGACTCTAGTAAGGCCCTTTGCTACCAACAAAAAGAGTAATGGCTTAAAGGGAATCCTTTGTAAAGAAATCAATATTGGTTGGAAAGAATGTAGTAGAATTATCAATCAAGATAGCAAAACAAACTGAATATACACACTCATTATCCATCTCATGATTGCGTAACCAAATCTAAATTGTAGGAGAAAAATCCGTAAATATGAACAACTAGTCCAATCAATCCCTTACAATTACAAAAAGTACCTTTATGTATTATATTGAGAATGTTTACCTCAACTTCCAAGGCACTTTGAAGAAAAAATTGTACCCCCAATTCCGTACCATGATTTATCTTCTTCCACATATCCCTATTCAATTTCGTTCCCTCTCTTTTTCAATATTTTTAGATGTACTACTTCCTCCATTTGAAATTGTTAAGTTCAATACCAAGTAAGGAAACCACTGGAATCTCTTATTCCTAGCAAACTAGATTTTTTTTCCATGGTTGATAGGGAATTTATTATTTTTTTTTATTAGACTATTATAGTTGGTATTTAATCCAAAACATTAGGGGATTGTGAATCCAAGAGAGGATGGGGTCGACATTAGGGACAAAATCCTCTAGTTATTCTAGAGAAACTTGCACCTCTTGCTCATATGCCTCTTCCAACTCAGAGATTAATTATAAGACTTTGAATATATTCATGAAAATGGGTTTTGGGGCTCCCTTCGCTTTAATAACTATTTATTTCTTGATGGATTTTTTGAACACAATAGTATGTTTTCCATGATGGGTAATTCTTGTATTGTTGCATTTGAAATTTTGGTATTAATGGTATTGTTGCAATCGAAATGTATTTCTCCATTGTCTAGAGGTTAGATGTAGATCAAACGATCTAGATGTAACTTGATTCCTTTTGGAATCCCCCTCTCAAGATCCACCTACACACATATCCATGTGCATGTAAATTGACTATATTTTGACTCTCTATTGGATATCAATGAAGTGCCAAAATGTATTCTTGATCAAGGCCAACATTTGATCATCCCATAAAATGAGAAATATGTATGGTAGAAAGAACCATACTAGAATTCCCATTAAATCAAAGTTATTCAACATTAAAATGTAGGGACCACCTATTGAGTTACATTTCCTAGGATTCCTAGGAGGAATCAAGATTTAGTAAATTGATCAATCTAGTTTACACAAATAGATTGGTTAGGGTAGGATACTTTCACCCTATTCGACATAGTTTCTAATATTCCTTTCAAGGTTGATACATTTCTAGAGAGAGCATTGTAGGGAGAGAAAAATTTATTCCCTCAATTCATCGTCATAGATGAATTATAAGCCCTAAGTTGAAGCTCTATGTCTCAAGGATCGATCTCATTCTAGTGAAAATATATATTTTAGAGTTAGAATCAAATTTGAAAAATGGGGAAGTTATGCTTCTTGACTTCCACTTTTGAGATTAAACCTTTCTACTTATTGTAATGTTCATAAATGCCTTCCTTGGACATTGAGCACTAGTAGTAAACTTTCCATGCCTCATAAACCATCTATGAGGTTGAATTTAACCACTAATAATGATACGATAAAAAAATCATATGCAAATATAAAAAAACAAAAAAAATAGCATTGCATAGTCTGAATTTATTCATTACCCATTTAATTCAATGCATTTACGAAACAAAATATTATACAAACAAATAATTATGAATACTTATCAATAATTAAATAAATTTCCACCAAAGTCATTTCTAAGAATCAATTGGCCATTCAATTATAGGAACCAACTATGGATTACACCCCCAATCCAAACCATGATACCATCATGGTGAAGGAAGTTCCTAGGGCGCTATAAGGTCACTCATCCCAACCTATTAATCTCATTCTTAGCCAATCCACTCACTACAAAGAACTTGTTTCCCTCGTCCAACCATCAAATCTCCATTTCACTCTCTCACATTGAACTACATGACATAGAGAAGATCTTCCATTTCTTTACATTATAGTGCATCAAAGATATTCTTCCCTTCTAGTGCTATTTAGTGCATGTAGAAAGAGTCCAACTATTGGTTTCCTTTTGGGAATAAATTGGGATAGAAAACACTTGGCCTGAAAATAATCAATGAGAAGCAACAACAAGGTTGTAAGTTTGAAGGTGTTTGCTTCAACTATATTGTGGACATTCTAGCCACGGGTTCCCTCTCATCCCATTTACTCTCCCTTGTCGTTTACAAACATAAAAACCATAATTCCTATGGAAAAAATATCCTCATAACACGGGATATGAAACATTGATCCAAGAGAATGCCTCCTCAACTTGTGAATGAATTAATGATTAATAATTAATGAATTAAAGACACAACGATGGACCTTTTCTTGCATTAGATCTAATCCATTCCCAGGGATATGACAACTTTTACTTTTTATATGCACATAAGTCAAATATTGATGGGAAATATTGTAAGGAAGCATGGGATAAATGACTAGTGCTTTCCATGAGGACAATGTCAAGGCCATATTACCCATGGTTTCCCTTTCAATTTACCCATAAAGGAGAGCATCCAAACCCAACTATTAATTCACTTTACAATGAGTTAAAGAAAACAAAAAAATATCAATATGTGAAAAGTTATGTTCTTGACAAGACTTGGGCTTTTTTTGTACAAATCAACTTCGCCCATGTCAACGTTCACACTTATCCCTAACTTCATGTTAAGGTTATGATTTTTGCATCTTAGTGTATTTTAATCTTAATATTTTTCTCATTATGATCAAATATACATTCATCCTCCTATTACGAGACTTGCAAATGAGCATAAAAAACACACATCTTCTCAAACATACCTATCAATCTTTTGGACATTATATATGTACAATGTTTTTCACCATTGTTTAAGAAATATAATTTATTTTATAATATATTATCATGTTACCTTTTTATATTCATGCTATATTTCACTTCGTATCAACATAATCTAGATCGGCTAAGGGCATGTGCAAGCTAATGAGGGTCACTTTTGGTGCGTTAGATGCAATAGAAAACTGAAAAATCAGGCATCCCTCAACTCGTTTTTTTTTAGATACTTACACAAGATATCTTGCATTGAGTAAAAAACATGAAACATAGGAAATTGAGACACCTTTCCAAATATATAAGTTTTAAGTATTGAAAATTTACATAACTATGTCAAATCTCATTTTTTCTAATAGTCAATTTTTATTTTTTTGGCAAATCATAAGGTATATGTTTTTGTGGGCGCAACCTTTCAGTGCCTAAATGATGGTTTCAAGATACACAAATTGGTAGACATGTATAGAACCCGTAGCACTAGTGCAGTACTATTTTTCCAAAATTAAATGTTTAATTTTTATTTTATTTTTAATTATGCATGTGATCAAACTTGCAGAATGGTACACCAAATGTGGGTGCAGCCTTTGAAGGTCTTAATGTAGTTATTTCGACTTGGAATTTTTATAACATGTAGAGGTTGGTGTCTACTAATGCAGAATACAATTTTTTTTTAAATGGTTATGAAATGAAAAAGTTACGGAATAAACACTAACAACATGTTTTTTGACTTAAAAAGTGATGACAAAAGAAAATTAGGAAACAAATAGAAAATCTCAATATTTAAAAAAAAATACATATTTGGAATCTGCATAAAAAATGCTATCTATGCCTAAAATTTCGTCAATAATGGTCATGTATGTCATGCTGTAGAGAGCGGTGAAAAATAGGCATATTGAGAAAAATGGTGGGAATGCCTAATTATCTATGGTTTAGTAAATTCCATAGCACATGTTTGGTAAGTCCGAAACAACCACATAGGACTGTGGCTAACACGCGGGTGCGGGAGGAGGGGTGATTAGGTATTCTGAAACACGTGCGTGTTATATTTAAATTCAAATATTTAGATTGCTGCACATTTTTGTACATACAAAACGAACGCCTGTTCTGTATATTCACAACGTGTGCACGTTATGTGCATACAAAACGCGTCGTGCATTTTGTATGCATAGAACGCGCGCGCATTCTTAACTTCACAAATTTATTTTTTTAAATGTTGAATAAATTTATATACCCACCACTCCCTAACCCCTCCTCTCCCTCTCCCTAATCCCCACCACTCTTAAACCCCCCTCCCTCTATCTCTCTCATAATCTTGTCACTGCTAACCCTTGCTCACTCTCTCCCCTCCTACACCTAACCTTTACTAACCCCCTCTCTATATATATCTTCTGTACTCCTCCACCAACTCCTATCCCCCACCCGTCTCTCTCTTATAACCCCCTGACACCCTCCTCTCTCTCTCTCTTTTAACCCCTTGACACCCTCCTCCCTCTCTATCTCTCTATAACCTCATAACCCACCCCACCCCAACCACACCTAACCACCTAGCCTCTCTTATTGTCTCTCTTACTCCCCATACCCCTAACCATCCTCTCTCTATCCCCTCCTCCTTGTAACCCTTACAAACCCCCTCTCTCACTCTATCTTCCCTACTTATACACCTCTCTCTCTCTCTAAACCCCCTCTCCCTCTCCCTAATCTCTCCCCCATCCCTAACCATCCTACTTTTTATATCTCTCTACAACTCCCCCTAGCCCAAAACCCCCTCCTCTCCCTATCCCTTACTAACCCAGGCTCTCTCAGTCTCTCTCTCTCTCATCCCTACACCTCCACCTACCTCTAGCCACACCTCCCATCTCTCTTTCTCACTCCCTACAACTAACACCCTCTCCTCTCTCTCTCTCTCTCTCCCTCCTATAACCCCCCTAACCATTACTAAACCCCTCGCTCAGTCTCCCTCTCTCTCTCCCCCTCGCTAACCCCCCTCCTAGCCCCTTACCCCTAACTAACCCCCCCTCTCTCACTCTCTCTTCCCTGGTTCTACACCCCTATCTTGCTCTCTCTAAACCCCCTCTCCCTCTCCCCCATCCCTAACTATCCTACTCTCTCTATCTCTCTGCTACTCCCCCTAGCTGAAAACCCCCTCCTCTCTGTAGCCTTTACTAACCTGATATCTCTTAGTCTCTCTCTCTCTCTCTCTCTCTCTCTTCCCTACACCTCCACCTACCTCTAACCACACCTCCCATATTTCTTTCTCACTCCCTACAACTAACACCCTATCCTCTCTCTCTCTCTTCCCTACACCTCCACCTACCTCTAACCACACCTCCCATCTTTCTTTCTCACTCCCTACAACTAACACCCTATCCTCTCTCTCTCTCTCTCTCTCTCTCTCTCTCTCTCTCTCTCTCTCCCTCCTCCTCCCCCGTAACCATTACTAAGCCCCTCTCTCAGTCTCTCTCTCTCTCTCTCTCTCTCTCTCTCTCTCTATCTATCTATCTCTCTCTCTCTAGCCCTCGCTAACCCCCCTCCTATCCCCTTACCCCTAACTAACCCCCCTGGGCCCTCTCTCACTCTATCTTCCATGCTTCTACACCTCTCTCTCTCTCCAAACCCCCTCTCCCTCTCCCTAACATCTCCCCCATACCTAAAAATCCTACTCTTTCTATCTATATGCTACTCCCCCTATCCCAAAACCATCTCCTCTCTATCTCTCTCCCCTCCTCTCCCTAGCCCTTACTAACCCTGGCTCTCTTAGTCTCTCTCTCTCTCTTCCCTACACCTCCACCTACCTCTAACCACACCTCCCATATCTCTTTCTCACTCCCTACAACTAACACCCTCTCCTCTATCTCTCTCTCTCCCTCCTCTCCCCCCCTAAACATTACTAACCCCCTCTCTCAGTATCCCTCTCTATCTCCCCCTTGCTAAGCCCCCTCCTATCCCCTTACCCCTAACTAACCCCCCCTCTGTCACTCTCTCTTCCCTGGTTCTACACCTATCTTTCTCTCTCTAAACCCCCTCTCCCTCTCCCTAACCTCTCCCCCATCCCTAACCATCTTACTCTCTCTATCTCTTTGCTACTCCCCCTAGACCAAAACCCCCTCCACTCTATCTCTCTCCCCTCCTCTCCCTAGCCATTCATTCCTGACTCTGATGTTCGCAGCTAGTAGAATATCCCACTTGGATCACACTCTAAACACTAGAGCATTCTGAAAGTATCAAGAGTTACTTCAGCAAACTCTATCTCATTACAATGATGGCTTCTCAATAATGCATCTGATAATTTTAAAGCATGCATGCCTTCTCAGCTAGCATCAGAAGGATTTGAATTTGGATGTGGATCAAGCCGTGCACTATAACGTAAATGAATAATTTAATGCACTATTAGCATCCATTTTTTAGCATAAGCCTCCTGAAAATTCTAGCGGTATTCTTCGATGAGCATCCGAAAATGATTAAGAAGACGTTGTACCAACTCCTTTTGATTAAGCATGAGGTAGATGAGAATGAAGCATGCATAACAGTGAATACTAATGTGTGTATCATGTTGGCTCATTGCCGTACGCTTGTGATCTATGTGAGATAGCATGTGTTTGAAAGATGGCACGAAATTTAACTTGTTGTCATGTGAATACATAAAAGCTCACTTGGGTTAAGTGAAACCCTACACATTTTAATATGTGTAGTGTGCTAAAGATTGATCGTGGAGTTAAGACTCTGGAAGTGTAGTGACTATGACTGATATTTGGAGTGTGGAGTGATTCCTCTCTACACTTGTGTGAATATTCAAATGCTAGTACATTTCACGTGTTTGAAGATTACTAATCGAAGAACTTGAAGCCAAGAGCATTAAAGGCTACAGTCGTTGAGTTATCCTCCAACATATCTTCATTAAAAGTTTAATTCAAATTTTCCAGCAAAGAATAATGGGTTGGTGAATGGTAATGATACCCACTTATGACGTGTTAGTTGCAATGGCATCGTGGAAAAACAAAAATATCATCATTAAAATGAATTATTAGAGGTACTTACAAAACTTTTTAAAATTAGGTGTAAAAAGATGAGATGTAGACAATGAGATCACTTTCCCGAGTATATAACTTTTATTTATGGAAAAGTGGTATAACCACCCCAAAATGTGATTAATCTAATATTGGTATGTTGTTTTTTCTCTTAATTTTGTAAAATTACATAAGTTAGTGAAGCCCTAAAATGACATGGTCAAGCATTGGTCCACCATATCATGGTCTTAACATAATCAATCAACTTTTTTTTTAGCTTGTAGGTATTCTTGTACTCTTCTAAGGGTTCTTTTCCATTTTCGAAATACGTAATGCACCCAAAAGTTATAGCCAAAATAAACGACCTGTGTTTTTTACAAATTTGACATGAGTGAGCTTAAAAAAGAATTAAAAATAGAAAACAATAACAGATTTATTGAAAAATATATATATTTAGAATCTGCACACAGAGCTCAACAAGTGTGTGCAATTTCACCAATAGTGCACAAGTGGAGCATATGCAAAATGAAGCATGGAAAACATGAAGTTACAAAAATTGTTGTGTTTCGCCATAACTTAGTCCGAGCCTCAAGGTTTGGCAATCCAAAGATATTACTAAACATGCAAGGGCACCAAAAATAATTTGAATCTAAACATGCGTACACCCAAATGCATGCACGCGTACTAGTACACATGCATATAGTCTCGCACATGTCGCTTCCTACAAGTGTTCTTTGACACCCTCATTTTTTTTTCTTCCTCTCCCTAAAACCCCCCTACCTCTCTATAACCCCACCCCCTCTTCCTATCCACCCAATCCCCCCCCTCTCTTCCTATCCACCCAATCCCCCCCCTCTCTTCCACTCCACCCAATTCCTCCTCCCTCCATCACCCCTCTCTCCTTAACCACATGGGTTAGGAAATTTAGTCATCCATTTCCATGAATAACACCTAAATCCATGACATAGGATTTCCTGAGCTAGCCGTGATTCCAAGTATGAATATGGGTGTGGCCATTCTAATGTATTGGATTCTAGGTATAGGTGTTTGGGCCCTATACATAGTTGATGGATGTAACCGTGGATTTAATCCATAAAATAAGAATGTAATCATCCAAGTTCAAGAACGATGCCTTAGTCCACTACACATGACCTCTCAAGCATATCCTTCCTTATGAGTAGCAATACTAATTATATTAGGAATGTAACCCCTATAACCATTGACATCTATCCCTTATCACCAATATACCCTATAACAACTAATCATTATAATCCCTATATAGTAACCCTTATAACCCACAAATCCTAAAATATGTATATATTATAACACAAAATCACTAACTTGCATTATCTTCTTGTACATATAAATATTCATCCTTATAACCATAAATCCATGACTCCTATATCTCAATCTCCAAACCCTTAACCATTAGTCACTATCCATTGCAATCCCTAGTCCCTAGTACAACTAACCATTATAACTCTTGGCCTACTATAATCATAAACTAGTATAGCCCCTATAACTCCTATATCCTAACACATAATGATATATCCCCAATTCCGTAACACTTAAATATCCCTTAACCCCTATAATCCTAACCTCCAAACTCTCTAGTCAAATAGAAATTAACCCTTAAACCTTATAACTTATATAACCCATAACTCTTAACCCTTCTAATAACAAATGCATGTCAACATTAACTCCTCACCTGAAACACCTAATCCTTTATAGCATGTATAAATCCTAGCCACTACTATCCATTAAATCCAATCACCTAACACATCTAACCCATAGAGTCCCTAACCTATAATCCATATTATCCATACCCCTAACTAGTATAATCCCAAAATGATAACATAAATTATATCTAAATATTATAACCTTAATCCCAAATCCCTAACCCTTAACTTATATAAGCTCTAATACTTTAGAAGCCTTTTCCATAATCCCTTACTAGCCATTGAACCAAACAAGGCACAATCCTTAACCTTATAAGCCAATAAATCCAAACCCTTGATTGTTATAACTTGTATCCTCATAATTCCAATCCCTTATCAATCTTAACCTTAATAACACATAATAACTATAATTCCTAAAACACTAAAACTATAAATTAGTGAATATTATAGGGAATAACCACCAGAACCCTTAATTCATGTAAATCCTAATCACTAACTCTTAGGAATCCTTATTATTAATGTACATAACATATCCATTATAACCACCAAACCTTATGATATCTTACCAATATAATCATTATCCCTTGTAATCATTAACCACTATGACCCTTAACCAATAAAAATATTAATCCTTAACTATTATATCCATTAAATAAAAATCCAAATAAACCCTAACCCTTATAACTCCTAATCCTAATCAACCCTAAACTCTATCATCAAACACCCAACCCCTATAAACCCTAACTCTTATAATCTCTAATCATCATCAACCCCAAACTCTATCATCAAACAACCAACCCTTAAACCCTATAACCCATAGCCAGTATAAAACTAATGACTAATTGATATCATTCATAACCCCTATAACCCTTATCCTTTGTCCACCCTTACCCTTATTTCCTAATAAATCACCCTTAAAACTTATAACCCTTAACCACTATAACATGTATCCCCTATAGCAGCTAGAGAAGAAGTGTTGTAATTTCTATATAATGTCCTATGACCCATTTTGAATCCAATAAAAAATATATTTATTTCATAACCATATCATCTCTAACCCTTCATACATGTCCCACTTCCACTATGATTTAACCTCTTTTGATTACAGCCCTTACAACCTAAAATTTGTAGCCCCCCAACTCCTACTAGGAATAATTATAACCCTTAAACCCTAAAGTTTTTATCCCCCTAGCCCTTACTAGTAATAATTATAACCCTTAACACCTATCACTCTAAAAATCCCCTAATCCCTAAACCTTTCCCTTAACCCTATAAACCCATACATTTTTAAAACCTATCCCATATAACTATTCATCCTTTAATTTTTATCACTCTTGATGTATATATATCCATAATCCATAACTATTACAACCCTTAACCCATAAAAAACATAACTCGTAACCTCTAACCATCTTAACCCTTAGCCAATAATCCATATAACACTTAGCATTCAACTTCAAAACAATAAATCTAGTCTAATATCTCGTACAATTCCTAACTCTCATGGTAACCCACATCACCCTAATCCTTAACTTCTAACCATTATAACCACTAATGTATATCATTCTAAATCTATAATCATTATAGCCACTAACAACTATAATACCTATATTATGAAATCTATAACCCCTAACCATCATATTCCTTCTAAATGTTCCCATACTTTACCATTTATCGTTATACCTAACCTGCCTAACCATTTTCCACCAACACCTAAATTAAATAATCCGTAACCTATTTAACCACTAACCTTGAATCTCTTATTCATACAACCTTATCCCATAATTCCCAACCCTTAATCAATGTAGTCTCTAACTAGAAACCACTATAATCCATAATCCATAAGACCCCTAGTCCTTAATCCCTATCAACATCTACCAAAAACTATAATCTCTTATCTTTATATCCCATGACCCCCATCAAATCTAACACTTACCCCTCTCCTGTATTATTTCTATCACTTATACTACACTACCCTAAAAAACCTTAAATAGTGTTATTCCATAAACATTATAAACTTTAACTAGTAAATTCGCCAATCCATCATATTCATCACCCATACAATCCCCAACATTTATACATCATAACCTCTAATATACCTAGCCCCACACCCTTAATTGATATAATCTCTTGTACTAGTTACCTCTTAACCATGCCCAGTTCTAACAACTCTAACGTCTTACTTATATAATCCATTTAGCATAACAAATATAAGCCTGATCCTTATGGTTTGTAAACCCTTTCATCCCCAACCCTTAACCGCTATAAACATTATCCCATATAACCCCTAACCATAACACTGTAATCTACAACCCCTAACTAATGTATTACCTAATATGTTATTCCTATAACCCCTAATTTTATAATGGTAAACCCTTATATCCAATATCACTAAACCATCATAACACCTAACAAGTAACAATTATAAACACATAACCCAAGTAATCATTCACCATATCACCCCTAACCTCCCACCGCATACCTCTAACAACATAACCATTGATCCCTATAACCCTGTATTAACACCTATAAACTTTAACCCCCATTAACTTAAAATCTTACCACGTAACCCCAAATCCTAAATTGTTATTACGTTTAAAACATATAACCCCTTACATATTACCACCACTACCATTAACACATATTTTGGATAAAATATAATGATTATAAATCCTCATTGTTATCCCCCAAAAATTCATAACTAGCAACCAATATTGCATAGAACCATTTAAACCCTAAATCCCATCACCCAAAACCCTAACCCATAATCCCTAACATGTATAACTATTAAATCCATACTGTCATCACCCTTAAAGTCTATCAAATATAAACCCCAAAAACTATAACCTGCAAATATTTACCCACTAGCCCATATCCAAATCCTAGGCTCTATCAAGCACCAAGAGGGATCAAATCTCCCGAGGTGCAAACATCTCCTTGAATAGATCCTTGAGTGCAATACCTGAGCCATCTAATCCTAAAGCTCTAAAGTCTCTAGTTTAAGTCTCATATTTACTTTTTACTTTGTATTATTCTTTTTTGTTTATGGCCGACATAATATTTATTACTTTTTACTTTGTATTATTATTTTTTGTTTACTTTGTATTATTTTGTTACTCGACAAACACTCTAAAGTCTCATATTTACTTTTTAGTTTGTATTAAAAGTAAAAAGAAAAGTCTCTAGTTTAAGTCTCATATTTACTTTTTACTTTCTATTATTCTTTTTTGTTTATGGCCGACATAATATTTATTACTTTTTACTTTGTATTATTCTTTTTTGTTTACTTTGTATTATTTTGTTACTCAACAAACACTCGACAAACACAAGATCTCCCTCATACTGGGCTGTAGAGCGCCTCTCGGCGCAATAAGCCTAGATCCAAATTCCAGGCTCTACCAAGCCCTGAGAGGGATCATCAAATCTCCCGATGTGCAAACCTCTCCTTGAATGCAATACCTGAGCCACCTAATCCTAAGCTCTAAAGTCTCTAGTTTAAGTCTCATATTTACTTTTTACTTTGTATTATTCTTTTTTGTTTATGGCCGACATAATATTTATTATTTTTTACTTTGTATTATTATTTTTTGTTTACTTTGTATTATTTTGTTGCTCGACAAACACTTTAAAGTCTCATATTTACTTTTTACTTTGTATTAAAAGTAAAAAGTAAAGTCTCTAGTTTAAGTCTCATATTTACTTTTTACTTTGTATTATTCTTTTTGGTTTACTTTGTATTATTCTTTTTGGTTTACTTTGTATTATTTTGTTACTGGACAAACACTCTAAAGTCTCATATTTACTTTTTACTTTGTATTAAAAGTAAAAAGTAAAGTCTCTAGTTTAAGTCTCATATTTACTTTTTACTTTATATTATTTTTTTTGTTTATGGCCGACATAATATTTACCACCTAATCCTAAGCTTTAAAGTCTCTAGTTTAAGTCTCATATTTACTTTTTACTTTGTATTATTCTTTTTTTGTTTACTTTGTATTATTTTGTTACTCGACACGACTAACAAGATCTCCCCCATATTGGGTTGTAGAGTGCCTCTCGGTGCAATAAGCCTTATCCCATAACCAGTATAACCCTAACTCCTACAACCTTAACCCTTATACCCTCTAACCCTTGAAATTGAAAAATCACCATATCACCTTAAAGATCTCATCTCATACCCCTAACCAATGACCTCTATAACCTCTAGCCTTCATTTAACTTAAAAGCTTGCCATGTAACCGCCACTGTTAAAATTGTTATCACATCTAACACCTATTAGGTTACGCCCACCACCCTTAACCCAAATTATGTCTAAATTGTAATTGGTATAACCCATCACCCCTATCCATAATAGCCCTTAACCAATAACCCATAATTCACGTAACCAATTGACCCATAAATCTTATCACCCTAAATCCTAGCCCATAACCCCAAATCCTTATAACCCTTGACCTATAAAAATATTAAATCCTTACCCCTATAAACCTTAAATACTATCAATTTTGAACACTAAAATATATAACCTTTAACCCCATAACCTTAATAACTCTTAACCTACAATCCTTATAACCCTAACCCCTACCACCTTTAACCCATATACACTCTAACCCTTATAACCCCTATATATTTCTAAATAATAATCGCTATAATTCATAACATATTAACATAAACCAACACAACCCCAAAATGGTAACCTAAATAATCCCCAACCCATATACACCATGTAACCCTATCACCCATTGTAATGTCCCCATTCAAATAAATCTCAAAAAGAGAAAATTCCATCAATCTACTAGTTTCCTAGGTTGGGGGTGGAAATATTAGATTTAGAATAAGGGAACTATAAAACCCAAAATGGACATTGGCTTGACCAAATATATTAAATGGGGAATAAATAAATAATTAAGATAGGAAAATAAGGTGGCACTTGGTCATGAGGGAACATTGGAGGTGTGGGGCCCACTTAAGCAAGATTCCCCATGCCACATGGAATTCCTATAATGTCCCTAAAACAGTAAAATAAAATAAAAAAATATATAATACTGTAAAAAACTAGATGAAATAGGATGATAAGCAAATTAACTTTAGCACTGGTAGATGCTCACTATTCTCGAAATAACTTGTGTCAGTTAATTGTCTCAATTAACAAGGTCTTAATGATTTATAATCCTACAGTTTGGCGGAAGCGATGTAAAGGGGTAGAGCTAAGACTCTGATGCTGCAATACAATGTTTAGAGTAATATAATTACAAATCTCCTTCTTATTGTCTTAAGGATTTATGATCATATTTATAAAAATATTAACTGATAATTCAGGTATGATGGACCCCTGTGGATGACCGTTGAGACCCATGATGAGATGCTTGGTCCTTAAGGAGAAAATGTAACCTGGCAAAGCTGCCGAGAGGTAGGGTGAAGAAATATTGGCACATCTGACTTACTTCGTGAATTTTGCTAATGCATTTACTATATTCTTGGTTTTCCAGGTGTACCTATGACGATATTCCTATCGAATGTTTAAATCACCATGCCAGCAAATACTTAAGTCTAAGTGTGAAGTGTTTTGAGAAAAGGCTCCCTATGCCCTTGAAGGGTGGAGGAAAAATTATTTATCTTGTAATATAAGTTAACTTGATGATGTAATTATTGGTACCATATAATTCCAATGGACTTATCATACCTGCGCTTTTAAAAAACCTTATGGATTAAAAATATGCCACTACCACTATGGAGAATAGAGTTGATATCGAAATATTGGTAGTTCGTGGTCGAATTTAATGAGGCTCTACATTAGCAAATTGCCCCGCTGCCAGTTGTACTGAGGGTTTACTCCATGGGGTTTTACACCCACGACATCCACTTTCGCAATTTGTTTCACCTGCTTCGTCGTGTGCATAGTTGGAGTTTTTCGTGCTCTGGCCTGAGCCCTTGCTCATGTCCTGAGAATCCTCATGACTCAATAGGCTGAGGTGAAGACTGCTACAAAGGTAAAACTCATGTTACACTTGCTATTAGTTCAATACATTACAGTTTGGAACGATACTCTCGAGTTTTGACTACCTGTGATTTGTTGTTTGGCAGGTATTGGGGGTTCTCTCTTCTGCGTGGCTCCTATATTGCTGGTCACATACTCGACCCTAGAAGCGTTTAAAAATGGTAAGTTCAGAGTCGCCACCTCTTCACTCTTCCTCTCGCCCCTGTGGGTTGAGGTCGTTGGTATAATTTATGGGGGATTCTTGCTTCCGGTTTGGCTTACTGCATCAATTTATGGTTTGGTTTCCTGGTGGTCGCCATTGGCTAGACCCTTACGCAAAGTATTTTAATGGTTTTGATAACCCTGGAGGGTGTTAGTGTGGAGGTTGTCCATTCGGATGAATGTTGATTCTTTTGAAACTCAATGCAATAACACCCAATTTATAATTATGGGGTTTACATGTCTTTGTTAATGCTTGGTTGAAAGAACCCTAGACCTGTGAATGGAAGACTTGCCTTCTGCACGATTTTATATCTGATGTATACACTTTCTACACTCTGCGTTATTTCTCTCTATGGAAAAGAGTAGTTTTTTTTATTTCTGTGTTGTTGCTATTGTGCCTTTGCTCTGTGAGTCGTCGATTGAGACATTACATAAAGAAACCATGACTCTTCTGGAACTCGTGTTAAAATGAGCAGAGGTTTGGCTCTGTATGATTTGATAAAAGAGAATGGTTGACCTCTGCCTCTTCTATGAGTCTTTAAATTTGAAACTACTCTTTGCATTTTGTCTATAAGAAACTAAATGGTTAATGGTATTAGCATTCTATGTGTCTATCTGTTGAATGGCTTGCAAGCTTTAGAGCAATTGCCAGTAATGATGCATTTACAGGTAGAGCAAAATCCTTAACTGGCCCTCTCGCATGTCTGGGGTTTTTACTTGAATCCGTCTTACTGTGTTTTCCTCCTGGTAGTTGTTTGCTTGTAAAGAAGCCCAGGCTTGATGTAGTGGGATTCGATCCCATGCCCTATGTATGTGTTTAAAAGGCTGGCTGTAGGTTTCGCCTTTACTAGATAATGGTGAAATGTTTTTGTGGGATGTAATAAGGCTCTGTGGGTAATACTACACTCTTTTGATTATTTTAAAGCAATCAGGATCTTCTTGAAAACATTGAGGGGTTTTGATCTCGTGACTCTTATTCTGATAGCTATAACAATGTTGCTTGATGAGGTAAAGAAAAACGTAGAGAAGTAATGATCCTGTAGATTGTTTAGACTATGGTTTGATATAAAAAAATAGCATGGTTGTTCTGGTGAAACTATCTGATTGTTTGACTTGTGTATTTTAAAAGAAAATGATAATGCAGGAGTAATAACAGAAACTTGAGTCCAAGTTATTTCCACGACTTCTGTAATGGGTTGACTGTCTTCTTAGCTAGGGTATGAGGTTTTTGTTTAAATGTTGGATTATTTGGAGCTTAAACAACCTAATTGTACAGTACGGTAGAAAAATAATAAAGTTTCTTTAGGCATCTTGAGTATAATAATAAATGATTTCAAAGATCATAAGCGATTTCTGTACTAAAAAGTAATAAGACAATTCAGAAAATCATGAGTGCTTTTAAAGAAAAACGATATAATGATTCTAAGTTTCCTTAATAGTTGTTATCTAGCACAGGATGGCTTGGCTAGACCTGCTTACTCCCAATACATCAACATTATTCTAGGTACATCGGGGTTTATGCCCAGTACGTAGGTCATTTGTGTGTTTCTAAGTCCACGCTCAACACACCACATAAGTCAAACATGTAAAATCATGGGTATGCACAAATAAGTAACAAAAGATCATCTCATTTTATTAGGGCTTGTACCCACATCCTCTGTTAAAGAACATAAACACACATTAGGGCCTTCCCGCCCAGTCATATAATCAATAAAGAAGTCAATTAGAGTCCATGCCCAGTATTTCAATATAAACGGATAAATCACATGTGCTAGGGTTCATGCCCAATACTCAGAATCAAATCATAAATGCCGGGGCCGTGGCCCAATATATCATCAAACATAGTTAGTCCAAAATTCAGGATATTACATCCCTCCCCGCTTAGAAACAACACCGTCCCACTATTCCTAGGGACTAGGAAGGAGGTCATGAAACAAGGCAGGGTATGCCTCTGTCATGGTTGTCTCATTCTCCCAAGTGGCCTCATCTGGTCCAAAGTGCCTCCATTGTACCTTCAGCTGAGTAATGGTCCCCCTCCTCAGTTGCACGTCTCTTTTATCCAGGATGTGGAGTGGTTATGTCGTGAACTCCCCTTCGGGCTCCACCTGTAATAAGGACCAATCAATAACATGTTTAGTATGGTATACATATTTCTTTAATAATGAAGATGAAAAACATTATGAACTTTTATATCCGCTAGTAAGGCCAACTCATAAGCTGCTGGGCCCATCTTGGCCAGTATTTCAAAAGGTCCACAAAATCTTGGGGCTAGTTTCCTGTAGTGTCCCAAGCTCAATGAGCTTCGTTTTGCTTTTATTTTTAGGAACACATGTTCACCGACTTGATAGTCCTTGTCCTTTCTTTTCTTGTCCGCATAACTCTTTAGGCGGTCTTGTGCTTCTTTTAGGTTTAATTGTACTTTGGAGACTAGTTGTTCCAAGTCCTTTAATAGGTCGGGTACTAACATGAGTTTGTCCACTAGGATATCCCAAGTCACAGGAGTCCGACATTTCCTGTCGTAGAGTACTTCGAAAGGACTCATTTTGGCCGAGGTTTGATAACCGTTGTTGTATGCGAACTCTGCTAGGTGAAAATAATCTTCCCACTTGGTGGGGTTATTCATGACATACATCCTCAACATGTCCTCGAGGATCTAGTTTACTCGTTCTGTTTGTCTATCGGTCTGGGGGTGGTACACGGTACTGAATTGTAACTGGGTTTCCAAACTGGAGAATAATGCTCTCCAGAAGTTTCTAGTGAACTTCGTGTCTCGATCGAAAATGATTCCTTTGGGTATCCCATGCAATCGAAAGATCTATTTTAAGAATATTTCCATGATGTGAACTCCTTTGTAGGTAGATATTACTGGTATAAAGTGGGATGATTTAGACAGCTTGTCTACCACTACAAAGATGGAGTCGTTCAGTTTCTTACTCTTGGGTAAGCCTATAATGAAGTCCGTACTTATTACCTCCCATTTCCATTCCGGAATGGGTAAAGGCTGAAGTAATCCGGAGGGGTGTTGGTGTTCTTCTTTGACCAATTGGCATTCCTGACATTTCATGATGAACATTGCGATGTCAGCTTTCAGCTTAGGCAAGAAGTAATATGTTTCTTTACGGTCGATATCATCTTTTGATATCCGGGGTGTCCTGAATAAGGTTTCTGGTGAAACTCGGTGAGAATGTTGGATCTAATGTCTCCACTTTCTGGGACATAAAGTCGGTCTTTTGACCACAGTAGTCCCATTTTGTCTATCTTATATTCTTTCTGTTGTTGGAAAAGTCTGTCTTCCTAGATATTTGTGAGGATTTCTGTATAATAACGGTCACTCTTACATGCCATTCGAATTCTGTGGTGAAAGTAGGAGTCGGTTTGGCTTACCGTGACCTCGTAAAGCATATGTGCTCGACGGCTTAAGGCATCCGCAATCTTGTTTTCCTTGCCTTTTATATGTTTAAGTTCGAAATGGCACTCAATAAGGAATGCTAGCCACCTAGCCTTCCTGGCATTTAGGTCGGGTTGGTCGAAAAGGTATTTCAAGCTCATGTTATCAGTCATCAATAGGAATTTCTTTACCATGAGATAATGTCGCCACATCTTCAGAGCATGGATGATGGCGGCTAGTTCGAGGTCATGAGTAGGGTAGTTCTGCTCATGCTCTTTCAGTTTCCTCTATTTGCAGCATATGGAAAAATTGTCTTGCATAAGGACTCCCCCGAGTCCTTCCTTACTTGCATCTGTGCAAACGACGAAGTCCCAATTGGGATCCGCAATACGCAGAATCGGTGCACTAATCAGTAGTCGTTTCGGATTTTGAAAGCTTTCTTTGCACTTATCCGTCCAGATAAACTTGTTTTCCTTTTTCTGTAAGGCGGTCATGGGACATGTCATCCGTCAAAAGTTCTTAATGAAATTTCGGTAGAACGACCTTATGTTGAATACGCAAGTAGGTGTGGGCCATTCTTTGATAGCTTTGACCTTTTCGGGATCGACAACTCTTCCCTTCTTGGAAATGATATTTCCTAAGTATTGAATCTGAGGTCTATAGAAATCACACTTACTAAACTTGGCGTAAAGCTCATGTTCTCTTAGTATCCGTAAAACAATTCGGAGGTGCTCCTCATGTTCTATCTCATTCTTGGAGTAGATCAGAATGTCATCAATAAAGACGAGAACGAATTTATTGAGGTATTTACTAAAGATACTGCTCATCATGCACATAAAGTTGTCCAGTGCATTCGTCAACCCAAAGGGCATCACTACGAACTCGTAGTGGCCGTAACGGGTTCGAAATGCGGTTTTGTTGATATCCTCATCACGGATCCTTACCTGGTGGTATCCGGATTGTAAGTCTATCTTCGAGAAAATCTTTGCCCCTCCAACTTGGTCAAACAAGTCGTCGATCCTAGGGAGTGGGTAGCGGTTCTTAATGGTCATCTTGTTGTGTTGGCAGTAATCGACGCACATCCGCATCGTGCCATCTTTCTTCTTGACAAAGAGTATCGGTGCGCCCCAAGGGGACAAACTAGGTCAGATGTACCCTTTTTCAATTAGTTCTTGTAACTGAATTTTGAGCTCCACCAATTTTGTTGTGCTCATGCAGTACGGGGCTTTAGATGGTACTGACCCAGGTGTCAATTCAATAGAAAAGTCTAAGTCTTGTTTAGGAGGTAATCCTAGTATTTCTTCAAGATACATCCTTGAATTCTACAAGGACTGGAAAGTCTTCGATCTTCGGTTCCCTATCAATCTCTATGTTTTGGATGTTTACGACAAAGAGTTTGCATCCCTTTCTGATACATTTCTTTGCTTGTAAGGCGGAGATCTATCTTACCGACACTTTCTTAGGGATACCCTGAATTGTCTTCTAAATCCCTTGGTCATCCCTGCAAAGTAAGGATTTGTTTAAACAATCTAGGAGGACATGGTGTTCTTCCAACCAATCCATGCCAATGAGTACATCGTACGACCCTAGGGGTAGAATGTTTAAAACTAACCTAGTTTGAAATCCGTTTAAGTTTATCTTGCAAGTTTTAACTAACTCAGAGATCCTTGATTTGGTACTAATGGCTAATTGTACCAACCACGGTTTCGCATGAGTTTCTCGGTTCAATTTACAAGTGTCCACTAACTTAGGGGAGATATAACTTTGGCAAGCGCCGGGATCTATTAAAACTGAAACTGTAGTGTCAGAGATGTTACCCTCTAATTCCACCATGGTGGCTTGGTGATCTGCCTATCGACCATTGAGAGCGGCATATATCCTTGGTGTCTTTTCCATGTCTCCTACAATATTCTCTATTTGGATGTTGTGTAAAACTCCATCTGTTTTGCTGGGGAAGTCTCTGTAGTAGTGGGGCCCTTGGCATTTCCAACAAGAAACGGTTGGTGGGATAGATTTGGTCCCTTTGTTGAATGATGGCCTGCTGACAAGTGGTGGCAGTGCACTTGGCCGTGTTTGCGGTCGGTTGAAGCCTCTATTAGGTGGAAAACTGTTGTTGTGTTTTCGGAAAGGTGGGGGTTTGAAAACTGGCTTGCAGTTGTCCGAGAAGTTTCTGAACCTATCTCTATTTCGGTTGATGTTGTCATTCCTTGGCTGACCATGTTCATAACACAACCTTGCTTGATGTAAGGTTATGTCAAGGGTTTTGGGCATGTTGAACTCTATATTTTCTCTAAAGTTTGGTGGTAGCCCTCCCAAGAACTACTGAATCTTTACCTTCCCGTCTTTAATATAAGGCACCTAGTGCAGCAAGTCTAAGAATCGGTTTATGAATGCTTCCATAGTCAGGGAGCCCATTTTTAACTCATGGAATTATTTTATTTTACTGTTAAAGAATCTTTCAAACATATACTTGTCCTGGAATATTCTGCTGAAGGTATCCCAGGTTATGTCTCTCAGATCTTGCCGTTTGGTGTGTTTCAAGTCCTGCCACCCTCTAGCAGCTTTATCGTTTAGGTTGTATATGGCTAGTCGGGCTTGAATTTCACTGGAGCAATTGTGAACTTTGAAGTATTTATTCATCCCTAGCAGCTACTCTTCAGCCTTCTCCCTAGAGTTAATCTCTCTGTCATATGTTGGGGCTCTTATTTTCCTAAATTCTCCTTGTAGACTTTCGTCACTCTTCCTCCTTTTCTTGCAAGGAGGTGGTGAACCATCATCGTTGGAAGAGCTCTTACAGTACTCTTCCATTGATTCTGGCTTTTGTTCTTCCTGTTCTTCTCTCTTGTAACTGGCTGATTTCCCTGTGTGACAGTGCCCTGTTTTAAGAGTATTGACTGAGAGAGTAGGCTGTCCGTGGGGCTTTGCCCCTGTTAAGCTTTGGAGTAAGGCTTCATTTATAGCCTAATGTTCTTTTCTTTCTTGCATGTTCTCATCTCTGAAACTTTGGAATTCTACCTGTAGATTTTGCATAGATTTCATTAAATCCGAGTTGAGTTCCACCACAATTTCTTGCTCTCGTGGTGGAGAGTTCAGATTCCCATGTATGCTACTGCCCTGTTCTGGATTCATTTTTTAGGAGCTAACTGTACCTGAAAAGTTATATAAGTATAAGGAACAGAAATCATGTTAGTTTACTTAAAACAAAATAAAATGTATCTGTATGTTTCTACTTACTGTTATATCTGCACCGGATGTTTGTAATGAGCCCAATGTTGGTAGGCGGTTTGGTAGAGTGATATCGCAGCATCTCTGATACTGCGACAAGGCAAAAGATGGCGTGAATGACGAGAAGATGACACGAATGGTGATGAGCGGAAGATTAGTTATGTATTTTGGGTCAACTGTACCGCGGAATGCGGGTTTTGGGTCATTTGGACCACATATTATGTAATGTTGAGTCAATTATACCGCAGAATGCAAGTTTTTGGTCGGTTTTGTAACAAGTTAGTTAGATATTGGGTCACTTGTCCAAAGGTCGGTTAGGAAGTTGTTAGTAAGTGGACAAGCATTGTAATGGTAGAATCCTATATATAGATAGGAGTCGTAAGTATTGGAGGGGAATGGAATCTTGGTGAAGAAAAGTGCATGTTTGGGTTGTTTCTGTGCATCTGTGAGATATTGCCAAGACCAGATCTTTAAAGAGATATTGTATCTAAGGTTTTGCAGTGATAATATGATATGATGAAACTATTTTGGTGCAATTCCTGGGTTCTTTCTATTTGTTTATCGTAATGCAATGTCGCACTTCATGAATAATGCTATGTTTCCTTG
This sequence comes from Larix kaempferi, assembly GCA_027924585.1. Classification (NCBI taxonomy): domain Eukaryota; kingdom Viridiplantae; phylum Streptophyta; class Pinopsida; order Pinales; family Pinaceae; genus Larix; species Larix kaempferi. The sequence goes on from BSBM01000198.1 coordinate 741,283, forward strand.
ATGCAATGATGCTTTACGTTACTACTGCTGTGATAATGAATGCTGCCATTGAATAATGCGTTATGAATACATGTCAAATGTTTGAGATCCCTATTTAATGCTGCAATATAGTTAGTTCATATAGCCACAACCCTCCTCCTTCCTCGACAGAAACATGGTTCTGTCTGCTCTTCTTGGAAGTCTCAGGTGAGACCTCATCTGCTCTGTAGGTGTTGCTGGGCGGGATAAAACCTGCCCGGGCCGGTGCCCAGGGAGACTGCGGCATGTGTCGAAAGTGAAGTGGAACCTCTGTCAACTGGGTTCGCATTGGTCAACAATTGGTTCTCTTATCGGGACCATGTGAAGAGTGAAAGGAGGACATGTTGTGGCACCCGACGAAGCCGAAGATACAGAGCTAGTTTGATCAGAAGTTGCAGGAGTTTGCTAAAGAAGAAAGCCGAAACACACAACTGACAGTAGATCACTGGGTGGGAAAATATATTCACGATGGTCTGCATGAATGGTTTTTCTGTGAATTCCCATTCATCCTATATGAATGGTTGTCAAAGCTGACCTTCTAGAAGAGGAATTTCCAGGGTGGTGAGCCAATGGCTTGGACCCTGGAATTGATTCACGATATGCAGGAAGTCGATAATAAGGCATCGTAGGCTGTCGAAGTTTGGCTCGATAGCATCTTGGAGGGATATATCACTGAATTTTCAATTGACACGCAGAAATCCTATAGTGAAGCTGAAAGATATTTCTTTCGTGGACCAATGGGAAGGTTTCTGTTGTCACTCCAACTGTCGATTAAGATGCTAATCTGCGAAAAGGGTATATTGAAGATTCATCTTGATCAGTAGACATCCTGGTGGGCGGAGGCCGTGGGTACCGTGATTGTCGAGGAACGGTACATGGAATGGGAAGGGGTAGATGGGTGCATACCATGAGGAGACTATGAGAGAAGCCAAGGAAGAAAGTGGTCTTACACGAGGAGGAGCGCAGTTTCGACAGGAGAAGAGGAAGAGGACAGGAGAAGGTCCTGCTGTGATCGAACCACAAAACCGAGAAAGAATACCACACGGGATGAAGCAACCTCACAGTCCTGACAGGGACGACCAGGCTATGCCTAGGATAGAGGCAGGACCAAACCCCAGCACCAATGTACCCACACCTCCTCTCACTGTCTCACAAATAGCAAGAAATACCACTTCGACACCTCCAAGTTCGTCAATTCCACGAAAGTTAATTGGTAGTAGCACAACGAAAGGAGGAAGAAAGCCCAGAATGGTGGGCGATGATGCTAAGTTACTATTGTTCCATGGAAGTGTGATAGACAACCCAGAACATTATTGGTTTTTGTGTGAAGCAGTCTGGACCATGAAACATATCACTGATGCTGATGCTAAGAAAGGACAGTTAGCCACAACTCTACGAGTTCATGCATTAGATTGGTTCATGAAGTTTGTTCTAGTCCCTACGGGAGCCCCATAAAAGTCACTGGATGAGATTCGGGATGGGTTGATTGTTGAATTTAGACGGCCCAAGTCCGAAGCTCAATACATCATAGAATTGAAGAAAATTAAGCAATATCCCAATGAGACGGTATGGGATTTCGACCAGCGATTCAAGATGTTGATGGCAAAGGTTAGTTTCGATATGAGCGCCATCCAACATAAAGGGTGGTTCATTGCGGCACTGCTACCCCACATTCGGCTTCCATTGATGCAACAAAACATCTCGACGCCCAGTGAAGCTCTAGAGATTGCAATGCAATTAGAGGTGTCACCAATTGGAGATAATGCAGTCGGGATGTCGTAGATACAGACACAGCTCGCTAACTTGACTATATAGTTGCAAGATTTGAAGAAGAGCAAGGAACAGCGCGATGAAGTATGGTGTACACGATGCCGAGGAGAAGGGCATACAGAGGACAATTGCTTGGATTTCCGTAATGATTTGGTGTCAGGTGCGCCAAACCCATTGAATGGCGGCAGCATGCCATGGTGTTGTGTTTTCCAGGTGTTTGGGCACAGTCACGATAATTTCCCTTATATGCAGAAAATGGTCACAACCCCGAGAAATCTTTCTTGCACATTTTGCAAGTCGGTGGGTCATGATGACAAAGATTTCCGTGCATATGGGTTGCTACAAGAAAGAATGTGTGATGCATTCTACGTCAAGGATGATCAGCGTGTCGTACAACAACCACAACTGCAACCACAGGTAGTCCAACCACTACCTCAACCACATATGCAGTTTGTACCGTAGCAACAACCGCAGCAGTTCGTGCCGCAATACGCTCCAATGCAAGTGACTTCGCAACATCCATAGTATGTCCAGCAATCGCAGTATGCACCGCAGGGGCAAGGCATGCAACAAAATCCTATGCAGCTGCAGTACCAACAGCAGGGCAGATTTTGACGAGGATACCAGGGTGGACGTGGTGGTCATAGACCTGTTCAATGCTATCACTATGCGGTGTGGGGGTGTGGGGGCATTATCAGCGAGACTTTCCACTACTATAGAATCAGTGTATGTTCTATTTTGTTAATGATCATACAATTGAGAATTGTCCATAGTTGATTGCACGATGGCAAATTGGGAACGCTCCGCAGATATAGAATCAGACCCAATTGCAGCAACTAGCCCAGAACCAAGTACAGCAACTAGTCCAAAACCAAGTATAGAAACCAGTACAGAACCAGCCCCCATGACCGAATTAGAACCCAAATCCAAATGTGAACCCACAGGGGAATCTGCAGCAGACTCATATGCAGGGTGCAAATATTGTGGCAATTTCTGTAGAACCACGACCACGAGATGCTTCGGTGGCTATTGTAACTCATGGAGGCAAAATGACTGGGCAAGATAGCTCGTGACCGCTGATTTGTTTGGCAGGCCAGAAGACAGTACCATTTGACATCGATGTTGAACGGGAGGCATTCCTTCAGGCGTGTCACACCTTGGAGAAAGACCGCGGTAAGGCTGTTGTTTGCAATATGCCACCTGTCTTTGACACTACATAGGAGGGCGGTCCGTCAACACCATCGAGAACATTGCAAAGGTTTCTTGAGAGCTGTCTGTTATTGGCCCGGGATCCGGCTTCCCTGGTTGAGATTAAGGGATGGTTGCAGTGATTTTCGAAAGGACAACAGAAGTCGGCAGTAAACTCTCTACAACGACGGAAGACTGGCAAGGAGATGAGAATGAACATCTAGATTGGTGACTATGATGTCGATTCAATTATTCTTGATCTTGGTTCGGATGTTAACATCTTAACCAAGCAGGCGTGCCAGAAAATGGGGAGTCCCCCATTGAGCTGGTCTCCTGTGTAGCTCTGGTTGGCTAACCATGCGAAAGTAACACCCATTGGGCGAGCTCCGTGGCTAACGGTCGATATTGAGGGCATGAAGACTTATGCTGACTTCGATGTCATTGAAGTGGTTGAGGGAGGAAGCTCCTATCCTACGCTATTAGGGATTGGATGGGCTAACGATAGTGGAGCTGTAATCAACTTCAAAAGGCACATGATGACCCTTGAGAATCGCAATTTCAAAGTCATAGCCCCGTTGGATCCGGCTGAAGGACGCTGATACATTGAGCCTGTAAAAGATGATGATCTCACTAGATGGGACCATGCATTCAATATTTATGAAGACTATGTTCACCCTACTACCAACGGTGAGCTAGGATGGCGCAGCGAGAGCTCTGTGTCTTCCGACTCGGATGATGCATTAGAACATTGGCAAAACCACTTACACGAAGTGTCGCTTCGAAAATGTGGCTTAATTATGCAATCTTTATGTTGTGTTGCGTCAGAAACAGTCACACTGCCATTCTATGAGGGGTTGCCTGGCTTAACCAACTTTTTGACGAAATTTGAAGAATGAGTCTCAGAACCACAGCGATTGTTGGCATTAGAGGAAGCGCTGAAGGCTGCTCCAACACGCTGGTGAGAAACACACAAGAAATCCATTGATGGTTGGTCACAGTGTCGAAGGTTGATGATGGTTTGGTTCGACGATACCGAGGTTTATCACACTGGAAAGTATGATGGCCGGAATAATCCCAGTGATCATGTGATGGAATGCCAACGATTATGGGTAGTGTGACCCAGAGATGAGTGGGTCCATGATTTTATCCATACCTTAGATGAGATGCCACGCTCATGGTATACTGTAGCCGAGTTGTGCAGAGAAATTACAACATGGGGGCAGTTGACGGTCTGTTTCACTCATACATTCACTTTTGTGGATGCCAACCCTGACGTCAATAACGCCTTACAGCTCATTTGCGATGTGGTACTTCAGGTTGTTCTGACGGCCTACCCTGTCTATCCGCACACATACTGTCAGATGCGGTCTCTCATGGAGTGCTTCAACATCACTATGGGCTAGAGGATGAGGACGATCCCCGGAATGTCAACATTCCTGAATCTGAAGGAAGTCGCGATGTGGTACCACCTGCTGCGCCAAGTAATCCGTTCAGTCAACCATTGAAGCTTCGTAAGCTCAATATCGGCACAGAGGCCACTCCCAAGTTTGCAAATGTTGGGGACTATTGGGATGACGAGATGATGAGTAAGGTCACTGATTTACTCAATGAGTTTCAAGACTTGTTTCCTACGAAGTTTTCCGATATGAGGGGGATCCTGGATGATTTAGGGGAGATGAGGATTCCTTTAAAACCAGATGTTAAGCCAGTCCGACAACGACCTTATCGGCTGAATCCGCGACATAAGGAAAAGGTCAAGGCATAACTTGATCTCATGTTGGATGCTGGTATTATTGAACCAGTGGAAGAGTCCGAATGGATCAATCCTATGGTGGTGCAAGACAAGAAAACCAGTGAGGTGCGCATTTGTGTTGACTTGTGGAAGTTAAATGATGCCTGCTTGCATGACCCTTTTCCAACCCCGTTTACTAACAAAGTACTTGAAGGGGTGGGCATCCAGGAGATGTACTCATTCACCGATGGGTTCTCTGGCTACCATCAGATTCGCATTGCCAAAGAAGATCGTTATAAGACAACTTTTGTTACTGAATGGGGCTGCTTTCAGTACATTGTAATGCCGTTTGGTTTGAAGAATGCACCTGTGATATTCTCCCGGGTCGTTGTTGCTGCATTTAAAGACTTTATTCAGAAGTTTTTGCAAGTATACATGGATGATTGGATAGTTTATGGGTTGATCCGTGATCATCTAGCCAATCTGCGGTTAATGCTTGAGCGCTGCCGACAGCACCGGATATTGTTGAACTTGAAGAAATGTATTTTTTGTGCACCATTTGGGATATTGTTGGGTCATATTGTGTGTAAGCAAGGATTGTTGGTCGATCCGGTTAAGATTGCGCTCATCTTAAGTTTGCAACCACCGACCACTGTTAATAAGTTACGAGCGACTTTGGGGCATACGGAGTATTATCACAAGTTCATCAAGGGATATCCAGCGATCACCGCCCCTATGGAGAAATTGCTGAAGAAAGATGCATTATTTCAATGGACTCCGGAATGTCAAGATAGTTTCAACACACTGAAGACGAAGATGGCTTCGGCACCAATACTGGTATTTCCGGATTGGAGTAAGGAGTTCCAAGTACATGTCGATGCCTCATCAATCACATTGGGAGTAGTATTGGCTCAGCCCGGCGAAGGAGATCTTGATCACCTCATTGCTTTCGCTAGTTGGAATTTGTCGTCTGTCGAATGCAACTACACCACCACTGAGCGGGAGGGTCTAGCAATGGTCTACGTGCTGGAGAAGTTCAAGCATTATTTTTTGGTTGGGCACTTTAAAATTTTCACTGACCATTCTACGTTGAAATACCTAGTCAATAAGCCTATGTTGGGGGGGAAGATATGCCGCTGGCTACTTCTTTTTCAGGATTTCGATTTTGAATTCATTGTCAAGCTAGGTCAATTGAATGCCGCTCCTGATCATCTATCGCGGATTGATACAAGGGAGGAACCAACCAATATTGAAGACGGGTTGTCGGATGCACAACTATTTAAGGTTGGCATCGCTGATGACTATTTTGATGACATCCTCCAGTTTTTGACAATGGGTATTGAACCAGACGAGTTCACCACTAGTCAGAAAAAGCAATTGGTAGTCAAGGCCGCAGACTTCCAGCTAATCGCAGAAGAGTTGTATAAAATGGGAACTGATGAGATATTGCGCAAATGTGTCTTGCCGCATGAGCAAGCGCCGATACTAGTTGAAGCACATGGAGGAGTAGCAGGAGGACACTATGGCGGTCGGGCGATGGCTAGGAAGGTGTTGTGTGTAGGGTTGTGGTGGCCTACACTGCATAATGATGCGACAAACTATGCGCGGTCCTGCGATATCTGTCAGTGAACTGGAAAACCGTCCAAACGCGATGAGATGCCACTGATGCCTCAAATAACATTGCAACCGTTCGACAAATGGGTCATGGATTTTGTAGGCCCAATCAATCCACCAAGAAAATGCACAGTTGCTCTGTATATCATCACAACGACAGAGTATTTGACCCGATGGGCCAAGGCGGCACCTGTAGTTGATTGTTCCGTGGCTACGGCGGCACGATTTTTGTTTGATAACATTATCACTCACTTCGGCTACCCGAAGATATTGTTGAGTGATCAAGGCGGCCACTTTCGTAATCACACCATCAGCGCATTAACGGAGGAGTTGCATATACAACATAAGAAGAGTACACCCTATCATCCACAAGCGAATGGCACAGTGGAGGATTTTAACAAGGTATTGGAGCAAGCCCTGACACAGGTGTGCAATGCGAACCGCGACAACTGGGATCTCAAAATCCTAGTAGTGTTGTAGGCCTATCGCACCACATGTAAATGGCTGACAAGATAGACACCATTTAAGTTGGTGTATGGACAAGAAGCGATTATGCCAATGGAGTATATTGTTCCGAGTCTACGAATTGCGGCTGTCACGGGCATGGATGATGTCGCAGCATTAAATGACCGTCTGGCGCAATTGGTGTAGCTAGAAGAAGATCGTTTCATCGCTGGGTTCCACCAGGGGGTCGAGAAGGATCGACAGAAGGCATGGCATGATCACCACATACAAAATAAACAGTTTCAGCAAGGCGACTTGGTGTTGTTGTACGACAGCAAGTTTATGAAACATCCATAGAAGTTGCAGATGCATTGGCTTGGTCCCTATCGCATCAGTAGTATTACTTCTGAAGGAGCGATTCAGTTGCAGCAGTTGGATGAGGCGATGCTTGCCAAGCTGTTAAATGGTCATAGGTTGAATCCCTATCGTGGGGGCTTGGAACATCGCGATGCCTGAGTCGCATCGGGAAAAAAAAACATGATGATTGGTGGTAGGATGTCGCACCACCATGGATGGAATGCAGAAGCAGGGAGGCTTCTGCTGCAAGGTTGGAGTTGTTAGTAACACTTAGGAATGTTGCACTTGGGTCACATCCGAAATCATGACGATGATGGGAATTTTTCCTACTTTGACGGATATGCTCGTTAATCGAGTCGATCATGACAGATGACAGCTTGGCTGGGCTTAGGGATACACTGAGGTAGTATGGCCAATTGTACTTACCAGGATGGTCCGCATGGTTGGCACGAAGTATCCACCGGCATGTCGGCATGGCCCAAGAAATGCTTTGCACGTTTCTGCATGAATGGAACCAAGCAAAGGTACGATTCATCCGTCATTCGGATAATCGACACACGATGACTTATGATTATCCTGGGGTGCGAGCCCGTGGTGCAATGGCTTGCTGAGGCCAATGGATGACAAAGTGCGCTGTATAAATAGAGGACCTGTGGGAAGTAAGCACACAGAGATTGTTTTAGTTAAGAAGGGTTTTGCTACGCAAGGTTTAGGCATTTTGTTAAGTTAGGAATTCCAAGGAGGCTATGGATATGATCTATTTCATTTCATGTGGTAGCACACTAGGTGCGTTGAGGGCCCGAACGATGAGTGTGCATGAGCGCCTGGAGCAGGTTGCGCCTCGAACACCCTAGGGTTACAAGCATGAAGTTTCGTCCGAGATGTCTAGGCAGTTGGTGATGGTTCAAAGTCTCATGGTCCCTGTGACCACACAAAAGGGGGGAGTCGTCGCCCCCGGGTCCCTGTAACTTGTGCTTACTGGTGCGAAACAGATGTGCCAGAGCCATTGGCCTGGTTCGCACCTCGGCGCTACTCATAAACTTCTCCTCCGTCTGCATCATATTCCTCGAGACTGGAGGACGAGTTTGAGACGTACATGACAGTGAGTCGGGGGATGCCCACTTTCAGGTAAGACTTACATAACAGCAAGGCAATGATCAGTGTAGCAGAAGGAGCAGGACAACACCACGTGATCCAGACAGCAAGAACAGTTGAACAGCTGTATGAGGACTTTAAAGTAAAAATGACAGCGTGTACTATGTCCAATAGTTGACGTGGCTCGAGGGCGAGCCACAAGATTGTGTTGGGGGCCTGTTGGTCACATACTCGACCCTAGAGGCGTTTAAAAATGGTAATTTCAGAGTCGCCACCTCTTCACTCTTCCTCTTGCCCTGTGGGTTGAGGTCGTTGGTATAAGTTATGGGGGATTCGTGCTTCTGGTTTGGCTTACTGCATCAATTTATGGTTTGGTTTCCTGGTGGTCGTCGTTGGCTAGACCCTTATGCAAAGTATTTTAATGGTTTTGATAGCCCTGGAGGGTGTTAGTGTGGAGGTTGTCCATTCAGTTGAATGTTGATTCTTTTGAAACTCAATGTAATAACACCCAATTTCTAATTCTGGGGTTTACGTGTCTTTGTTAATGCTTGGTTGAAAGAACCCTGGACCTGTGAATGGAAGACTTGCCTTCTGCACGATTTTATATCTGATGTATACACTTTCTACACTCTGCGTTATTTCTCTCTATGGAAATGAGTAGTTTTTTATTTTTGTGTTGTTGCTATCGTGCCTTTGCTCTATGAGTCGTCGGTTGAGACATTACATAAAGAAACCATGACTCTTCTGGAACTCGTGTTAAAATGAGCAGAGGTTTGGCTTTGTATGATTTGATAAAAGAGAATGGTTGACCTCTGCCTCTTCTATGAGTCTTTAAATTTGAAACTACTCTCTGCGTTAAATGGTTAAGGGTCTTAGCATTCTATGTGTCTATCTGTTGAATGGCTTGCAAGCTTTAGAGCAATTGCCAGTAATGATGCATTTACAGGTAGAGCGAAATCCTTAACTGGTCCTCTCGCATGTCTGGGGTTTTTATTTGAATTCGTCTTACTGCATTTTCATCCTGGTAATTGTTTGTTTGTAAAGAACCCTAGGCTTGATGTAGTGGGATTCAATCCCGTGCCCTACGTATGTGTTTAAAAGGCTGGTTGTAGGTTTCTCCTTTACTAGATGATGGTTAAATTTTTTTGTGGGATGTAATAAGGCTCTGTGGGTAATACAACGCTCTTTTGATTATTTTAAAGCAAGCAGGGTCTTCTTGAAAACGTTGAGGGGTTTCGATCTCGTGACTCTTATTCCTATGGCTATAACAATGTTGCTTGATGAGGTAAAGAAAAACGTAGAGAAGTAATGATCCTATAGATTGTTTAGACTATGGTTTGATATAAAAAAATAGCATGGTTTTTTTGGTGAAACTATCTGATTGTTTGACTTGTGTATTTTAAAAGAAAATGATAATGCAGGAGTAATAACATAAACTTGAGTCCAAGTTATTTCCACGACTTTTGTAATGGGTTGACTATCTTCTTAGCTAGGGTATGAGGTTTTTGTTTATATGTTGGATTATGTGGAGATTAAACAACCTAACTGTACAGTATGGCAGAAAAATAATAATGTTTCTTTAGGCATCATGAGTATAACAATAAATGATTTCAAAGATCATAAGCTATTTCTATACTAAAAAGTAATAAGACGATTCAGACAAACATGAGTGTTTTTAAAGAAAAATGATATAGTGATTCTAATTTTCCTTAATAGTTGTTATCTAGCACAGGCTAGCTTGGCTAGACTTGCTAGATCCTCCACTGGGTTATGGGAAGAACCTCTAAGTTGATGATATTTGTATGAGACAATGCTGATGTATTAATTCTGTATAGAAACCTAGTTTTATTTCAACTGAAAAATGACTGTAAATAATTACTTATTCATACCTGGCTACTTGGGCACTCGATCCTCTCCTGTACTATCCTGGCTGCTTGACACTTGATCCCTTCCTGTTGATACCTGCACACTCAATAATAATTAATGTTGAACCTATTTTATCAGGTTGACTTGTTAGGAAGATTGCTCTAGCTGGAAAACTTTGGGACTACCACGTTCCTCCCAACCATGATCCTACAACCGTTCCTGGTTCTGTATGGATCCCCCCAAGACGGATTCCCACATGCAAAAGAGATAGAGGTCCTAGGTTCACTGCTGGTTCAGATCTGGAATTATTAAGTGAGTCTTCTTCAGTTTGTTGGAGCAGAAAGTAAATCTCTCTCTGATTACCATAATAGAATGATAATGGGAAGAAAAGATGATGGTCCCCCCCACTCTTGGGATCTTCCCTCTTTATGTAGGGGGGTCTTGAATTATGACTGTTGAATAGTTAGTTTCTTTAAATTAAAATAATTAATATTTTAAAAGATATTATTTACTAAAATATCTAGTCCTCTTTGAACTAGGACTTTTCCTTTCTTTTAACTATGAGTGATTTTAATTTAAACTCTTTCATAGTAATAATAATATTAACAATAGTCATATTTCAACTTAACTATTAGTACGTCATTAATAATATTAAATAATGCATAAAATGTATACAATAAATATATTTCATAAATAAATAATAACAACGTTATTATTAAAGCTCTTAATAATAATAATAGCCTTGAGGCATTTATGCATGTTTATTCATAGAAGACTTCTATTAGTCAATCCATGTTTTAAGTGGTGGTAATTATCTTTTATTTAATTATGTATCTTGACATGATACTTCTTTTAACTATTAATGACAAGGTCCAATTCTTGGACGGTCTTGGTAAGCTTGGATAGGCACCTCTAGTCTCTCTCTTTGGATGTCGGATTCCCTCGTTTAACATGGTAGTTCCCACAGTACTTGATGATAGATAGAAGAAGATTCATTTAGTCAATTTGAATAATTTTGATGCAACATAGAAGTGCTATTCAGAGTCCTTTGACTCAACACTTTGAAATCTAGTAACCTCGAGTGCTCTTCAGAGCCTTTTAACTCAACACCCTCACATGGGCGTTACGCTAGTGCAATTCCAGAGCCTCTGCTCAACACTAGTGCTAGAACATGGTTGTGAGGCACATCTAGAATATTTAAGTGGCCTCGGATCCGGTATTCATTTATCAAGCTTGGAGTGCTCCAAGGCTTATGCCCATCACTCAATGTACATCAGGGCTTACTCCCAGTACATCAACATGCTTCTAGGTACATCGGGGTTTATGCCCAGTACGTAGGTCACTTTTTTATATATGAGTCCACGCTCAACACAACACATAAGTCAAACATGTAAAATCATGGCTCTGCACAATAAGTAACAAAATATCATCTCAGTATATTAGGGCTTGTACCCACATCCTATGTTAAAGAACATAAACACACATTAGGGCCTTCCCGCCCAGTCATATAATTAATAAAGAAGTCAGTCAGGGTCCATTCCCAGTATTTCAATATAAACAGATAAATTACATGTGTTAGGGTTCATGCCCAATACTCGGAATCAAATCATAAATGTCGAGGCCATGACCCAATATATCATCAAACATAGTTAGTCCAAAATTCGGGATATTACAATTCCACTCTCACCCATTTGAATCCTAGGTGGAGTCCACATTATTGGGGGAGTTGGAAGGTCAATATACTTGGAATGACTCAATGAAGGTCGAATTGGATTTGAAGAGTAACTCCCATGGAAGAGGAAGAGGCACTTGAGAGAAGTTGAGACACTTGGGCTAGATTCCCTAGCTTCTATGACAACAATGATGAAGATGCTATGACACCTATGACACAAATCAGACTTGATTGCTAACATCTGACATATATGACATGTCAAGGCTAAAAATAGCCTCCAATATGGTGCACAAGGGATTTAGGGCAGCCAAAGAGTCACCCATTCGAATTGAGTGAAGGAGGAGGCTAGGAATGGAGGGACAAGTGGCATACATTGGAATATATTCCTAATTTGAGATGGCATGAATCTCATGGATGGAATTAGAGATAAGGAGGTATTTGGAAGTTTATAAAATTCAAGAACAAAGAAGGAGAGTATCTTTTGATCATTTTACATTTTTCATTTGCAGAGGAGAGCTAGTGGAGTGTTATTCTACTTTCCTTAGCACCAATTTCGAGGGTGACAGATTCCCATTCTAATTGGAAATTGGAGAGGCCATTCATACCTTTCATTTGGAGCTACAATGGAGTCACTTTTTTCAATTTGAAGCTCCAGGGAATCTCGTGGTCACATCTCCTTCAACTTGCTTCTACAACTATTCTTCCATTTCTTGTCATATTCTTGCTCCTTGAGGAGGGGCGCACTTGGTGAGGTGATGATCTCTTTGGAATATCTCTTGAAGCCCCATATTTTTGTAATATCATATATATACTCTGTTTTTAATTCTCAGAATAATTTCAAATCGAAACTCCAAGACATTTTATGTACAAATGCTAAACTATGATTAAATGGTGTCATTTCCCCAATACCTTGTTATAAGCACTTGAAGTGTTATCAAATTCAGATTGGTTAGTCAAAATATGATATATTATTGTTCTATGGAGTTCCATTAATATGATGAATAAGTTTCATATTAATTAGACAAGCATTTGGAGCAATATTCTCAAGTTTCATAACCATTTGTGAAGATTTACTATCATTTCCCCCTATGTCGAAGCTAGTATATAAACATATGGTTTATGGAAGTTGAAGAAGCCTTTAGGAACTGATTGATGACATATTTGGGACCCCATTGAATTAATTTAACAGTAACATGTCTCTTTTCTGAAATTTGGGAAGTTTGTACAGCATTTGGAGATCCTTCTTTGACCACTACCCTTGGGGGATTTGAACCTCGATTTGACTAGTAAATTGCCCTATCTTTACCTGATTATAATTTAATGTTGCAGAAGTATTTTGAGAGTTTCCAAGCATACATCAATCACAATTTTATGTATTAATACCTTACAAACACATTAAGAACCAATTTGGAAGCATTTGGAGCCATTTGGAGGCATTTGAGTCAATACTAGTCTAAGGGTCGAATTGGCCAAAATTTGCAATTTTTTCAATTTTACCAAATTTATTAAAAAGAGACACTACACCCATAAACATTGAACTATAATATTCAAATCCTAACCTATATATCAACTAATTGTTATTGGACCTAAATGATAACAAATAATAAACAAAATCCTTATAAACACTATCACATTTAAACCTTGATCCTCATCATCCTTGACCCATAATAAATAACCAAGAAACCCTTAAATCTAACAAAAATAACACTTAACCCTAAATTTTTTAACAATAAAACCCCTCCTAACCATAGAACTTATAATCCCTAGCCCCTACGAGCCGTTATAAACCCTACTATCTATAGTGAAATCATTGTTATAACCTTTACTTGTATGGACTTTATAAGAATTTAGTAGTGTTAACCCCAAACACCTTACACCTTAAATCCTAGTTAACCCAAAACCCCTTAACCCCCTAACCTACAAGCTCTAAATCCCAAAACCCCTAAAAAACTAAGCACATAAGCACTTGGGGATTATGGTTTAGAAGATAGCTTAAAGGTCTTTAGGGGGGGGGGGTCTCTAGGAATAAACAAAAAAATAGAGATTTATTGGGAAATAAATGCACTTAATGTTACCCACCAAACAAAGCAAAAGTATACTGAGGCGCGCACGCACTAAAATCGCGTGTGCACTCCTTCCTTGTGCGCACCTCTGCTGAACATGAAAATTTGCAAGTGACCTATGCTCTTCTCTCACAATTTTCTTTGCTCATATCATAATGTTTTCACTCTTCTCACACATGGCTCAACAATCATTTGCATTTTGGATTGAATTCACACACCTTTTGGAGTTTATTTGACAATTTGGATTGAATACACACCAATTGGAATCTATTTGGCTCTTTGGATTGAATACACAAGAGTTGGACTCTATTTGGCTCTTTGGATTGAATTCTCATGCTGCTTGGACACACTTGAACTCTTCTTACATATAGTGGATACATCAAAAGACCATTTTACATTGCAAACAAAGACCATTTTGAATTGTATGTATTTTAGTTTTTCCTCATGAATTGTACCATAAATGTATTTTAGTCTTCTTAATCTTCAACATAGACAATAAAAACATCTTACCACAAAAAAACTACAACATGCAGCAAGCAATGCTTTCAACATTTCATAAAGATAACCAAGAAAACTTACTTGCATCACCGCCAATAACCTTTCATAATCACATAATTCCATCCAATACACAAACATTTGTTGAATTGCTCATGATTTCACTACAACTCACACAAACACCAAAAGGATCAAATTCTTAATCTTTAAGGGTGATTTTCCCTCATCCAAAACATGGAAATGAAGTGAGTAGGATATTCTCCTTTTATAGGAAATTTACTCCTACTAACACCCCATACCACCATCCAATACCATCTACTAACAGAAACTATTGTCAAAAAACCATGTGCCAAGTGCCAAGCTACCAAAATGAGGCTAATTGTACATTGTTTCAAGATGATAAGTAAACATTTAAAACTGAGGCCCTAGAGGTGATGTTGTTGTTATATCTAGAGCATTCTCAATAAATTTTAAGATTATAAGAAAACATTCTCATTAGATGTTGTTGTACATTGTTTCAAGATGATAAGAAAACATTTCAAACTAAGGTCCTAGAGGTGATGTTGTTGTTATTTCTAGGGCATTCTCTAATCCAACATATCACAAGAATTTGGAGCAAACAGCATGGGTTCTCTAGAAAAACAACCCTCTATACTATGTGAAGGAGATAACCACCAAAATCATACATGGTAGGCTTAAATTAACTGGAAAGTACAAAACCACAACAAGAGCACTCACATTGAAGGAAATTTTGACTACGTGGCTAAGAGTGCATGCCCTAATAAATTAGTTAAGTTTGGGGACCCAAGGGAATATCCTCAACTAAATAATATCCCAATCACACTTAAGGCCAAAGTGGCATCCTAATTAGAAAGAGAGGCACCCTATTGGGTTGGCCGATGTCCGCTACATGGAGGAGGGGGAGGGCACTGACAACCCCCCTTACCCCACCGAGCTAGTTCCCAACACATACGAAAAAGCACTAGATGGTCAGGGATCATTAGAAGTTGTCATTAGATGCAATGTCCACATGCAAATGTAGAGAATATAGTACATACACAAGGAGAACATCCACTATAGCTAAACATGTGACCAATGAAGGACAAATGTGAAATGAAGACCCTACCATGGTAATAGACATAAAACAGGAAACCACAAGCACACATTTAGACAAAAGTGAGTTTGCACTCAAAATGAAGGAATTCACCACACTACAAGCCTATGCCACTAATATGGATAGGAGGACCTTGATGCCAACCTAGGTTGGGTTGTGCATTGTTGAAACATATTAAATCCCACATCAATATTTGATTGAATAAGTGTATGATTGATACCAATAACACAAGCTCTATGCATGTACACACTAATGGGATGTTGAGAGAAAAAAAGATCTTTGTTGCACCACTTCGACCATTTTTTGTGATAGTTGCAATGGCCTCATGCCACCTTCTTTCTTGCTACCATGTTAGTTTGCTCTGTATGTCCAATGTCAAGAAAACAAAACATACTTCCGTGACAATAGTTTACATTGTACACTTACGAAGATAACACACATAGGTTTGCACAGTACCAAACCAATTGCTACATCAAGTTTTAATAATATTGCACATTATACAAGGCATATTACCACTCAATGTATAAATCTTGTCTAAATCTTGTCTCCCTTCTATATTATTTGTGGTAAAAGTTTGTTTTCCTCATTTCATAATTGAAAAATAATATCTTACTTTTTATTTTTTTGCAGGGATGATATTCTTGTTTTGTTAAAGAACATATTGAATATGGGAAATAGAAGTAATAATAAAATAAATTCTATAAGGAAGGAGCTTCCCCATGAAAATTCCCATGAGATAAGAGAAAAGGACAAGTTATACATGGAAAAATGTAGACATCAAAATTTCAGTGCCTTAGATCCTTGCGCAACGCATGGAACAATGACCTTGGGTTCATCAGGAGAAGTGAAATAGATGCGGGTAATGGAGCCCTCTCAAAATCCAACATCAAGTGATCATCCAACGAATAATACATCAATAAGCAATGATGAAGTGGCTCAAGTCAATCAAATCTTTATTGATGTTGAGTATGCAGGGATGGATGTTGAATGATTTGTTAATTGTAAACCTCCCCAAGAAAAGCACACACATGTCGAACACACTCCCTTGCAGGACCAAATTGTGAATGAAGCGCCACAACAAACCGATGATGAGACTCGTACTTCCTTTCCAACTCCTTTGCCTCGACTATCAAGTGGAAGAAGAACAATTCCCAAACGTATTCATGTGGACGAAAGTTCCTTTTTAGGACTTGAAGGTAAGTTTCCTAAATGCACTATTGATTTCCATTGTAGTAGGATCATCAAAGATTTTGTTTGAATCCAAAAGCGATGCAGCAAAATTTCAATTGTTTTTGGATTTGTTAAAATCACATTATCTAGCTCATGTTAGGAGAATTTTAGGCATAAAGGTAGTTAGAAGTTAAAATTCCAATATTCATGTTGTTAGAAATCTACAGTCTACATTTAATTTGATTGGAAAAACTTCTCGTACAAAATATCTTAATGCATCCCGTCGTGTACTGTCAGAATCGATTGTAGACAAATCCACAAGGAAAAGTCGCTTGTTATCACACACATATAAAATATTTAAAGTAGATAGAAAGACTCTTCAAAATTATTATGTTATTAGAGAAAATATTGAGACCCTAGGCCAAAAATATTGTTGGGCCTTTGTTGGTAGGTTACCTCGTTCATACATGAAGCTTATTGATGTTGTTAAAGAACTTGTACAAAAGTTTTGGCATGATAACGACCTTCATCGAATCAAAGAGATTTGCTAATGTTGAGAAAAGGTGTTAAGAGGTGTGAATCCCATGTCAAGAACTTCCTTGACATGAAACAAACGGAACTCTATGAGAGGTTCAAGAATGAGCACACAAAATTGAACTTGGGCCAAAGGTCTTTTCAAAAATGAAAACCCTGGTATGTTATAATTTTCATTGATTGCAACACATGTTGTTGTAGATACCATGTAGAATCCGAGTACTATTATGATACATATAAACACATACTTTTTTATTTTCATACTAATATTGTGAAGGACTACGCATCGTTACAACCACCGAATACATCCATAGAAGTTATCCATAGCATCATGTGTCCAAGACCTGAAGGACAAAAATATTATAAAAATTATGTTTATATGGGACATGTTCCAGGTGAAGTGGATTTGCATTATTGAGCCATTGCATCCATGAAAGCAAGGACCACGAATTTGGGAGGATGTCAATAGAAATGCAGAACTTCAAGTACGTCACATATCAACTAGATAGTGTGAAGGAAAGCAAAAAGATTGCATTGGTGAAGTCACAGGTAATATAAGTTTGCATACTTTCATACTATACATGTTGAATTTATACATATATATTCAGATTTTAAATGTCACGTTGTATTAATGCCCTTGGTTTTGTGGCACCAAGTATAATTTTTTTATTTCATGAATGAATTATACAAAAATACCAAGTATTATGTACAACATGTACATGTAGCATGATGGCAGGATGAAAAGTATAGACAGTGCAGGGACACCTTTCACAATAGCACAATATTGTCGGTTGAAGACTTTGTTGAAAACTACACCCTACAACCACATAATGAGATTCAAATTCAATCATTACCATTCATACCAAGTTAGCATAATGGTCCATATCACGTATAGGCACGTATGAGAGAGAAACAATGTGATCCAGGAGGATATTGGTGGCCACCCGCCTATTCCACTTGGATCCCCACTAGTGTTTCTTTCAGTTTTTCAGTTTCCTTAACAATAGCACAATTTCTTATTTTTGGCAGTTTTTGGGTCCTAAACTTCCGGAGCTGTTTTGAGGCCCTAAACGACATTTTTTTGGCATTGAATGGTCGGGAAAATATGAGTACTGCGCATCTAACCCTCTCACGTAAGGTTTCATGTGCGTCAAATGGAGGTAGTATGCCAAAGTTATGACCTCGGGAAACTGATGTACCAAGTTACCCGACGGGCCCATAATCAGGCGTTCCACCTCCTAGGGTTAGGTTTTTGGATGTGTAGGATTTCCATTGTTTCTCAATAATATATAGGCCTTCGAGCCTCATTGTAAGGAAAACATAGGCATGTAGCCACCACATCTCTTCTCAGAGATAAGCTACCAGCACTCTAGCCAGTTTATTTCCATCCAGTATGTAAACAAGTTTCAATTCTTTGATTAATGAAACGAAGTGTTATTTCCGCTTCATCTGTGTTTATATGGCTATTTGTGTATTCTATTGTGTTCCTTCATAAATCCGGATCACAATGACAAGAGGATAATGTTGAAAGAGACCAACTTCTACATCAGTGATGACATGTGCCACGACCTTCATTATGTGCAGCATTGCTTTAGAATTTTCTATGATCGGTTGAATGAGAGAGATATATAGATGGATCAACATTGGATATGGTCAGATGGTTGTGTGGTCTAGTGGAAAATTGCACATGTATTCCAATGGTTGATTATTTTGCACAAGACTTATGATGTGCCTCATATATGGAACTATTTTGAGACCAGGCATGGAAAGGGAGAGCATGATGGGGCTGGAGCATGTCTCAAAACTGCCCTATGAAGGGAGGATATGAGGTGCATGACAAACCCTCATATCCATGATGCAGAATCCATAGTTCAATGGTGCTCTGCAAAAATGTCAGATCGAACCATAGAGCAACACAGACCAACAAGTAGAGGACATGCTTTCAAAAATTCCTAGCATGTGGTTGATATAGATCGATCGTGTTCTTATAGTTGTAGTAATGTACAAGGGACTTGTCGATTTCATTCGGTTTTAACCTCAAATAACCCCTTATTTGAAATATGGACATGAAAACTTGCTTTCTTTTGTTGGCCTTGTAGCAGTGGCGAGTGGGATGAGTGTGAATCAACGGATTGGGTTGATGAATGGGATCATGTATCACTTGTAGTAGACCCATGTGTAGTTGTTGAAACAATCCAGTTAGAGGAAGGCTCGTCTTCTATTTTGAATGACTATGATCATATATATGATCTTGTACAGCCATGCAAACATTTATGCATTCATATCTCGGTTCACTTCTTTTTTTTTAATTAACCATGTTATCAAACCACTACTTGTAGGAATTTTTCTGTAAAATGCATTTTTCTACGACACATCTATGCAGTTGTTGCCCCGACAGATAGTGAAATTGGCACAAATTATTGGTTGGCACAATGCATCCAGGGGAAGAAAACCATCCTCACATCATTAACTGATAGTGATGGAATTTCCTTTTTGATTGGCTCGATGGTTGTTCAAGGAGAATATTTTACAGTAGATGGAAAGGAAACAAAGAGAAATGGCTACACATACATGGATTATAGACCAAGTTCACGGGTGCATCACTTTACGCAATTGATCGTTGGTACAAATATCCAACTACAAACAATGTCAATGAAGTCATGAAACAAGGTATGTTACTTACTACCTCATGCAGAGCACGAAAGGTTGTTTGAGACAATAAAAAACAGAGAGAATCCAGAAGGCCTAATTGATTGGGGTACATAGTATGGTCATGTGATTGTTCATTCATGCATTCCTAATGTTATTCATGTTAGATAGTTTGTTTCATGTTATGTTAGATAGTTTATTTCATGTTATGTAGATCATGTTATCTTATACCGTTTATTTGATGTTTATTTGAGGGTTCCTCTTATGTAGATCATGTCCTCCATTGAGGCTAGAGATCTTAATTGCTTAAGGGAAAAATGCTAAGCCAATGAAAATCTAACGTCTGACATCCATTGAGAAAAAATATTTTAGGTTTCTGTGGTTTGCATTGTTGGGATGGGTTTTTGGATAATCCACGGTCAGCATTTTCATTGTCGTCGACAATGAAAATGCTGACCATGGATTATCTGAAAACCCATCCCAACAATCCATTGAGAAATTTATCACAAGTGTGCATATCAATCACAGACCATCTCTTGTGATACAATCCATCTCAAACCATTCAAGGGATAATCCATGGCTCTATACTTTGTAATACTCACATTATCTACGACTCTTGAATAACCCTCAACAACGTCATCCATTAAGGAATCACACATATCTAATGAATAATTAGAATGTGTATGGATGAAGTCAATCTCATCATCACACCTCTCCTTAGCTACATAATTGGAAGTCTCATGGATAGAAGAAACAAATGACATAAATATCTTGGGTGGTACAATCACCCCAACATGCTCTTAAGCCACTAGATCAATAATGTTGACATTCTCCCTAATCACGAGATGGAATCCTTACAAACTAAAATATCTCACAATCACACTATATATGGATTGGAAGATAGATCTACATGTTCCTTCTAAGAAATAGAACCTAATATAGTTTAAAGACCTTGATCTAGCCCTGTAAACCAGACAAAAACAAATATATCCCTGGAAATCCTAATGTGGACCTAGAACCCTAGATACCTTATCTAGAATCCTTATCTATCCCTAGAGGCATAAGATAGCCATGGAGACCTAATCTAGACATATAGAACCTAATCTAGCTTATATACGTTGATCTAGCCCTAGAAACTAGACAAAAACAAATCTAGCCCACGAAATTCTAATGTGAACCTAGAACCCTGGAGACCTAATTATCTAGAATACTTATCTAGCCCTTGAGACGTAGCCAAGTGTTGAAGAAATATATAGCCACATAAAACCTAATATAGCTTATAGACCCTGATCTATCCCTAGAAACCAGACAAAAAAATATCTAGAGAAACCTGGTACCCCGTGGCCATTGAGGGATGCTTTGAGAATTTGCTCTAGGGACACAGAACCCGAACCGGTGAGTGAAACGGGGTTCCATCATCTCCCACACCTACATATTGTCATTGTGGATGTGATCATGATGGCCATGGTCTCCCGGGATTCTTTGGTTCAAAATTGACCCCCTTACACAAAATTGGCATGGCCTTCACTGAGCAAAACCCTAGTTACAGAGATGGCACAATAGCACCATTTTCGGGAGATTGAGTCATGGTGGGGGGGGGTCCCATAGCTATAACTCGGCATCCCGAATCCATCAAAATTGATGGCTTCACGATAGCAGTCGCTATTTTGGTGCTATGGGCATTATTGCCAGGCACCCTGTGGCCATTCAGGGACACTTTGAGAATTTGCTCCAGGGGCACAGAACCTAAACCGGTGAGCGAAATGGGATTCTGTCAGATACCACACGTGCATATGGCCATTGTGGATGTGTTCATAATGGCCATGATTTCCTGGGATCCTTCGGTTAAAAATTGACTCCAAAGATGGCACAATAGCATCGTTTGTGAGCTCTTGAGTCATGGTCGGTGGGATCCCATAGCTATAACCCAATGTCCTGAATCCATCGAAATCAATGGCTTTGCGATCAAATTCATGGTTTTGGTTCTATGGCCATTTTCCTAGTGCCACGTGGCCATTCAAGGACGCTTTGACAATTTTCTCTGAAAGCATGGAACCCAAACTGGTAAGTGGAACTGGGTTCCATCAGATCCCACACGTGCATATGGCCATTTTGGATGTGTTCATGATGGCCACGCTCTCCTAGGATCCTTTGGTTCAAAATTGATCCCTGTGCGCAAAACTGGCATGGACTTCATTGAGCAAAACCATAGTTCCGAATATGGCATAATGCCATTGTTTTCGGGTGATTGAGTCACGAAGGGAAGGGTCCCCTAGCTATAACTTGACGTTCTGAATCCATAGGAATCGATGGCTTCATGATCGGATTCACATTTTTGGTGCTATGGACATTTTTTCTAGGCACACCATGGGCATTCAAGGACACTTTGAGGATTTACTCCAAGGGTACGGAACTCGAACCAATGACTGGAACGGGATTCCATCAGCTCCAACACATGCATATGGAAACTTTGGATGTCTACACAATGGCCACGCTTTCCTGGGAGCCTTCGGTTCAAAATTGACCCATTGGTGTAAAATTTGCATGGCCTTCACTGAGAAAAACCCTAGTTCCATAGATGGAAGAATAGCATGGTTTTCAGGTGATTAAATGATGGTGGGGGGGGGTCCCCCAACTAGAACCCAACATCCTGAATCCATCGGAATCAACGGATTCATGACCATAGTCACAATTTTGGTGCTATGGGAATTTTTTCCAGGCACCCTATGGCCATTCAGGGACACTTTAAGGATTTGATCCGGGGGAAAACCCGAACCAGCAAGAGGAACGGGATTTCGTAAGCTCCCATAGGTTCATATGGCCATTTTGGATTTTTTCATGATGGCGACGCTCACCAGGGAGCCTTCTGTTCAAAATTGACCCCCTTGCGCAAAATTAGCATGGCCTTCACCGAGCAAAACACTAGTTCCGAAGATGGCACAATAGCACCGTTTATGGAAATTTAGTCATGGTGGGGGAGGGTTCCCCAACTAGAACTCAGCGTTCTAAGTCCATCAGAATTGATGGCTTCACTATTAGAGTCACGATTTTGGTGCTATAAGCCTTTTTTCCAAGCACCACGTGGCCATTCAGGGACACTTTGAGGATTCACTCATGGGGCATGGATCCTGAATCGACGAGCATAACAAGATTTCGTTAGCTCCCACATGTGCATATGGCCATTGTGTATGTTTTGACGATGGCCACGCTTTCCTGAGAGCCTTCAATTCAAAAGTTACCCCCTTGCGCAAAATTGGCATGTCCTTCACTAAGCAAAACCCTAGTTCCGTAGATGGAACAATAACACTGTTTCCGAGTGTTTGAGGCACAATGAAGGGGGACCCCTAGTTGAAACCCAACATCTTGAATCCATTGGAATCAAAGAATTTGTGACCCAAGTCACATTTTTTGTTCTATGGGAATTTTTTCCAAGCACCCTATGGCCATTCAGGAACACTTTGAGGATTTTCTCTAGGGGCACGGACCCAATCCGACAAGATGAATGGGATTCTATCAGCTCCCACACGTGCATATGGAAATTGTGGATGTATTCATGAATTCCACACTCACACGGGAGCCTTCATATCATAAATGACCCCCTTGCGCAAAATTGGCATGGCCTTCACTGAGCAAAACCCTAGTTTCGGAGATGGCACAATATCACTATTTTTGAGCATTTGAGGCATGGTGAAGGGGTACACCCAACTGAAACCCAATGTCCCAAATCCATCAAAATCGATGTATTTGCAACCGTATTCACAGTTCTGGTACTATGGGAATTTTTTCCAAGAACCTCGTGGTCATTCAAGGACATTTTGAGGATTTTCTTCGGGGGCACAAAACCCAAACTAGCGATCGGAATGGGATTATTTTAGCTCCCACACATGCATATCAACATTTTGGATGTGTTCATGATGGCCATGCTCGCCCGGGATCCTTCGGATCAGAATTGAACCCCTTGCGCAAAATTGGCATGGCCTTCACTAAGCAAAACCCTAGTTCCGGAGATGGAAAAATAGCACTGTTTCCGATCGTTTGAGGCATAGTGAGGGGGGACACCCATTTCAAAATTTGCATCCCGAATCCATCGAAATCGACAGATTTGCAACCAGAGTCATGGTTTTGGTTCTATGGGAATTTTTGTCAGGAAACCCATGGCCATTCAGGGACACTTTGAGGATTTTCTCCGAGGGCACGGAACCCAAACCAATGAGAGAAATGGGATTCTTACAACTCCACATTTTCATATGTCCATTGTGGATATGTTCACGATGGCGACTCTCTCGGGAGCCTTGGGATCAGAATTGACCCCCTTGCGCAAAATTGACATGGCCTTCACTGAGAAAAACCCTAGTTCCAGAGATGGAACAATAGCATTATTTCTGGTTTTTTGAGGCATGGTGAGGGGGGACCCCCAGCTGAAACGCGGCATTTTGAATCCATCGGAATCGATGGATTTCCAACTGGAGTCGCGCTTTTGGTTCTATGGGATTTTTTTCAAGAACCCCGTGGTCATTCAGGGACACTTTGAGGAATTACTCCTGGGGAATGGAACCCAAAAGGGTGAGCTGAATGGGATTCTTTCAGCTACCACACATGCATATGGCCATTGTGGATGTGTTCACGATGGCCATGCTTGCCCAAGATCCTAATGATAAGAATTGACCCCCTTGCACAAAATTGGCATGGCCTTCAATGAGAAAAACCCTAGTTCCGGAGATGGCACAATAGAATTGTTTATGGGCATTTAAGGCATGGTGAGGGGGGTCCCCTATCTAAAAATTGGGGTCCCAAATCCATCGAAATCAACAGATTTGTGACTGGAGTCACAGTTTTGGTTCGATGGGAATTTTTTCTAGGCACCCCGTGGCCATTCAGGGACACTTTGAGGATTTGCTCTGAGGACACAGAACCCAGACTAGCAAGCGGAATGGGATTCTATTATCTCCCACACGTGCATATGGCCATTATGGATGTGTTCATGATGGGCACGCTCACCTAGGAACCTTCAGATCAAAATTGACCCCCTTGCACAAAATTTTGATGGCCTTCTAGAAGCTACATTTTATTTATTGTGTATGTGCATGGGATTATGTGTGTATGTATGTGTAGATATTTGTATATGTGCATGTCGTTTATGTACAAATTGATGCAATCAAAATTGTGTACTGTATTGTATCAATTACCCATCTTTAGAAAAACCAAATGCAATAAGAACTCAACAAAACATGAAGACCCAATCGTAAAAAAAATTAGAAAATTTGTATTGGAGTCACATTGTTTGCCGAGAGATGATCCTATAAAAGACAAGTAAGTTTTGGTTCACATAAAATAAGGTTGGTTTCCCTTTTTTTATAAAAAGAAGAATTTGTATGTGTTATAAATGCGATAGACACATTACAAAGGTGCACACATTCTTATGACAACATATATGACATTAAGTAGTTTTTCTGGCAGGTACAATTCTTACAACCACATGAAATCCCTAGGTTATACTTATTTTTAAGGGGAAAATGTGAGCCATTAGTATTTTTTAAGCACTAAGTTTGGATGTGAATTCTTTGGACATGATTTAGGTATAAATTTTGAGCCTTAGGTTGTAAAAATCGATCATAAACATCCTGGGCCATGGATAATTCCTTAAAGAATAACATTTGACCTCTGGAGGGTATCCTATTCCTTTGATCATTGACCTCGATGCAATAAGTAGGTTGTGGACATTAAGTATGGGTCTTGGGACCATGAACATGTTCAATAGAGGAAACCTAGGCCTTATGCCCTAAACAAAGCTTTTATGCATTTAGGACCAAGAATGATGTGTCCAACCACAACACATCTAGGATCGAGGGATATTTGGCCTCCATATGAGCATATTCAAATATGATTAGGAGGCTATGAATACCAAGTTTTGGTGTTGACGGCCTAGATATGACTGTGATTATTTAGCTTATTGTTGAGGATATGGACACTATTTGGAGGTTTTGAACACCAAAATGGATCCTTAGGATATGGAAGTGGTCAAAGGATGAAACCTAGGCCATAGGTCCTAAGATAAGCTTCTAAGGATTGGGGACCATGAAAAAGGTATTGGACCATAACACTCGGCATCTACTAGGTGCATTTTTTCTCTATGTGGGAATACAAGAGAGATAGAATAACCACTGGGAATTTTTGAGCCCCATATATAGATCATGAATCGATAAATGGTAAATGTAGGAAACCTAGGAGTTATTCCATAAATGTCCAAACTTATCACTCAAGAGAAAGAAAGGAGATTTGAAACCACCATATAGGACATGTATTAGGGTTTTTTGGCTTCCAAGTGTTGATACATACTTCATTAGGATAATTTGAGAACCATTTATGGATGTTAGGGCCTTGTACATGGTTGGGAGTAGGACTATAGACCTTAATAAAATAAATCTTCTAAGGCTCAAGGGCCATGAATATTTCCTCTAATTACCATACATGACCTCTTAGGGGACCTATGGCCTCTAAGTGGAAATATGAATCTTCTATTGATTAATGGGAATAAATCATGTTTTTGACAACCACATAAGTATGTTATAGGGGTACTTAGGCATTATATTAGGGATATGGAAATCATTATAACGTTTTAGAACCATATATGTGTGAGAAGGATTTGGACATGGCCAGGAAGGGAAACTTGAGGCTTTGACCTTAAAGGTATTAATTACATAGGTTCACAACCATGAAAGAGGCCTCAAATGAAAAGGATGTGTTTAGCCTCCAATAAATGATATGGGTGCAACTAGGAGTATTTTAGCACTCAGTATGGGTTTTATGGCACTAAACATGGTCAAACGATGAAACCTTGACCTTAGGCTCTAAAGGAAGTTTCCAGGGATAGGGAAAATGTGAAGTCTTAACCAACCACACAAGATTGATCTAGTATAACTTAAATATTTGAATGCCAATATGGACACCATTAGTAGGTTTTGAGCTTTATGGGTGGACCTCAAATCCATAAACATGATTCAAGGAGGGATACCAAAATATCAAGGCTAGAAATATATATTTATGGCTTAGGACCAATGATCAATTTGATGTGTCATTTGTAATGCTTCAGGGCATCATTCATGAACCTTGGTCCCTATAATGTGCCTTTAGATCCTAATGCATAATTCAAAATTCAAAATATTTGAAATTAATATTTAGGTGTGTAATTGTGTTTGAAAATATGATGTTGTTTGTTATTTTATACTAATATTTGTATGGTTTTCTTTGTGCAAGTGTGTGTGTAAATCTTTGTCTATGTGTGTTTTTTCTAACATGTAAATTTTTGTATATGTGCATAGATATTGCATGTGTGCATCTATTTTTTGTATGTTAATGTATAAAACATTTTATGTGTGTAGGTTTGTGTAGTGTAAATGTATATGTGTTTATACATCTTTAATATGTGTGTAAATATAATTATGTGCATCTCACTTGTGTGTGTTTTTGTGTAAATGACTAGGGGTGGTAGGTACACAAGGGGTATGACTAGGGATAGTAGGTACACAAGGGGAATGACTAGGGTTGGTAAGGTACACAAGGAGGCTCCTTCATTGATCTAGAGAGAAATCAATAAATAAAAATATCATGGGGTCTAGCGAAGGCTTCAAACAATAAAATAGAGACTTAAATTCTCTTTCTCAAGAGATCGAGATCACCTTTTCATCAAACATAAGGAATCTTTTGGTATTTGGGAACTTCGGCATTATCATTCATCACTTACATAACAATTCCATATCCAATGACAACTCTTTAGCAAAAATTTTCAAAATAATAAGGTATAGGAAAAGGTCAAGTATCTCCCTAGTCATCATATCAAGGGCCCCATAAAATTTTGCCAATAACTATTCAAGGTGTTGAATTTTACCATGGAACTTTCATCCTTGCATTGTGATGTATACAAGTTGGATCTTTTTAGAATGACATTTTACAATCAAAATACCTTTGATAATACAAAATAATTGAAATAATATTCATTATGTCAATTCTAAATCTAGAGTCACACTTAAACCTAACAAAGCATCCATGCTAAGAAAAACACAGTGGCAGAGGGATGATTGTCCCTTCACAAGGAAATATTCCAAGTGAATAGGATGGGGAGATATTTTTCATATCTTTGACCACAATGATGATAGCATAGGTTTTGCACACCTAAGTATGATCGAAAAGTCCTTATTGATTGGTATATCATCAAATATTAAACATAAGTGGAAATAATTATTTTTACAGTTCTGACATTGGTTCCAAATGTTACGAACATGGTCAAGTGAGTATCTTTTGTTCGAGTTCAAAAACAATATTTTTTTCAATCGACCATCCATCAATGACTATATGAGGCCACTAGAGATCCAAATCTATGTATTTCAACATAAAAAAGGAAATCATATCAAAATCCATTAAAACTCAACCATTTGTTTTAAAAGAATAATGTTGTTTATTAGGAAACTAGACCCAACAAGAGATAACAAGATACAAATAGAGACAACATGCATATAAATCACATAACTAAAAATACATGTACGTCAAAGCTACAAAACTCGTCCAAACATATGAATTTTCTAGCAAATAGTGGAACATGGTTCCCAATGTGCACACGATGGAAACTCATGCCCTATACAAAGTCCGACAACTCATTCCCTAGATCCAAATTACATGGAAACTTGTGCCCTAGATACCAAGTACATGGAAACTAGTGCCCAAAAATGCCACATCATGGATAATGTGCATAACATGGTATGTAAAGCATCGTTCCCACCCCTGGCACTCCCATGCGCATCTCATAAATCAATCTTCCTCTTCTTCGAGCTAGTGGAATCTCGGGACTTCTTCCATCTAGGAGTAGACCGTCTCTCTGGGATCTGAAACAAATGATATAAGATATCATCATTTGCAAGCATTTGTAACATTTACGACATTTATAAAATGAATGTAGAATTCAAATATTAAATAACTCACCACTGATGGGAGTGGGATATGTGAGGCAGGTGTCCTCCTCGATCTATTGAGCCTCTCAGCAATGCCACCCTACAACATTTACAACAATCATTTCATTGAAAAAAATAGTTGCTTAAATTAATTTTTGTTAATGCATCACAATATTTTCATAAATTAAAGTAATTCTCATCATGAACACCTCGGGCAATGGAGATGACTGGGATTCAAGGATAGCAAGTGGAGAAGCTGGTTGGAAAACATGATCTAATGCAGTCATGGGAGGGTGACAAATTTAGTTGCAGCAACTACAGGTGCAACCGTTATAGATGTATCGATGGATGTTGCAAGAGTAGTTTTCAAAATAACGGGAGGAACTGAAGAAGGTAAGGTGGAAGAGGGCATAGTGTTATGGGGTGGAGGAGTACGTCATGGACGATGAGTCCCTACTGGTTGTACAGTAGAAGGGATCGACCTAAAAGGCTAGGGGCGATGTCTAGGGATGGTGGATAGGAGAGTGGTCTTGAATTGAGAGAGGAGGATGGATCCAAGGAGGGAAGTGGAGGAAGGGGGCAGGATGAACAGAGGGGGGCATACGAATGAAGGGGGATGTATTGACGGAGGGGGGAGGCTAGATGGAAGTTCAAGGGTGGACGAAGGGAGGGTTCTGGATGGAAGCAGGGGGGGGGACTCATACGAGAGGGTGGAAACACAGGACTAAAGTGGGGAGGTGGAATGATGGTACCTGCATATACATTTGTAATATCATAGTTTAGTAACAAACAACAAATTAAACCTTAGTATGTCATAACAATTCAAATTAAAAGCATGCTTTTAACTACACATCATACCTATGTGTATGGTGACCTGCCGATCCCCGGAGGAGATGGTTGGTCATCATAGTGTGTGCATACCTTTAGACACCAAAATGCATGCACATTATGAACATATTAAACAAGTAACTATTTAGGCAATCAAAATCTTAAAAAATATTTTAGGAACTATCATCATGTATGTGATAAATATAAATAAATAAATAATAGAAATGTCATAATCAAGTAATAACAATATTGTGTGAGGTACTAGAAATACCTCTGTGTGAGGTGCTACAATTTCAATTAGAGCTGCCATTTCTGCGTCCAGGTTGGGATATCCTATGTTCTCCCATGTCAGTGTCTCTGCCCTAAATAACTATACATTGAAATACAATTTTAAGTCATACACAACTGCTTTAAAATTACTTTACAATTTCTCGAGTGATGATTGAAAACTCATTAAAAAAAGTGCTAACCTACTCCATATAGAATCCCTCGATCGGGCCAGAGAAAGTGTTCCTGCAATGGGGACAAAGATGTGGCATTGTCCCCGTCGAGATAGAAGGCTCAACATGGCTACCACCAGTCATAGATCTATGCTGACTCTATCGTGAAGGCTCTACACTTGAGTCTCTCTCAGGGTTAACCTGTCTCTCCACTCTAGTCACTGCTACAAATGCGGTGTGTCTAAGGAGTCCATGTGCAACACTCCTCATCGCCCCCTCAATCTAATCAAGTTTGTGGGGTAACTAAGGTGGATGGGGAGGGGGATTGGGCTCATGCCTAGGAAGTGGGTTCCACCTAGAAGCATGACGATATTGGGTAGAGCCAAGCCGAACACCCTGGAACTCGATTATGTCAAAATAGTTGGCATGTAAACCGAGCACAAAATCAGCCCACAGTTGTCAAAGTAAGTATTGTGGAACCTCCCTATTATTGCAAGGAGGTTTATCGTAAACTGTGAACCACCTCTGCTTCCAGTTGTCCCTACATGGTTGGAAATGACACCAATCCATGCAGACACAGGGATTTCTAATGTCCGGTGGCTGTTGTGTTCTTGGATCAGTGAACATACTGTATAATTGGGCCTTCGTAATATTCAATGATTTTTTTTCCTCCTCGGAAATGCCATTGGAACAATACTATCGCATCCTATCTCTATATTCAGTCATGTCTATCAACTGGTGATGTGCATGGATAAGTAAGTCAATTGAGGTCTCAATTGAGGTGGCAAGGGACAATCGAGATGGTTCCCCTGTGATTCTTAATTCTAGGGTATGCACTCTCATTTCATTTCGATAATGGTTCAATTCATCATCGTCCAAATTTTGTTGTGGGTTTTGATTTTGTTGAGGGTTTTGATTGGTTCCAAGATTTGTGTTTTCTTGTGTTCCACTGGAATCCATGTTAACATTTTGTTCATTCAATGTATAGGTTTAAACTCTGCAATTGAAAATTTTCCATTATTTTACTAATTTGGGAATTATTAAAAATTTAATAAACAATAAAAAATCAATAAAATGACAAAAAAAATGATCTTGCCTATCCAATGAAATGGATGATCACTCGTTAGATGGATTGATGGAATTCTTGAGTGAAATGGGTGAGTGGGGTGGTCCTTTAGTCCACGTACACGCCGAGTAGATGACTCTCAGTCATTTCCAAATGAAATAGGCCGTGGTTGTCAGCCATTTTTTTATTTGGTTTAACAGGAGCGTGTTCCCGCCCTTGGGCGCGTACGCGCATGAGAAGCAGCGCGCATGTGCCTCGGTTCAGTACCGAACCTAGTGGTGCATGTGCACTTCCTTAGGTGTGTGCACGTCCTGGTATTTGTTCTGCTAGCATGGCCCCATTGCAATGGTTTTGGGGAGCAACTTTGTGTGCCCACCCTAATCATGAGACTTCGATCCCTTCAATTGCATCTAAAAATTTTAGAAATGAGAAAAAATCAAGCACTAGATATGTTGTGAGAATTTCTAACTATCATTGGCCAACCTTCTGAACTAGAGGAAAAAATTGGTAAACTCTTGCCTTGATTTATATTTGAGCTTACAGAAAGGAACACTGCCTAAATTTCTAAACTACATGTGTGAGTTGGCTACATTTTAATTTTCGTTGGATTTCCCCATGTATTCTTTGGCTATTTAGAGTCCAAACATGAAATTCTCCATTTTTTTCAATATATATGTTCAATTTGCTAAATGTGTTCGATTGCATTAAATTTATATTGAAGTTGTTGCTTCAATATTTTCCAAGAGAAAGTGAGAAAAAGGAATCACTTAGGACAGACGATGAATTTAGTTTGTTGGTTTTCTAGGAAGGAGTTGAATTCAAAGTGACTTTCTTTATTGACATTAGAGAAGGCTCGTCTCTCTACAATCGCACTCAAATATACTATGGGATTGCATATCATTGTTTGAAGGTTTGACATCCAAAGAATCTCACATTGCCATGTATCTCTGCATGAAGTTGTTGGATATTGTAAGCTTTTCCAAATATTTTATTTTGTGCTAGTATTTGAAGTGGGCTTGGCACATGAATGAAGGAGGACATAATTCAAATAGTTTTATAAAAGATTGACATACTAGTGGTGATATGTGACTGTGGAGACCTGTGCACGAAGCATTATAAATCATGGTGTGTCTATCACATGTCTATCATTGGTGTTCAAATGCAATTTTTTTCTAAGTTAGTTATTAGACATGTTGAAAATTTGGATCGAAATTAGGCTCATTGATAAGCATTTGATAGAGATGTAGTTTGGTACCATTACCAACTACCATTGAAATTAATGTTTATTACAGTGTGTTAGAGATCATCATAACATGGTATATTGCACCAGTGATCTTATTGCAGATCATGAAGATCAAACATAGAATAACAAGTGCAAATAAGAGAGAAAATACCCAAACATAAGAGAGTGAGACAATGAAAAACATCAGCTTTATTTTCAAAGAGGTGATCCTTTTATAAGTAAGGCCACTTTAACCTTTCACAAATAATATATTATTAAATAGTTGAATTCACACTAGCTCAAGTAACAGCTATATAGAATTGACAATTAAGGGGGGTGTGCCCTCTAATTGGCCCAATTCCTTCTTGTTTGAGCCTGGAAGAAACCCTGCTTTTATAAGGAGATGAGGAAAAAGGTGTTGAACTGCATATGTTGAAAACCACTTGGAATGAGCTGTAGAATGGCCTTTGCGACCAACCATGGGCCCACCAAATAAGAAATATGTTGTTGCTGGTGAGTAGTGCGAGTGCATGTCTCCAAAATACAATCCTGCTCCAAAAGAGGATGAAATTTAGGAATGTTATCCTTTGGATGTTGGAAAGTCATTGTTTCTTCCAGCAATGGCGGCTCAATTAAATTTAGATGATTGACATTGATAACATTGTGAATTCCTAGTTGTGGGGGAAGGTATAGATGATAAGCATTGGCACCTACTTGTGCTAGAAATGAAGATGGACCACAGTGCAACGGATGCAACTTATGATGGTGCTTCCCTTTAAAACATTTCTTGTCCAATAAAAACCGAACATAACCCCCAACCTGAAAAGAAAATGGAGTGCACTACATTCATGCCATTTTTTAGCTCAATCCTGGGATTCCTGGAGTGCTTGTGTGACCTGGGCTTGTTTGTGAGCCAAATGTTGTATAAAGTGTTGAGCATATTTTTGTTCCCGCTACTAATGAATAGTCCCCAAAGGATCAAGGGTAAGAGGAAATTCAAAGGGAGAAAAAGTTTCATATCCAAATCATACCTCAAAGGGGGAGAATCCAATAAATGAATGGATGGAACGGTTATAGCTATGTTGGATGATATGGAGATAAGTATCCCATTGGTGGTTCTTAGAAAAGTAGATGCAGAGTGCGTGAACAAGGGAGGGATTGACAACTTCAGTTTGACCATTAAACTGAGGATGAAAAGTGATAGAGAAACAAATATGACAACCTAGAAGGTACCACAATGTTTTCCAGAAATACCTAACAAAATGAGAGTCACGATTAGACACAATGCTGCTGGGAAAGCTAAAATGGGGACAAACATGGTGGAAGAAGAGTTTTGTGGTTTGTGGGGAAGATGTAGTCTTGTGAGACGGAATAAAAATGGTCGTTTTAGAGAATCTACAAACCACTAACCAAATTGCATCATGTTTGCATAAGGTAATAGGAAGTCCACTCAAGAAATCCATGGAGATGGACTTCCAAGGGAGAGATGGAATAGGTAAAGGATGATAAGACCCAACTTTCGATTATGAGGCTTACTTTGATTGCATAAGGCATAGGCATGAATAAATTTGTCAACTTGCTTCTATATGTGTAACATACCCAAAATTTGTATAAGAAAACTAACCTACTATAGTTTTAAATAATCATTAAGACGGTCAAGCAATAAAACACTTACTTGAAACAATTTAAATGACAACTTGGAGAATCAATTCATCCCAACCATAGGAAAGAGCAACACCATTGTTATCCCAACTCCACCCTCAAGCTGGATAACCACCATGCACTAGAATGCCAAGCAACACTTACATGCTGCACTCTCTCTCAAAGTCAGTAACAAGCTCAATGATGGACTTATGAAAGAGAGAAACACTCAACATAGTTTCTCCATGCATGACACATCGTCCCATGCTATCTCAGTGCACCAATATATATAGCTTTTTCCCAGGTATTGTGCCATCCCAATCAAATCTCAATCAATCCTTCAATCCCTATGATTTAGGATCTTGTCTGGTAGTTGAGATTTTAGCTTGGATTTGAATTGTAAAAATATCCCTTGCTTTCTTTACACATGTTCTATGTGCCATGCTGGTGTCCCCTCATTTAATGAAATTCTCCAAGTGTCTTTTTCTTTTATTAATAATAAAATAATAGTTTGTTGTGCAATGTGTCACTCACAGCTCTTGTGAGTGTTTTTTATTTTTCAAATAAATCTTACAAATTTTATTTTATTTTTGAAAATATTAAATCAAAATAAAATAATAATGTCTTAGGGGTATCACATTTCTCCCCCGATTATTCTTAACACCGTCCTCGGTGGTCTTTATGTAGATCCTTCATGCTCATTCCAGAAAATGGAAGGATATGCCTCTCGCATTCGATCCTCCATTTCGTATGTCTTCTCTTTAGGGTTGAAGTGCATTCATTGCACTTTTATTTGAGGCAATGGCTCGATACCATAGCATAGATTCCCTCATGTCTAGGATGTGCTAGGGTTCTATTTTGGAAAGTTTCCTTTGGGTTCTACCTGAATCACACTCCCATCAATATTATGAGTAGCATCATGTACATATATTTTTACTAAAGAAACATGAAAGAAAACATGATGAATTTTTATATATAAGGGGGGAAGTGCGAGCTGATAGGATACTTGGAACATCTTCCTAAGTCTAACATATTTTCTCTCAGGCTATTACCTTTAAGTATACATGGTCTCCTTTAAGTTAAGCTTTGCATAACTTATGTAGCTACTATTGACTTCCTTAGGCATTTACCATAACTTTGACCTCTTAAATATATAGCCAAAACACAATTAAGTTACTAATTTCTTATTAAGGGTAGAACATTATGTCTCATAACTATATAAGATAGGTCTCCTTTCTATATAATAGTAGGTCGATAAAAAGAATTTTCTTTTTAGGAGCTATACCCACAAACATATACAATGTTTTGTATTAAATTTTGTCGTAGGTATAAATTATATTTATTCATGCTCTTCATAAAATATTTATTTGTATGTATGTCCTTCAATCATTAATCAACTACTTCCGTAATATTATCAAGCTTCTAACCTAACCAAATATTTCATGAAATTTTTCGTTACAAAGAATATTAATTTTTTTTTAAGGTTCTCTACACTCCTTGCATATGGATAGTCTCTTCTCTTGTCCTAACCACAACTAAAAAGTAAGACTTAATATCATATCCCTACATGTATTTTAAAAGATACACAATGTATTTGTTTGACTTATGGTCCATTGTACATAAATAATGATTCTTTTCAAAAGAGTATATTGCGGTAATCTCAGACTAACCAAGAACTAGCCATGATCATTATGTTCACCTACATTGACACTTTAATTATGGTTAATCATTCAATGTATTGTACAATCTACCTTTTTGAATTATGAATGTTTAATTCTAAAGGTATAATTATTTACATTATACTTCCTCACAATTTGGCGTTACTCAATAATGTTTTGGATTCATCATGTCTTTCTATTCCCTATATATATATATTCAATATCAACTATGTCGATATGTTCAAGATGTAATTACAATTGTCCTTTTTATCCACATAAAAGCTAAGAACTATTATTCGACATTCTATTAGACTCATAATATCCCACAATGATAATCATCATCTAAATTTGAATGACTCATAATAAAATATCATATATGTATGGATAATAAGGACGATAAATAAAAGATTACTTATCTGGAATAAGAACTCTCGGTTGAATGAATGCACGGCTGCAATGTTCCAACCATCATCCCATGACATTCATTTCTTTTTCAATACTTCTACCATTCCTAATCTGGCAACGAATCCACTAGGGACATAGCAACAACTGAAAAAATTCTCACAATTTTTTTTTTAATTCACAATAGTGCTAGGCTATTAATATTCGATTAGCATTCCTTGCAGGCCTAAATTTCTTTCTTTTCCACTCAAGCTCTTTTTCTTGAGTCCAGGAAAATTACTTTCTTTTCCACTCAAGCTCTCTTTCTTGAGTCCATGAAAATTTACATTAGTATGTTTGAGCTAAATCATTCATTTCGCCACATGGTGTTTCTCCATCTTGATGTTGTCTTTCCTCATTCGTGGGTCTATAATAATGATCACATTATTTAGTATTCAATACTAGTTATATAATGGAAACTTGGTTCTCATCCCAGTTCCATTATTTATCTTCTTCACAGAGTTCGCTTTATCTGCGAAAACTTCACAGAGAGTCATTCCTATCATCATATTATTACTATATCATCGATAAGTCCATTTACTGGCTAAATCAAATTTTGATCCACTTCAAATCAACTATATACCATTAATTATTTTCATTTTATATGCTTTGGTATTTAACCAGATTATCACTTACATGTTTCTTGATCGTAATTCAAATATTTGCAATATCTAATGTTCATGTTCCTTACATATCCTGTAATGGACTAATATCCGTTCAAACTGCATATCATTTCATATTCCTTTCATTTGCATAATTCTTACATAACAGGGTTACAAGACTATGGTACTTATAAAAAAAAATTTACCTATCATCGTATGTGAAGAAATAGAAGTGTTCTTACTTATCATTGAAATTCAAGAAGACACTTCTTTCACAATAAAACATTTATCGATACTTTGGAGTTGTAACCATAAATCCTATTAATCAATATTCAAGGTATGCTAATATCTCTATTCAACTCTATCTTATGATTATTCTTCCATCCTGATGTAAAATCATGCCTTGAAACTGTATTTCTTTATTGAGACATAATTTTCCTTTAATAGGACACCTCAAATCTTATCAACTTGCTTCTATATGGAAGGCCAAAAGAAATGGCATTGAAGGTGATAAAGATTTTTAGTGGGACCAAGATTCCCCCCACACGAGGAAGAATGAGCTTCACAGATCAAGATCCGGCGATCATATGTTTGGGGCACACAAATTTGATTGAATTTATAAAACCAACCCTCATGAATGGTATAGTCAAGATATGGGATCTGATTCACCTCAATAGGATGAAGAAGAGCCTTCCAACTAGGACCGAAGAATGGATCTTGAGGACACAAAGTCTTAGAGACATCAGAAGAGGTACAACGCACCGCTAGGATCTGTAGCACTTTCATCGGAGGATGGATTAATAGGCCAGCCATCCGATTCGAAGAACCCTTCTTGTATTTAATAACCAAATGGAATTGTTGAATATAGGTGGCCCACTTAAAATGATGTTGGTGATGCACTTTAATTTGGCAGTTAATGAAAATCAAAGGATGCTGATCTATACGAAAAATGGTCTCCTTACCAAAGATGTAATGGCACCATTATTGATCGCTTGCACAAGACTATTAAAATCTTTATCATATGTATTGTAGTTGATTTTGGCATCAACTAGTGTTTCTGAATGGTTAGCCACGGCTTGGCCTGCATGTTTAAGAATTGTGCCTATTGTATGATATGAGGCATCTATCTCAATCTCAAAAGGTTGGGAAAGGTATGGAATACATAGGATAGGTGCTGAAAAAAGATCCTCCTTGAGATGACGAAACTGAGAAAAAGTAGTAGGAATCCAAGTGAAAGGGTGCTAATTGGACAAGTGTTGCAGTAGACAAGCTAATAAAAAAACATTGGCTACAAACTTGCAGTAAAAGTGATTCCACACAAAAAAATATTAAGGGAAACGGCACTAGAGGGAGTAGGCCAGTTTGCCAAAGCATGAATGCACGTTGGATCAATTCTGACCCCTTATTGGTCAATCACAAATACCAAATAGTAGATTGAGGTATATCCAAAGACATATTTGCGCTCTTTGACTTGAAGCTTAGAAGTGCGCAACACTTCTAATACTTGACAGACATGCTGCAAGTGCTCCTACCAATAATAGTTGAAAACTAGAATGTCATCAAGGTATATCACCACAAATTTTCCCAGTGGGGGTGGAAAATATCATTAATTAGCCGCATGAAGGTGGTTGGGGCATTGGTCATCCCAAAAGGAATAACTAACCATTCATACATCCCAAACATGGTTTTAAAATCAGTCTTCCATGTGTATGTTGTGTGCATACGAACTTGGTGATAGCCCGCTATCAAATCCATCTTGGTAAAGAACTTGGCCCCATGCAAGTGGTATAACAGGGCTTTAATCCAAGGGAGAGGGTGTTAACGCCTCAAAATGGAACACATGTGACATTTCAACAATTCATCCAGTAAAGCATCATCAACATAAAGAATGCATCTCACCACAGGAATCCTCAACAAATCCAAAGCACAGTATGAGTCCACAAGTTCCCAAAAATAGTAAAAAAAAAGGGTAGTGCGGGTATTACATAGGTTACCCATGCTATATCACAGGTTATCTGAACAATACCTACGCTACATCCGCACAACTTTTCCTTTGATAGCTATGCTACTTTCAAAATGACATGACCTCTTACTTCCAGCGATGCATTGAAGACTCAATCCTCCCCAAGGACCCCCAATTTGGCTAATCACACACTTGGTGGCATTGATCATCCCCCCTTGTGTACCTTAGAACCAGTTCATGAAGGAGGAGAGTTTACATTTGGATCAATTTTTTTGTTTTCCACCTCTTGGCCTATAAAATAAAGCCATTGGCATGCATTTTGTAGGGAGAAATTAGAGCAAGGTTATGCTGCTGGATTTGAGTTGGAGCGTCCTCATAGCCCACCATTTCCTACCATCGTAAGCATTTTCAAGCTTGATTTCCACCAACCATAAAGGGGCAAGTGTTTCTCTCCATTGTTCTTCCACCTACTTAGCATTTAGTTTGGACAAGAAAGGCCTCCCTAAGGTATATTGTTGGATTCCTTTGAAGCCTTCACTTCCTAGGTGTTGTACAACTATTCCATTGGGAAATACAAGAGTGTTTTAGCATACCTTTGGTTGTTGTTGGAGTTTGCATATTTTCCCCATATCTTTTATTTTATTTTCATCGATATTTCCATGTTTGAATGTGAACTACAATAACAATCTCTTGCAGGATAACTTGGAGGAATATCAACCATCCAAAAGGGGCTCCAAGGATTGGGGCGTTGAAGCAACCTACAAGGCTTAGCCCCTCACCAAGTGGAAGAGTGCACTTGTGCAATGTTTTCCATAACAGAGGGAATCGGTTCTTAATGCCGTAATTTCATTTAGGGCACGGAAATCAGTGACCATACACCACTTGGGATAATCTTTCTTAGGATGATAAAAATGGGAGAGGCACATGGAGAAGTGTTGGACTAGATATGTTCAGATGCAAGAAGTTGATTGATCTACTTTTCAATATTTACCACCTCACAAGGTTCCAATTGATAAGCTAGATGATTTGGAAGAGAAGATCCCAAAATGAGATCAATAGTATGTTCAATAGACAGAGAAGGAGGGAGGCAAAAAGGTGGATAAAACACATCAGTAAACTCTTGTAACAACAGAGCCATATTAGCGGGAATGGGAATAGGATCAGTATCAGGATTGACACGGTGTACTAAG
Organism: Larix kaempferi; assembly: GCA_027924585.1. Classification (NCBI taxonomy): domain Eukaryota; kingdom Viridiplantae; phylum Streptophyta; class Pinopsida; order Pinales; family Pinaceae; genus Larix; species Larix kaempferi. The sequence continues at coordinate 781,057 of BSBM01000198.1, forward strand.
AAGAGAGACAAGCACTGATAGAGTCTCACTTGATTAAAGGTTATGGGGGAGGGGAGGGGATGAGGGCATTGCAATTTGGAGGAGGTAAGGACATAGGTTCTACGGTATTGCTGTAGATGGTACTGATGAGACTTACATGATAAACCACATTGCGTTGTTGATAAGGAAGGTCAAGGAGCATATTTGCACAATCAAGAGGGGAAACATCACAAAGGATAGTATCCTTAAAGGCCCCAATGGAAAATTTGACACACAACATTGAGAGAATGTGAGATGAGGACCCTCCTATTGTTTCCATACTAAATGATAAGGTGAGGGATGAGGTGTAGTAGGGAAATAGAGACATCGGACCAACTCTTGGGAAACAATATTTTTTTACTGCTATTATCCATAATCAGTGTGGCCAAAACATGTTTGATTCGACAATTGTGAGTGAAAGAGGAGTGTGGGTAGTAGCAGGATCATGTGTAGTCATCAAAATGAACGAGGGATCAGGATCGGTAGGATTGTCCTAGGTAATGACAGGAGGATCAGTGGGCACAAGTAATGAGGGTTTGGGCTGTTCTGTGAATATGTCCTTGGAAGCTTTGAAATTCTTAAGAGCAAGACACTTAGCAGTAGCATGGGAATTGGTCTTATGAAAGGTGAACCAAGCGGTAGTAGTAGTGGATGCAAGTGATGGAGGATCTAGGGAGATATATGGGTGGAAAAACCTAGATCTAAAGAAAACAAAAGGGTTTAGGAAGAAACGCTAAATAGGTAATATTGGAATGCATAGAGTGTTGATGTTTGGGGTAGCTTCGGGTAGACATCCTCCTTGATGTAGCCATGGTGCTTGGCTCGATGGGTCATGGTGATTTGACCTATGGTGGATGATGATGATTCAATCACTGGTCTATGTGAGGCCCTTGGATGTATTATTTCTTGTTCATGGTGCTTGGCCAAGTGGTAGAAGGCTTGGATGCTTGCAAATCTACTCTCTAGTTTTGGGAGGCCCTGGTATAATCCTTCTTTATCATGGTACTTGATCAAGTGGTATAGGACTTGGGTTTCCCATCACATGCCTGCCTGGATCTAGTATTCCTTGTCATAATAGAGTGGATTTGGCTTTCCCATTCTTATGGATTAGATACCCCTGTTGGGATAGTCAAGTCTACTTTAGTGTGGGTGCACACACAATAGATCTCTTCTGACATGGATGGACATGCATGTGAAGCAAGCTCATGGAAATACTTGTTGGGATATGAAGACTAAGTTTCTAGATCTTGTTATGTACATAAATGATAATTAAATAATAGTTGAGGGTATGTGCAAATAAATAATAAAAATAAGAGAAAATAATGAAACCATGGAGAAAATAATAAAATTCCATGTGCAAATACCATGGTTTTATGAAACCATGGAGAAGCAATGATATAATAATAAATTAAATATTAAAATGAAGAGATAAAGAAATAAAATACCATGGGTCAATAGCATGGGAAAATACCATGGTTTTATGAAACTATGGGAGGGGCGATGACATAATAATTAATTAATTAAGCATCTAAATAAATAGTAAAAGGACATGCCTTTTACATTTGAAAAGGAATTATGAGATGTGCTAAGCCTACTCTCTCTCTAAGCGGAATATCATGAAGCTCAAACACGGAATAACGAAGTGCAAACAAGAGAGAAAATAATGAAACATAAGAGAGTGAGACAATGAAAAACATCATATTTACTCTCAAAGAGGTGAGACTTTTATAAGTAAGGCCACTTTAACCTTTTACAAATAACATATTATTAAATAGCTGAATTCACACTAGCTCAACTAATACCTAGCTAGATTGGACAATTAAGGAGGGTGCACTCTAATTGGCACAACTGATGATTTGGAGAAGCAATTATTGTAGTATGGCAGTTCTTGTATGGTAGACTTCTTTGTATAACGTTCAGAAACAATGCAAAGTAAGAAAATTTGAATGAATGGAAAATAAGGTGGCAAAGACATAGACCTACACCTTCAATATGTCTCCCAAACAATATTAAAATGCAGGAATTATGAAGAAATGTTGCAAATTTGAAACCGGTTTGTATTCAAGCAAGTTTGTAGTTGTCGCTACAATTGCTCCAAAAGAAGAAGTTTCAAAAGCATATCATCATCACAGAATAACTCAAGTATAGAATATTCTTCAATTCAACACTCAGAAGTGTAACTTGCAAACCATTGTTTGTTTGTAAGTTCTAGTGAATTTGTTTTGGTACTTGCATGTGTGTTTTTGTATAGTATTAAAATTCAAGAAAAGTTGAATTGCATTGTATTTGGGTGCATTCTTAGTAGAGACAGAGACCCTTTACTTTTGAATTTGAATCTGCTGAAATATTGTTTGTAAAGGACGGCATTGCAAGAATCCCTCAATTTGATTGAGTCTATCTGGTCCTACCTGCATAAGGAGGCCTCAAACATTCCTCACAATGTCTCAATCTAAAGAAATATTAGAGTTGGTGAACACTATAATGCTTAGTGTTGTAGATGACTCAAACACAATCAACAAATATTCTCTCCAAACTATTATCACACATCTGCAAAATTCAAAATCCAAAGAGGACAATGTACAACATAGGAATCAACATTCTGAGCTAGCTTTTGTTCAGAACAATCCTTTATTTGAAATTGAATATGATTCCTATCAGCTACCAACACATGACCAAAAAAATGAAATAATGTCAAAATATGTACAAACTGTTCAAAGTTCCAAATGCCAACATTATGATCGAGTTCGTTGTATTAAAGATCAATTTTTTTATCTTCATCCTTGTCAGCATTGTGAGAAGCATAACCATTATTTAGATAGCTTTGTGAAGCTAAAGAAACCTGCAAGAGTGAAACTTGCAATAGAATATTGTATCGCTTCTTATCTTGTACATGACAGGGGGGAGCATGATATTAGGATTCAAGTTTCGAAGCCTTGTGTTTATGACAACAAGCATTCGCAGTCTTCTTCAATTAATCCAAATCAAGAAAGCCTGAGAAACAACGATTTTGGGAGGCCAGATTCATAAATGTGGCATGAAGATAGAAGAGAACCATGCTCTAGAGTACTCATGTGTTTTGTGTCTAGTTTAGACACCATGAGATTTTCCACCCCTCACGTTGTTCTTGACAAGGGAAATGAAGACCGTCAGAAACAAGCGAGGCTGAACCGCCATGTTCGACTAAGCTCAAGATTTTGTGGTCAACCTTAAACCACACATTTAGTAGAATACTTCATTCTCTGCTATACATCAGATGGTGGTCTCCAAAACACCACTTTCCAGAGAACCTATGAGCCTTCGTGCCAAGTTCTGGATAGAACCTCTGAGACTTAGTGCCAATTTTGAGAGTTTGTGGTCATCCTTAAACCACCCACTTGGTAGAATATTTTAGATTCTACTAGACCCTTTGGTTTTTTATTAGCCAAAACCACCACTTAAGAGATCACTTGTATTTAGCATGAGATGTTAGCTTCTGCTAATTTGCTTGGAAATTCGGATTGTCAAGTTGGAAATGTTCAGCAGGTGGTACCTATCCACTTCTATTTATTCAACTCTCTTTTATTAGACTCACATACACCCCTTCGGATTAACGGGGTAATTGTTGGAACCTAATCTTTGGTGTTAGGAAAATATTATGTTATTAAACTCCCTATTCACATGAGAAGAAAAAAACTCCTAAGTGAATGGGAAGAGTCATTCAGGAGTCCAAGATGCCTCATTGGGAAGTTGAACCCAAGAGGCCCCACATAGAACAGTAGGATTCATGTCCACATGGGAAATGCAGAGTGTATATTGATTGAATAGATATATTACACCTGGTGCTAGTCAATAGCATAAAGACAGGTGGGCACTATGAGACCAACCGCCTCCCCTCCACTGATGGTTGAAGTCTACTCATAATTTGTTGCTGAAGCTGGTGCCCTTGATCCTATGTTGTAGCAATCTGGTCCTGCAATTCACCTTCATTCTCATGTATATATTGTACATTTGATAATGGGAATTAGTGTGCTTCATGCCTATATCTTTATGTCTTTGTGTGCATATTTGCTAATCTACCCAAATGGGAATATAATAGAATTATTTAATAAATTTAAAGCATTTAAGGCTCTTGTAAAGAGTCTGACAAAGAATAAAATAAAGGTGTTGAGGACAGATAACAGTGGGGAGTTTTGTGGGAATGAATTCAAGGAATTATGTAAGAAGTGTTGAATAGAAATAAATAAGACTACTCCATACACACCTCATCATAATGGAGTTGCAAAAATAATGAATAGGAAATTGAAAGAAAATCCAAGGAGCATGCTTAGTTGTGCTAGAAGATGAGAATAATTCTCGATAGAGGCAGTGGATATTGCATGTTACTTGGTAAATCAATCACCCACATCAACATTTGGTGACAAACCTTTGCATGAGGTATGGGTTTGTCAGAAACCCTCTATGAAGCATCTAATTTTTTTGGGGTGTGATCGTATGTACATGTTCCATAGGAAAAAAGGAGTAAGATGGATAAAAAAGTTGAAAAAACTATCTTTATTGGTTATATATATGGTGTGAATGGTTTTTAACTTTGGAACCCAATAACTAAGAATATTGTTAACAGTCGATATGTTGTTTTTAGAGAGGCTAAATATGTTACCATATAGGAAGTCACTAAAATGGAAAAGGAACTAGAGGAAATAGAGTTCAAGTAGAATCTGACTCAACAAAAGAAGTTGAATAAGAAGAAGAAGAATCATACTTTGAGGATATCATCTCAAGAAAGAAGGAAATTGGAAAGGTATTCCCCTCCTAATTTTTGGCTTGTTTTGGTTTATCTATTACTGATGATGATCCTAGAAATGTGAAGGAAGTGGTTGATTTAGATGATAGTGATGTTTGGAAGTAGGCCATGGTTAAATAAATTAATTCCTTGGATAAAAATGAAGCTTGGGATGTACTTGAGTTACCAGTTAGAAGAAAAACAGTTGGTAGAAAATGGTTATTTAAGAAGAAGTTGAATGCATAAGGTAAATTGGAGAAGTAAAATTCTCGCTTAGTAGTGAAGGGATGTTCCCAAGTAGAGAAAACTGATTTTGGTGAAAAAATTTCTCCAGTTACTAAGCTAACTTCTATCATATTCCTTCTTTCTATTATTGTTTCTTTTGATGTTGAAGTAGAGTAGATGGTTGTGAAGACAACATTTTGACATGGGGATCTTGAAGAATAAATCTACATGGAACAAACAAAAGTTTTTACAGTAAAGGGAAGGAAAGATCTAGTCTACAAACTAAAGAATTCCCTTTATGGTCTAAAGCAATCTCCAAGGATGTGGTACCAAAATTTTGACACATACATCTGTGGATTAGGGTTTGTGAGAAGAAAGGCTAATCAGTAATCACTATGTATATTCTAAGTAGGTTGGTGATACTTTCATTAATATAGTATTGTAAGTTGATGACATGTTGCTAATTAGGAACAACAAGAATGTCATAAAGGAGGTGAAATCACAACTATCCTCCATATTTGAGATGAAGGATTGTAATGTCCCTAAAACATAAAAATTAAAAAAAATTCACTTGTGACTAATATCTACAATTCGGTGCATGTTTTATCAAATTAATTTCAGCACTAGGGTTTAATATATAAGATTCACTAAAAAGGCATTGCAGAAGCGTTTGTAAAAAGAGGAGAAACGGTTTTGTTTAACTACATTGGATTTATTGTATTCAACTCACTTGAACTTATAATCTCGGTACTCAGTTGGAACTCCACAAGTTATTCTCAAACTTGCATCTAGTTTAAATGTTTCTCCTTTTATAAGTTGAGATTATGTGTCAATTTCATGTCTAGTTTGTAATTGTGTGGAGACTGTAATTTTCTTTTATGAACTTTATTGCTTGGGGGAGAAAGGATTTGGTGGCCAAAATGACCAGACTTACTTAGCTTTTTACTAAAGTCTATTTCCTTCTTGTTTTTCTTTTGTAGGAAATTTATTTAAAGGACTAGCTACTTTCCAAAATCCATTACTTATGTTAATCTCCATGGTTTTGATTTATCTATGAACAAAAGTAGAACTTGTAAAAATATAAAGGTATGCACTATACAAAGTGGGTATATATCATCTTAATGCTATGTGGCAAGATTAGTGTTATGGCATTTAACGAGTCCACCCTAAAACTCTATAAAAGTCGATGCATGGGTTAACTATGGTTTTGGACCCACACCATTGTAACACTTTGTAATTAAAACACAAGGAGTTCTCCCACTACGTGGAATGGGTCGCGAATCAAAACTTAATGGAGTTTGGTATGGATTTAATGGATCTCTACGTCAGTCTTTAGAATGGAATCCAGCTGGAGCATTAAGGACTAAACCCTGGGGTTTTGAATGTCGTAAGGCGTTGTTTATCATTTTCTAGTTTGTTGAAGGGGGAGGCAGATCCCTTCTCTCCATGCCCTGGAGGCGCTCAAGGCTAGCTTCATTCTGCACCTTAGCGCTACTACTGACTTCTTCGTGGTATGTTTTCAAATGCCAACTCCTTACTTTCAGTATTTATATTCTTTCATCACAGGTTATAACGTTGATACTAATCGTGGCTTGGTTTGTGTTGGTAGGGGAACTAGTGGCAGCAGCTCGAACTAACCTAGGTATCGTGACTATGGAGAATGAGTGGTAAGTCTGGGCTTTCATGGCCACCTCCTTCCCTTCGAATCATAATGTTGGTTGCTGGGTTAAGTACTGCGAAAGTCTGTTTGGAGTTGTGGCTTCGTTTGTTTATAAAAGAAATAGGTAGCTATGCTCTGGAGCGTGTTCTACGATGTAACCTCAGCGTTTTGGATGAGTGGTAACCTATATGGCGATTTTGGTTTTGGAGGATGTTGGTCTGCCCTTTTAGCACTCTAGGAGTTGTATAATCTTTCAATGGTTTGCATTGGGCCTTTTAAAGACCATCACGATTTGTAATATATGTTGTTCCTATTGAAATGAAAAACCCTTATCTAAGCAAGTCGTAATGCTGGGTTTTTGTTTTGTGTTGTTACTGTTGTAATAAAAAGTGATGAACGGGAATGTAATTTTGATAGGCGTTTGATGTTTTTGGTTTCATTTTACAAAACTCAGTCTGAGATTTGCTTGTGTTTTCTTTCTATAAAAAGGATGAAGGCTCGGTCAAATGTTTCGAATGTGTATGAAAAGTTTGGAAGCTTGTCCGCTGGGAAAGGGGTTTAAATCAATTCGTAGTTCGTTGACATAGATATTAAGGGCAAGGGGTTGTTCTCTCGTTTTCAATTCCTGAGATGGCTTCCCTCTAGTTTAATTAAATAAAAACCCTATTAAATCTAGGGATGCTATGTGTAACTTGTAAACCTATCAAGGTATACGAAATCGTCTTACCTCTGTAATGTATTTTTTTGGGGGTTTCAATTGATACTTATGGTGTGGCTATGCTTCTAATGATAAACTCTGTAGTTTAAATGAAAAGCTTTATAAAACAAGGTTTTGACCCTGAGACGTGGTGACTTCCAAAATGGATGACTGTTTATTGAAAAGTGAGTGTTGAAATAAACATTTTGATTTATATGCTGTGATGTTTGGGGTTTCGTCTAAGTTAGAGATTTAATTCTGATAAGAATGACAAGGAAATACTATAAACTCTCGATAGGGAAGTCGCATTTGGAAAAGGGTTTTGATATCTTGACCTTCGTTGATTTTATTTATTTCTGAGTTTGGCTACGTTGGTTGTGTGGAAACTTTGGTGGGTCATATATTGTAAAAATGAACGCTAAACTGTACATCGAAATGTTGAAATCCCTAACTAGGGGATTGGTGTTGATAGCTATTTTCCCTTTGAAATTGAATGCACAGTGGGTGTTTTCTTTAAGCTATAGGTTAAAATATCCCAGGGATCTTGTTTGTACTATGTTGATGGGTAGTTTCGAAGCTTGGGCCTGCTTTATTTCTATTGTCCAAGATAATGAATGAGATAAACTACGTTTCACTTCGTCGGTTTCGTGATACTGAGTTTTTGAATCTTTAATGGATAAAAGGGTTAAACCCTAGCTTACTGTAATTTAATAATTTAAATGTACAGCATGTGGGTTTGAAGGAATAATGTGGTTTCATTTTATGCGGAGTTTAATAGTTCAGATATTGACATTTCTAAATAAAAATTTTGACAATAGTGAATCTATTTATATAGGTATCTAGCACAAGCTAGCTAGGCTAGCCCTGCTAGAGCATTGAAACATTTAGGGAAGGAGCTTGGATTCAATGGAAACATTAGATGAAAAGTGATCCTAGAATGTAAACCTTGAGAGCCCATGCCAATTGGCCCTTTCTCTATAAAGAAAAAGAAATAACATCATAATGTACAGAAACAAGAATGCTGCATAATAATTCCTACTTTAAATTTCTAAATTGAATTGAACTGTATGGAAATTTGTAGTTCATACCTGGTTCTTGAAGCTTGATCTTCCCTTGCAGAACCTGCACACTCAATCACTAGTTAATGGAAAAATGTATGGACCTGGATGACCTGTAGGATGATCTTTAACTAGATAACTTTGGGACTACCATGTTCCTCCCAACCATGACCCTTAGACCATTCCTAGTTCTAACTGGATCCCCCCGAGCTGGTGCCAACCGGAAATAAGAGAAGTAGAGGCCCTAGGATAAGTTGTTGAATCAGATCTAAAGATATAGTAGGTTGCTTCAGTTCTGGAGAGTAATTCTCTTCTGTTCATAGGAGAATGATAATAAAAGAAGATGCCCCTCTCTTGGGATATGCCCTTCTTTATATAGGTGAGTTTTGTTTGGAATATAGGTGTTTGAATAATAATATTCAGTTTTTAATTTAATTTTAATTATAATATATATGAAAGATATTTTATTTAATTATTTACTCCTAGTTTATCTAGGACCTTTATTTTTTTATATTTAGATTTATCTTAAGTTAGCTCATAAATGATAATAATACTTATTAATAATATTAATAGTAATAAAAAATATGAGAATTATCTTATGCATAACCTTTATGCATTTTATTTATATAAGTAATCTTTTCTTTTAAAAATAATAATAATAATAATAATAATACTATTAATACTATTAATAATATTAATAATAGTAACAACATGAGAACTATCTCATTCATAACCTTTATGCATGTTATAAGAAATAATTTTAATTCTTCAATAATTAATTATGGTAACTCTTTGATTTAATTATGTACATACCATAATAATTATTTTAAATATTAAGTACAAGGTCCAACTCTTGGGACAGGGTCTTTTGGTAGGCTTGGATAGTTGGCTAGGTTTAGGTACCTCAAGGTATCTCTCTTGCATGTTGGATTCCCTCTTTTGACATGGTAGTTCCTGCAGTCCTTGATGATAGATAGAAAATGATTCATTTAACAAATTTAATAAATGTGATGAATAGAAGTGCTATTCAGAGTCTTCTCGACTCAACACTTAAGATCAAGTAACCCCAAGTGCTCTTCAAAGCTTTAGCTCAACACTCTCACATGGGTGTTAGGCTAGTGCAATTCCAAAGCATCCCGCTCAACACTAGTACTAGAATGTGGTTGTGAAGCACATCTAGAATGTACAAATGGCCTCGGATCCGGTATTTATTATCAAGCTTGGAGTGCTCCAGGGCCTATGCCCAACACTCTACGAACATCAGGGCTTACGCCCAGTACATAATAAAATCCTCTAAGTACATCGGGGCTTATGCCTAGTACATAAGTCATCAGTGTGTTCCTAAGTCCACGCTCAACACACCATATAAGTCAATCATGTAAATCATAAATCTGCACAGTATGTAACAAAATATCATCTCAGTATATTAGGGTTTGTACCCAATCTCGTCATAAATACATAAATCAATATCTTGGGGCTTTTTTTCCCAGTATATAACAATAATCTGCATCAATCAGGGTCCATGCCCATGCCCAATATGTAAATTTATAAAATAAATGAATCATGTGTACTAGGGCTTATGCCCAATAATAAAAAATAATCATATGTGTTGGGGCTTTAAGCCCAGTATATAACATCAGAAATAGTTAGTCAAAATTTGGGATATTACATCCCTCCCCGCTTAGAAAAACACCTTCCCGGTGTTCTAGGGACTAGAAATGAAGTCATGAAATAAGGCGAGGTATGCCTCTTTCATGGTTGTCTCATTTTCCCAAGTAGCCTCTTCTAGTCCGAATTGCCTCCATTGCACTTTCAACTGGGTGATGGTCCTTCTTCTAAGTTGCACCTCTCTCTTGTCCAGAATGTGAGGGGTTTCGGCATGAATTCCCATTCGGGTTCCACCTGTAATAAGGACCAATCAATCACATGTTTAATATCGTATACATATTTCTTTAATAAGGATGCATGAAAAACATTATGAACTTTTACATGAGCTGGTAAGGCTAACTCATATGCTACTGGCCCCTTCTTGGCCAATATCTAAAAGGGTCCACAAAATCTGGGGGCTAGTTTCCTGCATCGCCCAAAGCTCAAGGAGCTCCATTTTTCCTTCACCTTTAGGGAAACATGTTCGCTGACCTGGTAGTCTTTGTCTTTCCTTTTCTTATCCGAATAATGTTTTTGGCGGCCTTGTGCCTCCTTCAGGTTTTGTTGTACCTTGGAGACTAGCTGCTCCAAGTCTTTTAGTAAGTCGGGGCCTAGCATAAGTCTATCTACTGGAATATCCCAAGTCACAGGTGTCTGACACTTCCTACAGTAGAGTACCTAGAAGGGGATCATATTGGCAGAGGTTTGGTATCTGTTGTTGTAAGCAAACTCTGCGAGGTGCAAATAATCTTCCCACTTTGTGGGGTTGTTCATAACATACATCCTCAGCATATCCTCAAGGATTTGGTTTACTCATTCCGTCTGTCCATTGGTTTGGGGGTGGTACACAGTACTGAATTGTAGTTGTGTCTCCAAACTGGAGAACAATGCCCTCCAAAAGTTGCTAGTGAACTTCGTGTCTCGATCAGAAATGATTGCCTTGGGTATCCCATGCAATCGAAAAATATCCTTTAGGAAGATGTCCACAATGTGGACAGCTTTGTAGGTAGACTTTACTGGTATAAAATGTGTTGCTTTGGATAATTTGTCTACCACTACAAAGATGGAGTCATTCTTCCTCTTACTTTTTGGTAAACCCGTTATGAAATCCATACTGATGACCTCCCACTTCCACTCTGGAATGGGTAATGGTTGCAATAGTCTCAAAGGGTGTTGGTGTTCTTCCTTAACCAATTGACAATCATGGCACTTAGCAATGAATAAAGCTATGTTGGCTTTTAGTTTAGGTCAAAAGAACTGTTTCTTCACTGCCGATATCATCTTTTGATATCCCGAATGTCTCGAATAAGGCTTCTGGTGGAATTTTGTGAGGATGTTAGGTCTAATGTCTCTACTTTCTGGAACATAAAGTATCTCCTTTGACCATAGCAGTCCCGGTTCGTCTATCTTATACTCTTTTTGTTGTTGGAATAACCTATCCTCCTAGATCTTTTTAAGGATCTCCACATAGAATCGGTCACTTTGACATGCCGTTCTAATCCTTTGGTGTAAATCTGAGTTGGTTTGACTCATGGTCACCTCATATAACATATGAGCCCATCGACTTAAAGCATCGGCGATCTTGTTCTCATTTCCCTTTATGTGCTTTAGCTCGAAGTTGTACTCACTAAGGAAGGATAGCCACCTGGCTTGTCTAGCGTTTAGGTCAGGTTGGTCAAATAAGTACTTCAGACTCATGTTGTCCATTTTTAATAGGAACTTCTTTCCCATAAGATAGTGCCTCCAAATCTTCAAGGCATGGATAATGGCGGCTAATTCAAGATCGTGTGTGGGGTAGTTATGTTCGTGTTCCTTCAACTTCCTTGACTCATAGAAGATAGCGAAGTCATTTTGCATAAGGAATCCACCAAGCCCTTCCTTGCTTGCATCTATGCAAACCACGAAGTCCCCATCGGGATCGAAAATCCGTAGGATGGGTGCACTAGTCAAAATTTGCTTTAACTTTTGGAAACTTTCCTCGCATTTTGTCGTCCAAAGAAATTTGGTGGTCTTCTTCTGCAAGGATGTCATAGGACAAGCAATTCGAGAGAAGTTATCAATGAACTTTCGGTAGTACCCCGCTAACCCTAAGAATGATCTTATATCGGTTACGCATGTGGGGGTAGGCCATTCTTCTATGGCTTTAATCTTCTCGGGGTCGACTGCTATCCCTTTTTCCAAAATGATGTGCCCTAGGTACTATATCTAAGGTTTGTAGAAATCACACTTGCTAAACTTAGCGTATAGCTGATGTTCTCATAGTACTTGTAACACTATCTAGAGATGTTCTTCGTGTTCTTCTTCATTCTTGGAGTAGATTAGAATGTCGTCGATGAAGACTAGAACGAACTTGTATAGGTATTTACTAAAGATGTTGTTCATAATGCACATAAAGTTGGTAGGTGCGTTAGTTAAATCGAAAGGTATGACCACAAAATCGTAATGGCCGTATCAGGTTCGAAACGTGGTTTTACTGATGTCTTCATCACGGATTCTCACCTAATGATATCTAGATCGTAAGTCGATCTTTCAGAAGATCTTCACTCCTCCAACTTGATCAAACAAGACATCAATTCTATGGAGTGGGTAACGGTTTTTGATGGACAACTTGTTGAGTTGGTGGTAATCGATGCACATCCGCATCGTCCCATCCTTCTTTTTGACAAAGAGTATTGGTGCTCCCCAGGGAGACACACTTGGTCAGATGTAACCTTTCTCGATCAACTCTTGTAACTGAAGCTTGCATTCCACCAATTCGAGTGGACTCGTACGGTAAGGGGCCTTGGAAACTGGTACAGACCCGAGTGTTAGCTCTATGGAGAAGTCTAGGTCTTGTTTGGGCGGTAGTCCAGGTATTTCCTCAGGAAATACATCCTTGAATTCTACAAGGAATGGGAAGTCTTTGATCTTCTGTTCTCTATCTGCTTCTACGGTTTGAATGTTGACTGCAAAGAGTTTACAACCCTTACTACGTATTTCTTTGCTTATAAAGCAGATATCTGTCTTACGGAAACTTTCTTAGGGATAACTTGAATGGTCTTCTAATTCCCTTGGTTGTCCATGCATAATAATGATTTGTTCAAGCAATCAAGTAGGGCATAATGTTCTTCTAGCCAGTCCATGCCTATTAGTACATCATAAGATCCTAGCGGTAGAATATTTAAATCCACCCTAGTTGGGAACCTGTTCAGGTCTATCTCACAAGTTTTAACTAGTTCAAAGACTTTTCATTTGGTACCAGTGGCTAGTTGTACCAGTCAGGGTTTCTCGTGGCTCACTTAGTTTAATTTACAAGTATTAACAATCTTAGGGGAGACATAACTTCGGCATGCATCGGGATCTATTAAAACGGAAATGGTTGTGTTTGATATCTTACCCTCAATTTCAACCATAGTGGCCTGGTGATCTGCTTGATATCCATTAAGTGCAGCATAAATTCTTGGTGTTCTTTCGATGTCCCCTACTGTAGGGTTTGCTTGTACATTGTGTAAAAATTCATCTGCCTTGTTGGGGAAATCACTAAAGTAGTGGGGCCCTTGGCATTTCCAACAAGTAATGGTTGGTGGGGAAACCTTTGCCCCTTTGTTGAAAGTTGGTATGTTGTCATGTGGTAGGGGTGCATTTGGTCATGCATGAGGTCGGTTGAAGCCTCTGTTGGGAGGGAAGCTATTGTTTTGTTTCCGGTAAGGTGGTGGTCTAAAACCTGGTCTTCAATTGTCTGAAAAGGTTCTGAACCTATCTCTGTTTCTGTTTATGTTGTCATTCCTTGGCTGTCCATGTTCACAATAGAGTCTTGCTTTGTGTAAAGTCACGTCTAAGGTTTTGGGCATGTCAAATCCAATATTTTCTCTAAAATTTGGTGGTAGACATCCCAAGAATTGTTGTATCTTGACTTTTTCATCCTTTATGTAGGAACATAATGCAGCAGATCCAAGAAACTGTTGATGAAAGCTTCCATGGTTAGGGAGCCCATTTTTAGTTCATGGAATTCTTTGATCTTCTTGTCAAATAATCTTTCAGACATGTATTTGTCCTGAAATATTTTGCTGAAAGCATCCCATTTTATGTCCCTCATTTCCTGCCCTTTGGTCTGTTTCAAATATCTCCACCATCTAGCCTCTTTACCATTGAAGTTGTAAATGGCCAATCGGGCTTGCATCTCACTAGAGTAGTTGTGGAATTTGAAATACTTGTTCATCCCTAACAACCACTCCTCAATCTTTTCCCCGGTATTTATCTCTCCATCATATGTTGGGGCTTTGATTTTCCTGAATTCTCCTTGTGTCATCATTCTTCTTCTTCTCCTTGCAAGGGGAAGGTGATTCATCCTCATTGGAGGAGATTTTATAGTCTTCTTCCATATAATCAGGTATGTGTTCTTCCTTCCTATCATTTGTAGGACTACTGAACCTTTTTGTGTGACAGTTGTTTTCCTTAGTTTTATTGGATGATTGGGTGGACTATCCATGGGACCTTGCCCCTGTTAGGCTCTGAAGTAGAGCTTCAATTATGGCCTGTTGTTCTCGTCTTTCCTGCATATTATCATCCTTGAAACTCTGCAACTCATTTTGCAACTGCTGTATTGATTTCATTAAATCTAAGTTTAGTTTCACCACTATTTCTTGCTCTCGTGGTGGTGAGTTCAAATTCCCATGTATGCTGCTGTCTTTTTTGTATTCATACTCAGATTGTGATTGTAACTGCATTGTCGTATCAATGTTAAGAACAGAAATCTGTTAGTTCATATACACATGTAAAATAAAATCATAAATATACGTTTATGATTTATAAGTATCTACAACAGATGTTCTTTTTTGTAATGAGCCCAATAGGTCAATTAGTATTGTAGTTGGTCTCTGATACCACTTGTAATGTCCCTAAAACGTAAAAATTAAAAAAAAATTCGCTTGTGACTAATATCTACAATTCGATACATGTTTTATCAAATTAACTTTAACACTGGGGTTTAAAATATAAGATTCACTAAAAAGGCTTTGCGGAAGCATTTGTAAAAAGAGGGGAAACTGTTTTGTGTAACTACATTGGATTTATTGTATTCAACTCAATTGAACTTATAATCTCGGTACTCGGTTGGAACTCCACAAGTTATTCTCAAACTTGCACCTAGTTTAAATGTTTCTTCTTTTATAAGTTGAGACTATGTGTCAATTTCATGTCTAGTATGTAATTGTGTGGAGACTGTAATTTTCTTTTATGAACTTTATGGTTTGGGGGAGAAAGGATTTGGTGGCCAAAATTACCAGACTTACTTAGCTTTTTGCTAAAGTCTATTTCGTTCTTGTTGTTCTTTTGTAGGAAATTTATTTAAAGGACTAACTACTTTCCAAACTCCATTACCTATGTTAATCTTCATGGTTTTGATTTATGTATGAACAAAAGTAGAACTTGTAAAAATCTAAAGGTATGGACTATACAAAGTGGGTATATATCATTTTAATGCTATGTGGCAAGATTAGTGGTATGGAATTTAACGAGTCCACCCTAAAGCTCTGTAAAATTCGATGCATGGGTTAACTATGGTTTTGGACCCACACCATTGTAACACTTTGCAATTAAAATACAAGGAGTTTTCCCACTATGTGGAATGGGTCGCGAATCAAAACTTAATGGCGTTTGGTATGGATTTAATGGAGCTCTACGGCGGTCTTTAGAATGGAATCCAGTTGGAGCATTAAGGACTAAACCCTGGGGTTTCAGATGTCCCAAGGTGTTGTTTATCGTTTTCTGGTTTGTTGAAGGGGGGGGTAGAGCCCTACTCTCCATGCCCTGGAGGCGCTCAGGGCCAACTTCGTTCTGCACCTTAGTGCTACTACTGAATTCTTCATGGTATGTTTTCAAATTCCAACTCCTTACTTTCAGTATTTCTATTCTTTCATCACAGGTTATAACATTGATACTAATCGTGGCTTGGTTTGTGTTGGCAGGGGAACTGGTGGTAGCACCTCGAACTAACCTAGGTATCGTGACTATGGTGATTGAGTGGTAAGTCTGGGTTTTCGTGGCAACCTCCTTCCCTTCGAATCATAATGTTGGTTGCTGGGTTAAGTACTGCGAAAGTTTGTTTGGAGTTGTGGCTTCGTTTGTTTATAAAAGAAATAGGTTGCTATGCCCTGTAGCGTGTTCTACGATGTAACCCAAGCATTTTGGCTAAGTGGTAGCCTATATGGCGATTTTGGTTTTGGAGGATGCTGGTCTTCCCATTTTAGCACTCCAGGAGTTGTATAATCTTTTAATGGTTTGCATTGGGCCTTTTAAAGACCGTCACGATTTGTAATATATGTTGTTCCTGTTGAAATGAAGAACCCCTATCTGAGCAAGTCGTAATGCTGGGTTTTTGTTTTGTGTTGTTACTGTTGTAATAAAAAGTGATGAATGGGAATGTAATTTGGATAGGCGTTTGATTTTTTTGGTTTCGTTTTACAAAACTCAGTCTGAGATTTTCTTGCATTTTCTTTCTATAAAAAGGATGAAGGCTCGGTCAAATGTTTGGAATGTGTATGAAAAGTTTGGAAGCTTGACTGCTGGGAAAAAGGTTTAAATCAATTTGTAGTTCATTGACTTAGATATTAAGGGCAAGGGGTTGTTCTCTCGTTTTCAATTTCTGAGATGGCTGCACTCTAGTTTAATTAAATAAAAACCCTATTAAATCTGGGGATGCTATGTGTAACTTTTAAACCAGTCAAGGTATACGAAATCGTATTACCTCTGTAATGTATTTGGTTTAGGGTTTCAGTTGATACTTATGGTGTGACTAAGCTTCTAATGATAAACTCTGTGGTTTAAATGAAAAACTTTATACAACAGGGTTTTGACCCTAAGACGTTGTGACTTCCAAAATGGATGAATGTTTATTTGAAAAGTGAGTGTTGAAATAAACGTTTTGATTTCTATGCTGTGATGTTTGAGGTTTCGTCTAAGTTAGAGATTTAATTCTGATAAGAATGACAAGGAAATACTAGAAACCCTAGATAGGGAAGTCGTGTTTAGCAAAGGGTTTCGATATCTTAACCTTCGTTGATTTTGTTTATTTCTGAGTTTGACTGTGTTGGCTGTGTGGAAACTTTCGTGGGTCCTATCTTGTAAAATTGAACGCTAAACTGTACATCGAAATGTTGAAATCCCTGACTAGGGGATTCGTGTTGATAGTTGTTTTCCCTGGGAAATTAAATGCACAATGGGTGTTTTCTTTAAGCTGTAGGTTGAAATATCCCAGCGATCTTGTTTGTACTATGTTGATGGGTAGTTTCGAAGCTTGGGCCTGCGTTATTTCTATTGTCCAAGATAATGAATGAGATAAACTACATTTCACTTCATCGGTTTCATGATCCTAAGTTTTTGAATCTTTAATGGATAAAAAGGTTAAACCCTAGGTTACTGTAATTTAATAATTTAAATGAACAGCATGTGGGTTTGAAAGAATAATGTGGTTTCGTTTTATGTGGAATTTAATAGTTCAGATATCGACATTTCTAAATAAAAGTTTTAACAATAGTGAATCTACTTATATAGGTATCTAGCATAGGCTAGCTAGGCTAGCCCTACTAGATCCTTGAAACATTTAGCGCAGGAGATTGGATTCAATGGAAACATTAAATGAAAAGTGATCCTAGAATGTAAACCCTGAGAGCCCATGCCAATTGGCCCTTGCTCTATAAAGAAAAAGAAATAACATCATAATGTACAGAAACATGAATGCTGCATAATAATTCCTACTTTAAATTTCTAAATCGAATTGAATTGTATGGAAATTTGTAGTTCATACCTGGTTCTTAAAACTTGATCTTCCCTTGCAGAATCTGCACACTCAATCACTAGTTAATGGAAAAATGTATGGACCTAGTTGACCTGTAGGATGATCTTTAACTAGATAACTTTGGAACTACCATGTTCCTCCCAACCATGACCCCTAGACCATTCTTGGTTCTAATTGGATACCCCCGAACTGGTTCCAACATGCAATAAGAGAAGTAGAGGCCCTAGGATAAGCTGCTGAATCAGATCTGGAAATATAGTAGGCTGCTTCAGTTCTACAGAGTAATTCTCTTTTGTTCATAGGAGAATGATAATAAAAGAAGATGCCCCTCTTTGGGATCTGCCCTTCTTTATATAGGTGAATTTTGTTTGGAATATAGTTGTTTGAATAATAATATTCAGTTTTTAATTTAATTTGAATTATAATATCTATGAAAGATATTTTATTTAATTATTTACTCCTAGTTTATCTAGGACCTTTATTTTGTTATATTTAGATATATCTTAAGTTAGCTCATAAATAATAATAATACTTATTAATAATATTAATAGTAATAACAAATATGAGAATTTTCTTATGCATAACCTTTATGCATTTTATTTATATAAGTAATATTTTCTTTTAAAAATAATAATAATATTAATATTAATAATAGTAACAACATGAGAACTATCTCATGCATAACCTTTATGCATGTTATAAGAAATAATTTTAATTATTCAATAATTAATTATGGTAACTCTTTGATTTAATTATGTACATACCATAATAATTCTTTTAAATATTAAGTACAAGGTCCAACTCTTGGGACAGGGTCTTTTGGTAGGCTTGGACAGTTGGCTAGGTTTAGGTACCTCTAGGTCTCTCTCTTTCATGTTGTATTCCCTCGTTTAACATGGTAGTTCCCGCAGTCCTTGATGATAGATAGAAAATGATTCATTTAACAAATTTAATAAATGTGATGAATAGAAGTGCTATTCAGAGTCTTCTTGGCTCAACACTTAAGATCAAGTAACCCCAAGTGCTCTTTGGAGCTTTAGCTTAACACTCTCACATGGGTGTTATGCTCTAGTGCAATTCCAGAGCATCCCGCTCAACACTAGTACTAGAATGTGGTTGTGAAACACATCTAGAATGTACAAATGGCCTCGGATCCGGTATTTATTATCAAGCTTGGAGTGCTCCAGGGCCTAGGCCCAACACTCTACGTACATCGGGGCTTACG
The DNA here is from genome assembly GCA_027924585.1 of Larix kaempferi. Lineage (NCBI taxonomy): Eukaryota > Viridiplantae > Streptophyta > Pinopsida > Pinales > Pinaceae > Larix > Larix kaempferi. The sequence goes on from BSBM01000198.1 coordinate 800,120, forward strand.
CCCAGTACGTAATAAAATCCTCTAAGTACATCGGGGCTTATGCCTTGTACATAAGTCATCTATGTGTTCCTGAGTCCATGCTCAACACACTATATAAGTCAAGCATGTAAATCATAACTCTGGACAATATGTAACAAAAGATCATCTCAATATATTAGGGTTTGTACCCAATCTCATCATAAAAACATAAATCAATTGTTGGTTGTGGAGTCTGATCTCTAGATTCAGAGATATTATTATTCAGCTGTGTCCGTACCCCAGGTTTGGTTATGATCCCAGCACGACCCTAGGGGGGTCCGGGGGGCGCGGGGGCTAGCGGGACCCCGAGAAAGTGGGTTTGGGGGCAATGCCCCCAAGTTATGGGGGTTCAGGGGCGTAGCCCCCAAGAAATATTTTTGGGGTTGTTTTCGCCACCAGTTTTCGGGCCCATGGTTTTGGGTAACCTGTGGTATTTTCCCATTGTATTTTCCTTATAAAAGAAAGACATTGTAACACGGCTAGGGTTGATGTATTAGGTATTATGCATAGTAAATATCTCTGAGATCAAGTTGAGAGACTGTGAGACAGTGAAGAGGAAGTGCAGCGGTTGTGCTGCAGGTTGTATCCCTTCACTTTGTTGGATGGAATAATAATAAGGACTGGCAACTTCAGTGTGGACGTAGCCCAAGTTGGGTGAACCACGATATATCTGTGTCTCTCTTGTAATGTGTATGTGTGATTATATTGTCTTTTCTGTTTATTGTTATTGCTCTGCGATCCTGTTTTTCTAACATCAATACCTTGGGTCTTTTTTGTCCAGTATATAACAATAATCTGCATCAATCAGGGTCCATGCCCAATATGTAAATCTATAAAAGAAATTAATCATGTGCACTAGGGCTTATGTCCAATAATAAAAAATAATCATACGTGTCGGGGCTTTAAGCCCAGTATATAACATCATAAATAGTTAGTCAAAATTCGGGATATTACAAGGATCTCAGTGATGCTAACTCCATACTAGGAATGGAGATTAAAAGAGATTGTGCAAACATGAAACTATTGTTAAATTAGAAAAATATGCTGAGACGATATTCTAGATATTTATCATCCAAGGAAGTAAATCTGTCCAGGTCCCTTTTCATCTAGGTGTAAAGGTAATTGCATATCAGTGTCCCAAGACATAAGAAGAGAAATATGACAGGTCATGAGTTACCTATGCTAGTGGTGGTAGTTTGATCTATGCAATAGTATGTACCATACCGTACATTTCTCATGCAGTGGGAGTTTTAAGTTGATATATGTCAAAACCAGGAAAGGAGCATTGGACAACTGTAAAGAGGGTCTTTAGATATTTATGTGGCACCAAAGATTAAGCAAACAACTACAAAGGAATATCTAGACTTGATAGAGTAATATATGTACATGGATTTGTTGATGCATACTGGATTGGAGATCTTGGCCACAAAATATCTACAAGTAGTTATGTGTTTAACATATTTGCGGGAGGTATCAATTGGATGAGAAAGAGATAGGTTGTAGTTGCACTTTATACTATAGAAGCTAAATACATAGAGTCCACCCATGTAAGTAAAGAATTTGTATCGTTGCAAAGATTGTGTTTAGGTATTAGGTTTGTATAAAAATATATAATGTTATATTGTGGCAATTAGAGTGCAATATTCTTGGAAAAGAACCCTTCTTATCATGTTAAAATGAAGCAAATTGATGTACAGTGCCACTTTATGATAGATATGGTTGAAGACAAGAAGGCGTTGTCAGAAAAGGTTGACACCTCAAAGAATGTTGCATACTCATTAACAAAGTTTGTTAGTACTGACAAGTTTTCTTGGTGTAGAAAACCTATGGGAATTGTTTCCCTAAACTTGTGATCATATTAGTGCATGGCCCATTGTCCTGCAAAGAAAACAACAAGCAGGAGAATGTTGGATATGCGTTATATTATTTTCATGTGGGTGTGGTTTGTGTCACCTTACGATACACCTCCTTCTAGTAACTAATATGTTTTTTCACTATTTTTTTAGGAAAACAAAAATTTCCTCTTATGAGAGGAGTATGGGCGAGGGGATTGAGCCTTCATCTAGGTTTTTCTTTTGGATCATGAAGGATTTAGTGACATATTCTATGAAGTTTGACAAAGTCAATTTTTTCTCTAGACTTTGACAAACATACTTGCACTACCTCTTTTTCCATGGAATCCTCGTAGGATTTTTTTATTTATTTCAAGATAGTGTCCTAAATTGGAGGTTCCCTTGAGAGTGTAATCTACAGATCTTCTATTGGAATTTAAAATTGCTCCTCTTGTTGCTCCCTTTATGAGTAACCCAAATATTTTTGGGGGGAATGTCCTCAAATGCTTGTGATTGTTGTGATGCTTCTTTTCTAGCTAAGCTCTCTAACACTTCCTTCCTTGTCAGGTTTTTGACTTTGCATGGAGGGGGGTAGAGGTGTTATTTTCTCGGATTAAGACCTTCTTGCATAGTTTCCAAAGTTGCATAGGTGTTTTTATCTATCCCTACTTTTGCATCATTTCTAAGTTGAGAAGTAGCCAAGGTTTTGTCTTCTACTTCTATTTGAGGATTTGGACCTTTTTGGAACTCTACTCTTTCTTTGGGGCTAGGGGGTAGGCATCTTCATGAATTTCTGCTTAGAAAAACAATGTTCATGGAAACCATTGCACTCGAATGAAATTTTCTTGTAGTCCAATGGTTCACATCAATCTGGTTGTATATTTGAAGATCCATTTCTTCTAGGAGGATTTCCTTAGGGATTACCTCAACACATATTAAATTGCAATTCAACAACCCAAATCTTGGTTAATATTTATGTACAAATGTCCCTAGATTATTCTATATTGCCTCAAGGATCTCAACATCCCAAATATTAAGAGGTAGATGAGATAGTCTCATCCATATCACGACAAAAGATTAAATCTCGACCATATTTGAATTGAAATGAAAGCCAAAAGAACTTTTATTACAAAAGTAAATATGAACTCCTCTATTGACACATGGAACCCATTAGATTCAGATGCATGACTCTAGAGTTTTGAGGTTTGGTAACAATCCCATAAACTTCTCGATCATAATATAATAAGAAAAAAAGAGATTTTTTCTTTGACCATGCATAAGTAATGCTCAATTTGGAAAAAATTTCTAACTTTTTTACAAAATATGACTCAATGCTTGTGGACTTGGCTCACCTGATAGACGAGGGTGAGGAAGGATGGCTCGCCCGATAGAGGAGGGTGAGGCTCTGTTCAAAGAATTGGTGACTATTCTTCTTAAGGTCGTGCTTTCATCAAGATAGCCCACACTTGACTCAGTTAGGAGGAGCATCTTAGTAAAGGGGCCACATAGATACATGACTTGAAGGGTAGCCACTAGCAAGCACATACGTGTGTCAAAGGCTTTTTATCTTCATAAAAAATGGTTGTGATCAAGCATTGTGCTTCTCTGCATGACAAACAAATAGGGACAAATATGGAGGGGCTCTCATGGTGGCTATAACAAACCCTAATGGATTGTAGAGAATATTTCATCAAGATAGCCCACTTGACCCAGTTAGGGGGGGCATCTTAATAAAGGGGCTACATAGATACATGACTTGAAGGGTAGCCACTAACAAGCACATAAGTGTGTTAAAGGATTTTAAACTTCATAAAAAATAGTTGTGATCAAGCATTGTGCTTCTCCATGACAAACAAACAAACGCGGACAAATATGGAGGGGCTCTCATGGTGGCTATAACATGGAGGAGCTCTCTCATGGTGGCTATAACAAACCCTAATGAATTGTATAGAAGGGAAGCTCTAGCTTCATTTCCATTCAATCACATTAAATAATGATGTGATGCCTTATAATAAACTTCCATAAAAAAATACTCCAATACTCCATAATTTTAATTGTAAGACTTACTACCATAATGAAATATCTATCTAGGATTAAGAGGTGGATGAGCTATGTTACACTTAATAAGTAGGTATATGTTTTAAAAGGAAGAAATTTCTCGAGAGTTACTCTTGATATTTTTCTCATTATATAGAGATTTAAAGATAGACGATAGATATCTTAACACTCAATTCGCTTGGAAGAATTGACAAGAGCATTCTGATTAGCTCTAGTTTGCAATTAAAACTTGTGTGGGATAAAATGAGTGCCACAAATTATGAGTATAAAAGTTTCTATGTGGTCGTTGTCAATTATAACCGCTTTAACCATTAATATACTTCGGACAATAATACATTCTAACAGGCTTTTACGCCCAGATAACTTCTCCATGACTATTACCAATCTCACACTGTATACGGCATGCAAAGCCAATCGAAGGAACAGGAAGATGCGATCGGAGGCATTGGATACATTCAATGCTGTCATTTCGACCTAAACTCAATTGTTCATTGCACTAAAAATGTTAACTGCTTCCCTCATCGTTGGCCTGTTTTGAGGTGCGTCTGAACTGCAAGCCAAACCCAAATTCAGAAGATTCATCGCATCATCTTCCATCGAGCGATCACTAGACGAACTTCCTTCCAAGAACTGAGGAGCAACAACTCTCAACGGATTGCCATCGCCAATGGCCTCCAACACCCACTGTCTAAGTGTGGTCGTTCCGTCCAAAAACATCTCACATGTTGGGCTTCTACCGCTCACCATTTCCAGGAGGAAAATTCCATAGCTGTATACGTCAACCTTTGAGGTGATTCTGGAACAAGTTGCATACTCTGAAAATCACAATACAAACACATGCAGGATTAAACTTTCATGGAATTGAAATCAGACTGACCATATAAAACACAAGTAACAGGGCCAATTAGGCCTACTGTAATTTTGTATACCTGGTGCCATGTAGCCGATGGATCCCCTAATGTTGGAGGTACTGAATCCGTCGCTCATGTCGCCATATTTCAAAATTCTTGAGAGCCCAAAATCAGCAATTGCAGGTTTGAGGTCGAAATCAAGCAAGATGTTGGAGGGCTTCAGATCACAATGAAGAATAGGTTCTACACCCTCTTCGTGAAGATAAAGCAATCCATTTGCCACGCCCACTGCGATACTCACGACACTTTCCCAGTCGAGTGTTTTCTCCTGTATTTGCCTCTCCAGGTTTCCATTCGGCATCATCTCCATAACCACCGAATTCATTCCGGGGCTATTGCAATAACCCAACACTCGAACTAGGTTTCGGTGCCGCGTCATGGTTAATACCCGCAATTCAGTGAGTAGATTACCGGGCAATCTTGCATCGTCTTTGAATCTCTTAATGGCAATCTCTTTTTTATCAGGAAGGCAACCTCTATAGACTGTTGCTGTTTTCCCAGAACCAATTATGTTCTGTGGATTAAATCCTCCAGTTGCCTCGTAGAGCTCGGTTGTGGTCATCGATTTTATCGGGTTGGCCTTGTCTGAGATTCCAGCATCATTCATAGAAGTAGGATACCCCTTGTTCGATTTGGCTTTTGCACGGATATAACAGAATAACAAGGCTGCTGCGATGACCCCGCCAAAAGCCAAGGCGGAGAAGATAATGGCCAATTTCTTCCCTTTGCTAAGTCTGGAGGATGAAGAAGGGCCTGAAACTGCAGGGCAAGCGCCTATGCCGAGTATCGGCCCGCATAAACCTTCGTTTCCAAGAAAAGAAGCGGCCGTAAGATTTCGGAAGACGCCCTTGTTTGGAATTGGACCGGACAAACGATTGTAGGACACGTTCAGAGAACGGAGAGTTACCATGTCGCCAAGGTATGGTGGTATTGAACCCGACAACTGATTGTCGGAAAGATCCAAATCGGTAAGGGTGATCATGGATCGAAGCCACAACGGAACTTGTCCCTCAAGGCGGTTGCTCGAAAGGTTGAGATGCAGGACCTCCACGCAGCTTCCCAGACTGGTAGGAATCTGACCACTCAACAGATTCCCTGCCAAGTCTATGTTTGTAGCAAGCATCATGCCTCCGATCTCCACAGGAATGTTGCCCGTAAGCAGATTACGCGGCATAGAAAATGATTGTACTATATGCCTTAGATTCGCAACAGCAGGAGGAATGTTACCTCGAAGCCGATTGTAGCCGAGATTCAAGTCTTGCAGGTTTGTGCAGTTGGAGAGGCTCTCTGGTATTGTACCGCTCAAGCGATTGTGGTCGAGAGACAGGCTGCCAAGTTGAGTCAATCCGCGTCCTAGCTCTTCTGGTATGTGCCCACTGAGCCGATTTCTCTGGAGCCAAAGCTGGGCCAAGCTGGAGCAATTTCCTAGCTCCGCAGGAATCCATCCGCTCAAATTATTGCCTTGTGCCTGGAATCTGGTGACTGATTTTAAACGACCATAATCGCTGGGTATACTTCCCGTTAGCGAATTGTCTCGCAGTTGCATGTACTGAACTTTGGTAAGATTACCGAGCTCGGGCGGAAGGGAACCCGTGAGGAGATTGGATCTTATCACAAAACTATTAACATTGGAGAGCTGTCCAAGAGATTTGGGGATTGTGCCTGTCAGAGAGTTACCGTAAAGGGCGAAGACTTTGAGTGTCGTAATGTTCCCGAGCACGCTAGGTATCGGACCCTGGAAGTGAGCCAGTTCTATGTAAAGTCTCTCCAGGTACCTTAATTTGCCTAATTCTGCAGGGATTCCACCGGACATGCGGTTGTTTCCAATCATCAAAACCCGTAGTTGAGTGCAGTTGGAAGGAATCGATATGGGAATCGTGCCCGTGAGATCGTTAACGTCTAAACACAGGTTTTGTAACCTAGACAGCAAGCCCAACTCTGCAGGTATAGTTCCGTTCAATAAGATATTCAAACACAAGTCGAGGACAGTAAGCTTTGTGCAGTTAGAAATAGCCAGCGGAATCGGACCCCGAAAATTATTCTGGCGAAGATTGAGATGGTGGAGATTGGGCAGCAGGCCAAGCTGGGGAGGAACGAAGCCAGTAAGGTTGTTGAAGGAAACGTCAAGAAACTCAATAGCAGTGGAATTGAAGAGCTTGGTAGGAAGGGTGCCAGTGATTTGGTTGCGGGCAAGCGAGAGAATCGATAGTGAGGAATTACGTCCTCCAAAGAGGGAAGAAGGAATTGAACCCCAGAACCTATTGTAGGAGAGGTTGAGCAATGCCAAGTGCTGGAGATCGCCCAATTCTGGCGGGATTGAACCAGAGAGGCTCTTGTTTTGCAGATTCAGAGCCACTACGTTGCGTCGATTCTCCTGGTCGCAGGTGACACCAGTCCAATTGCAGAAGTTATTGATGGACGGTTCGGCCCAGTCATCCAGCGACAGGTAATTGTAAGTTTGTTTGATTGCCAACAGGAGTTGGGCATCGCGTGGAACGTTTGTGCAATTTGCTTTCATTGCACATATCGACATAGAAATCGTTGCCAGTGCCAAACACAGGAGTGGAGCATTCATGTTCCTCTGGCATCTCATAATGAAAAGTGTTTGTATACAAAGTATTTTCATGAACAAGTTCATATACAGACAGTATCAAATAGACATGGACGATTTTGCTGCAACAAAAAAAAATTATGCGCAATGGCATGAGCAAATCAAATGACGAATTCGAATGGTTATTACAAATTCAGCGCCTGTATTTATGTCTCCTTAAATTGACTGGACTCAACTTGGCGCTAGGTGATTGTGATAGTTATGCGATAGATTGTGTGGACTTTTTGCTTTCACATTTTTTCCATTTTAATTTATTTTAGAATATTGGTTGAAATTGTATATATCAAATCTTGATATGGTATAATTATAAAGTGTTAAATATTAATCCATAAAAATAAACAATAAATGTTATTTTTATTTTTAGTTAGTTTTTTAATATGATGCTAAAAATGGTATAATGCTCAGACATAATTCTCTTTTGCCTTTTTAATTTTTGTTTAGGTTTTTAAGTGTGATGATAAAAATGGTATAATGATTAGAATACTCCGTATAATTAAAACATTCTTTCTTTGGAGATTGATAATGTGCCAAAGATTCCGCTTTTTAGATTTATGCACGTTGTGAAAAATGTGGCATTGACTTGACTTTTCAGTTCAATGGAGGATAAGTATCATTCAATGGTCATAAGGAGCGGCGCCACCGAGTTGTTTTTTCAAGAAGAAAAAGTTTTCAGCATGAAAATCAAAGTACAAAGATATACATAGAAGTCCACTTCAGGCCTTCACCATATTCCAATAAAACCTAAGAAACAAAGGACTAATAATACCCAAAACTACCTAAGAAACAAAGGACTAATAATACCCAAAACTCCACATGAACAAATAGTATCCAAAAATACAAAGGCATCACTATCCAAAAAAAATACAGAATATATTGATTATGACAACTCAAACAAAAGATCCTGCAATAAAGAGAGCTAGATAGATCTAACAAACCCCTTATCAACCAGCAAGTCGTTTGAATATTCTTCAAAGAAAATAAAACTATTCATAGCACCAATAGCTTCCTTAGATAACTTGTCCGCTTCCAAATTTGCCTCTCTATAAATGTGATGGAAGGATAAATGTGCAAAGGATTTGATCACTGTATCCACATTTTCCAACCAGGGACTCAATAGAATAGCATTGATATCATTTTTTCCTTCAACCCAATTAATAATAACCTGAGAATCCCCAAATACTTTCATGGCAAATATACCCATTTTCGAATATGTTGGTACCAAGATCTGCTCCATCAAAATTTTACATTCCAACAGTGCACATGTAAAGAGAGACCCTGGTTTTCGCTACCAGGATGTCCACTAGTATTTTCACCAAATTCGTGAGTGTTCTAGTCTGGTTAGTTCTCATGACAAATATTCAACTTGGTGAAGTCCATTCAAATTCCAAGCATAAAATATCCAAGTGCCCAAGGCAAAGTATATCAAAACAAAGTATTTTTCAGGCATACTTTCATGTATTTTCCTGTTTTGAGACACTTAAGTTAGGCACCAATTCCGAGGATATGGAAGTGAATTTTTGACAACCAAAAGATGTTTTTTTCGGGAACAGGCTCATTCACACAAACCTCTCTTAGTTTTGTAACATGTGTCATGGTTTGGAATATTTGAGTGGATATTTACAACCTATTTCTCCAAATCTAAAAATTAAATAATTTCTTGTTTTAGTCATTATATTTGGACATACTTTTTGAACAACTAGAGAGGAATTTGTAAAAACCACAGGAGGCTTTTGTCAAGAATGGACTTATCTACAAAATCCTCTCTTTGTTTTTACACACGTTTCATGGATTCATAGATATGGAGGGAAATTTGAGACTCATTTTTCATAATTGCGTCAAAATTAGCCTCTAATCCCAAATGCACCAAACTTTAGAGCTCGCTCAAAGGATGAAAACACAGCTAAATTTACAGATGGAAGCCGAGTCCAAATGGATTCCCAAGTGCTTATGCTGAGATCAAATGAATATAACCAAGTACTGTATGTCCTTATTGACAAAAGAATACTATAGTACCAAATGTCAAAAATAAGGATGCTTATCCAAGCTTGTGTTTTCATCGAAATATCTACCAAAGCACAAAGCTAAATCGAACACAACAACTCCAGCCATTCAAATTTTCGTTGGTAAAGGATCAACATTAACTATATATCAAATACAGGTTCACTTTAATGATCTTTTTCAAATCCCAGATTCCAAGATGGGAATTATGTAATTCTTTTCAGATTCAGGTGTATGTACAAGTGGCAGCATAGATGATTTTAAGGAAGAATTATAGCCCATGGGAGAATTTTAAGGGGGTTTTAAAATTTATAAGGCGAATTTTTAATATTAAACTCTTTTTTTTGTTTGTTAAAATATAGCCCACAATTTATTTACCAAAAAAATGTTCAATATACATTAGCTAATCCATATTTACTAAGCAAAATGAAGAAAACTGGGTTTCGCCCGCTCAAAAATCGAATTTCAGTACACCAAAATGGCATTTGCCCCCCGATTTCCAGGAATGGTGGTTGCTTGGAGCAATTTTGCCCTTCCTGGTTCCTCGAAATCGAAGAAGGAGTTGAATTTGCCCCCCGATTTCCAGGAATGGTGGTTGCTGGGACAATTTCGCCCATGTTGGAGTTGAATTCGTGGTTTGAGTGGGTTTTATAGTTACCTTCGCCTCCAAAAATTCGTTTGAAGCTAGTTATAACCCTATAAATATGCTTCTGCTCGGTCGAAAGTTGCACACATTACTCATAGTATCACAATTGATGTTGTTCATCTTAGTATATGTTTTTTTTCTTTTCTTGGTTTTTATAAACATTTGAGGGAACGAGATTCTAGTGTACACCAGAGCTGAGAGGACAGGTCACGGCAGTCACCAGAGGACGAGGGACAATTCATGGGTTGTGGACGGGTCACGACAGTCACCAGAGGATGGGTCACGGCCCACGACCTGGAGGTTAGTGTTCCTTAGTGTTCACATTTTATGCTATTGTAGTTTGGTGGTCAACTTTGTGATCAACTTGTGAAGTTCTTTCACAACTAGATGAAGAAGCTGCAATATATTCAAATTTTGCTTTTGTTGAATTGAGGGGAATTTCCCCCTTTCTTATTTTAGACCAAAAATTCATATGCTACCCAAGCAAAAATAGTATGATGAGTATGGTGAGGGAAAATATTTGGCTAAAATGATTATATAGTAAAAAGCCATACATTACCCAAACACCATAAATGATCATAACATTACGATGAGGGAAAATATTTGGCTAAGATGATTAGCTAAGGAAGTCTTCCACTTCCCTTCTTCTCTAAGTAGGTATCCATAACACCAAGGAGTTGTATTTCCTGGAAGCTATGTCATCATTGGCTAACCAATATTCCAACTTGTAGGCAGTTATTCAAACATGTTTAAAATGATTGTCGGATCCACTCAGCCTTGCTGGCCATCTCCAATTAAGGTTGTTGAGTATGTCCATTGAGAAGGTTTAAACTATTTTTGGAATCTCCTTCAAATATGGTCTTTTTAAGCAATGTCATAGGTACAATTTCTCCTCAACCTCCCAAGCTAAACTCAATTAGAAGGATCTTGATGCTGCTTATTCCTCTTCCGCTTCTATTTTTGTGGATTAGGCCACCTTTACATTGCATTGATGAATATCGTCATTTAGTTTTGCTCTTAATGTCGCTATTAGGTAGCATCTTTCCTTATTGTTTTATCTTTCAATTTCAGGATTTTAGAGTGACAATTGCACTTCCATTGCTAATCACCACTAATGTTCTTTTGAATTACATTAGCCTACTTTTTCGGTCATTTGTGGAGAATTATAAAATTATCTTCTCTTCTTTTCTACTATTTCATGCTATTCCTTAAATAAATTTTGTATCAAGTGGTTGTAAGTCTGGCCTCCCCTAAAAACTCTAAAGCATTTCATGTTCCAAAGCAAGTAACCAACACTAAGTTGAACCTGTTAAAAGCACTTTCATAAGGCTTTGTGAGACATTCTAGCTGACATTTGGTATGTGAATATAAGAGGGTTATCTTTTTTCCTTGGTGTGGATCTTGGATTTGAAATAACAATCTACAAAAATAAAATTACCCATTTAGATCAGTATGAGATAGCACATCTCCTATTATCCAAGTTCTTGCACTCCATATTCTCAATAACTATCCATTAATATACATAGAAGCGGGAAATTGCACTTCTTCATGAGGAGGAAAGTTGAATCCATTTACTTGAGGAATAAGGACTTTTCAAACTAGATGAAGAAGTGCAAAGTATTTTGAAAAGCAATCTCTAATCTAAGAGTAGTGTATGGAATTTAATGAAAAATGTAGCTTGAGCAGGAGCTTCTCGCATAGGTTAGGTGTGAACGTATGAGAAGAGGGTCAATACATTGAAAGTCTAAATTCCTTTGATCTCTTAGTCTTAGAAATCCAAATGAAATGTTTTGGATACACCTCATTGTTGAGGTGGTTGTTAGGGTTAATAAATTAGTTGAGATTGGTTGCTAGAATCAAGGAGTTGGTTGCTCAAATCAAGGAAGTTAGTTGTTAGAATTGAAGACATTAGTTATCTCTCTCAAAGAATAAATAGGACAAGATTGGAGGAGAAGTTGTAGAACACACCAAGGAATTTGTGTGAGGAACTCACACAAGTGAAGGAATATGTTACCCTTGATTTGATCAGATGAATCACTGAAGTGCTTCTACTGTGATTATACAGTAGATATTGTTTTATTTTTTCAGAAACAGGATATTTTGAAGATGTGTCTCCACTTTGTGTTTCACTAGGAAGCATTCTTTTGCATGATACAAGGGGGCATTGCTCATGTATTTGATGCCTTTTTGTCGTATTTATTACATTATTTTGATTGCATTTTTGTTCTCTTTTCTAAATTTGGCAGGGTTCACTTTTGAAAGTTCTGAGAATGGTACTAGATTCTTCACCACCATCAGTAGCATCCATGTCAGAAGTGCAAACAGATGAATTAGATGGAGTGTGCTATGGGACTGCTATGGTAAGACACTTTGTGGAAATAGGTTCCCTATTGAGGCTTTCTTTGTTGTGTTTTTTTTCTCATAAAATCTATTGTATGATTGTAACAAAATATATATCCAAGCAATATCTAAAAATCAACATTTGCAGTTGAACAAAGTTGGGGGATCCCTGCATGGCTCGATTGCACCTGTGACTTATCTGTGGCATCCATCTCTTGGTAATACACATAAAGAGACAACCAACATAGACTAGAAGGATGGATGTGCTATGAATGATGAAAAAAAGGATGAGAACAATCAGACACGGTATTTATGGATATGGATCCATGTTGCTTCCTTTGACGATGCATTCAATAGTTTACAGTCTTCTTGTCAGAGACAGGTGATGTATTCCTTGGAAAAAAGTTGTAATATTTTATTAGATATAAAAAGTGTACATTCTGCAGATGCATGCTTCAACATTCCATAAGATAAAAAAAAAACAACCCTTGTGCATAATAAAGCCGGTACTTACTATATTCCTTATCATACATCCAAGGCTTACAAATAGTCTTCATGGATGAAAAAAAATGGTTTTCTATCAAAAAACACTCTAAAGAGACAATATTCCTGCCTTCACTAAATCTAGACTCGTAACAGAGATATAATTTTTCACATATATCCCAAAAGGAGACTCATAACCATGCCAAAATGTTATGCTGGATTTTAAAATCCATCAAACTACTTAATAGTTTCAAAGAGTATTTAAAAGATGCAATTTGTATGTCGAGAAAGGCCCGTAAACTTGTCCATAACACTGTTGTACCATAAATAAGCCTGTCATAAATGATAACTGACTGTAATATGGAGGAATTGAAAATCTGGATATAGGTTGAGTGCTGAAAGATAAGCTATGATGGGTTTCTTTTCCATTCACACATCCACGGCCAGATGTACCTTCTTTTGAAAGTATTTTCCACCGAATCACATCCCAAAACAAACTTTAGAGGCTTATGCAAACCTACAACCAATATTATTAAGCGAGTCTTCCACTTGTTATTCCTACATGAATATTTCTTTAAAAATGAAGAGTCATAATACCCATAAAGGGTCTGTACCCAGGTTTTCACCTTCTCTAGATCCAACCTTAGAATTTAATCAATTGAAGACGTAGAACATCCTTTGCACAAACTATGACATAGTTTTGTAAACAAAATATCAAAACATAAATTCTTGGATCTTACTGATGTCCTGTCTGGGTGAATAAATCCATCCCTTTGTTGCATAAGAATGTCAGTCGTTGGGTCCAGCAACAAGTCTTCATTAGACAGTGCATCTGCCTCAGTGTTAAGTTATCTATACACAAGATAATAGGATATTTCAGTAAACCTTTGTGTTATTCTCTTCAGTTGCTCCAAGATTGTTTGGAGAATCATATTGTCCATCGTAGGTAAGAGAATCATATTGTCCATCGTAGGTAGGCTTGTCATCCATTTAATTACCAATAGTGAGTCTAGAAACACCTGTATGTCTTCCCTTTTTCTATTATCACTTTCAATAGCAGTTCCAATGCTAAAAAATCTATGTAATTATGCAAATCACTCTGTATTCCATCTTTATCAGCCAATTTATTATTTTTTGATACTTTACTTACACATCATTCTGCTTTTGGGTGCAGCCAAGGATGGCTGAATCGAGTTGTTTCACTTTCATCTAACCATGTATTTTGCAGGTAAGTCCTTTGCATTTTGTTGAGTTTTTAAATTGTCATGTCACCATCCATGGAAACATCCCTACATTCGTCAAGAAACATCTCTACATTAGATGTCCTTCAATTGTCATCAAAACATTTAGGGTGTTCAACTCAAGAATCCAAAAACATCTAGGTTTTTCAACTCAAGGGTGTTAAACTACTTGATGCAAATATTAAGTACATTTTTTTACAAAAATAAAACAATGCTCAGCCCCACCATGAGACTAAATATGAAAGTGTTACATATCAAAATGGATGGAATATAATAAAAAAGAATACACAAGTGGCAGTGACTTGGCAAGAAAAAGAGGCACGATATCAAGTCAGTAGCAGTAAGAGAAAAAATGATGCTTAACCTCTAATAAATGATAAGACATTCAGTCCTAGGATGATTGTGGAGTCTTTAATTCTAGCTTTTTTCTGGGATTTATTGGCCTAAAATGAATTGATGTAAATCCTCTCATATGGAATGAAGGCTACAAATGGGTGTGCAAATGGCTAATAATTCAAATTGACCAAATGCCTCATCCCTCGCACTCATCAGATCTCTAGACAAGGAAAAGGGAGGAATGGAGGAAGGGACAAGACTCTATACTATACTGGGAGTGGTTTCCTACATTGCATTTATCTACTTGAATTTTTGGGATGTTCACATTCTTCCATTTTCATAGCCAAGAGTGAGCTTTTTGGAATGGAATGGATCTCACTTTCTGGTGGATGGAAAGGAATTGTATGTTAATGGGTGTAATTCATATTGGTTAATGGACCAAAGCATGGAGGATTCCACCATCACAGAGTGAATACAATGCTTAAGAAGTGTGCAAAAATGTTTCTCATCATGTTTCAAACATGGGCCTTCAATGATGGAGGATACAATGCTCTTCAACTGTATCCTGGAATATTTTATTGAAGTGTTTTTAGGAAATTAGATTTTGTTATTATGGAAGACAGATGGAATGGGATTAGGTTGATTTTTGGCCTTGTTAATAATATCAATGTGTATGGTGGAAAGGTTCAATATGTAGAATGGGCACATGTAGCTGGAATGAATGTGGGGTCTTCAAATCATTCATTTTTATCTAATCCCACCATTAGATAATACAACAACCTAAATATGTTGAGTCTATTTTAATGAGGAAAAATGGTGTTGGTGGAGTTGAGTACCGCAATGAGCTAGCCATATTTGCATGGGATATTGTGAATGAGCCTCATAGTATGTCAAATGCATCTAGTCATACACTCGAGACTTGGATAAATGAAATGGAAAAGCTCATAAAATCGTTGGACAGTAGGCATCTTCTCACTGTTGAGCTTGAAGGCTTCTATGGGAAGACAACACCTAATAAATTTGAAGTGAATCATAGAGATTGGGATGCCTCACTTGGTTCAGATTTCGTTTCAAATACAGGAGTTGAAGATATTAAATTTTCCTTTGTCCATGCATATCTTGATAGTTGGATTCCTAATGTGGAGTTAGAGGACCACCTCAATTATTTATCTAAATGGGTGACCTCTCATATTGATGACGGAGAGCAAATCATGAAGAAAACTGTGATTTTAATAGTTTTTGGAATTTATTCATGTCATAAAGATTTTGCACAAATCCATTGAGATCGGATGTTGAAAACTATGTATGGAAAAATAGACCAGTCAACTAGGAAAGGCGGGGTTGGAGCTAGAGAGTTGGTTTGGCAGTTTGTAGTAAAGCGGATGGAAGAATATGTGGATGAGTTTGCATTTGTTCCATGGTATTTTCCTTCTACATTTAAGTTGATTGTGGAGCAGTCCCAGAAATTGTAAACTTTATATGAATATCAACCTCAACTAAAGCATAGCTTATATGTTGCGTGCTCCAAGTTGAAGAATCATTAAATTGTCTTATACTCAGCATCCTTTTGAACTATGGAGAGGAAAACTTCCATTTTTAACTACGTAAGGCATGATCCCATTTCACACACTATTTCTGACGAGTTGAAGACTCCATAGCATGATTTATTCTTAATTTAAAAGGTTGTCACTATAAAACTACCATATTAAACTACGCTATAAGGTTGATATCGAGATCTTTTTGCAATATGGTTGCATTTCATGTCTCGACAGAGATGTCGGTGCCCCCTTTGTACATTTATACTATAACTTTATTCTTGGAGAGTTGAATTTTACAATGGAATATTTTATAGCTATTTATGTATTGAACCCCATAGATATCCATTAAGGAGGTTTCCCTCAATGAATTAAATTATGTGGTATTTTTTGGAAGGAATATAAGCCAAATGCTTAAATGTTTAAAAACAAATGATGAGACATCCATACATCATAAATGGAACACTGAAAGACACATGCACTAAATAGGACTTGATAACATTAAAAATGCATAAATCTTCATTCATCAAAAAGGGAGAGTGAATACTAGTGTACAGGGATACAAAACAAAAGTGAAGTTCTAAATTTGCATGATGTGTACCTAGCCATCTCCTTGTGAAATTGATGGTGATTGGTCAGAACCTGATTCCGAGATGTCACTTATTTGATGTGGACTTCTTTGGTAAATGTCTGATGCTACCCACGAACTACAAAGAGGATCATTCCACCTTCTTATACTGTCAAGTCCTCCTAGCAGCAATAATGTTGAAGGACCATATGATCCAAAAACTAATTATTTAGGTGCATTGCAAACATTAATTAAATCAAAACCATTTGATATGGTAGACCTCATTTTATTAGTTGATTTCATCGATAGAGACTT
Organism: Larix kaempferi; assembly: GCA_027924585.1. Lineage (NCBI taxonomy): Eukaryota > Viridiplantae > Streptophyta > Pinopsida > Pinales > Pinaceae > Larix > Larix kaempferi. The sequence goes on from BSBM01000198.1 coordinate 817,012, forward strand.
TGGAAAAGATACAGCTCACACATTTGCTTGTTGAATACCTTCCCAAATAATACTAAGTTGAGTCCTTGATGGTCCTTCTATTTGAGGGAAGAGTGAAAGGATGTTAGGGATAAATTGTGGTTAGTAGTGTAGCACTGTTGATTTGTATTACCAGTATGGAAGCAATCTAGCATGCTCAGTATAAACTATGGGGATCGTTTCATTATTCTTATATATAACTAGATGGTGTGGATGGTGGCTCGACTCTTAATTTCACTATATTGCAAACAACTATGCATGAAATTCCAAGAAGACCAAGAAACCCTAGCAAATCCAAGAGAGACAAAGATCAAGTACAAGTGAACAACCAAGAGAGAGAAAGAAAAGTGATCATCAACAACATCTCCTCCACAAGAGCAAACCCTAGTCACTAGAGAAAAATCCAAATAAAGATTATCTCCTCTAGACTTCATAACTCCACCAAGGGTTCATGAGGAAACCCTAGCCATTTCCAAATTACCACATTAAATTGCTTGCTTCTTACTTACTAAAGCTTCACTACTATCACCTATTTGTCATTTACAAGAACTTTCAGAATTTTGAGCATGATTGTTATTATTGCATGCACTACATCAACTAGGTTTTGTTTTCCTAGTGCGAGGTATGTTTTATATAACAATATACATATGGTGAATCATATCAATTACCTGATATTCTGATATACCATCTAAATTCCATTCATAAATAATGTCTTTATGGAATTATCTTATGTATTCAACCCTACCTTTGTTAATCAAGTCAGAGGCATAAGATATGGACTACTGTGTAGGAAATCTTTCATAGGAAATATAGGTATGTGCTTGATCTTAGACTTCTGCCATCGTGGAAAACTTCCATCCACCATCAATGATGGTGATTTCTTTTTCAAACTCTATTATCGGACAATCCACTCAAGCGGACGCGAGCAGGATCTCCCTAGCTCAATGTGAGTCTAGAACAAATAAAAATAGACTACAAATACATCTCCTAGATCTACTTAAGGATCAAGTACTAGATGTCTTACCTTTTACTTCGCAATCATTTCTCCTAAATGTTGCTCCGCGTCTCACGGTCATCAGATCTAAGCTGCAAGACCTGTCAAGACAAAGAAACAAGAGAAACCAATAAAAGACATCTATACAATAAGAGATCTAAGTAAACAGTTAAGCAGGTAAACTATTCAATATCATCACACACATGAACAATATTGGTGGAAAGCATTTGTATTACTGTAAATAGAGGGGTACATGATAGAGATATAGAACTACAACCAAGACTTAACGTAGTAGCCCTTCTCTGACCAAGCCAATTGCCACGTCCTTCCAAGGAAGTATGAGTTCTCCAATAGGTGAATGGAGGTGTTCTAAAAGTGATTTCACCAGCATGTAGATACCATAGGCTTCCTCCCCTTTGGGATGGGAGTGAGCTTCACTTATATAGGACTAAGTAGATAGGATATGGATAGGATAGGTTGAGAGATGGTAGGAGAGAGATAGGGGATCCTCCCACAGAGTTAGGGGTCGAGTACCAGCTCCCCTAGAGGTTAGGGATAAGCCCCTAAATGAGCAAGTTTCGAGAAGGATCTCGAATAAGCTATTTTTTCAGATTAACTGACCTCGTCGCACCCTGCAGTGGAGCAAGCTGCGATGTCACATGTTGCTAGTGTGCAACCTGCGATGACCCTTCAAAACCTAGCACAACTGAGTACAAATCCTCCCAGGATTATTATTTAGTCCAAGTATCTTTAGGGGTGTATACACTGAATCTTATGATGAGTAGATTTTGGGTGTAACAAACTCAGCTTTGTCGATCTCTAGTTTTTTCTCAATTTTCTTTATTTCTTTTGGAAATTGACCGAGAAACTAATGAACTGGAGGAAGATTAGACATTTTCATTTTTTAGTTTCTTCAAGCTTCTTAGTTATTTTCTCTATTTTTTGAGTTATTGATTCTATTATGCAATATGTCCTAACAGAATTCTTGATTATGCTGTTTGATTTCCTATTGTATGTTCAATGACCGTCTAGATTTTCTCTAGCTTTTGATCACTTGTTTCTTTCAAATAGTCCACAACTTCTACCAATTCATTTGTGATGGCTTGCAGGGCTTCTATATGTTCTTACTTTGCAAATTGGTTTGATGAAATAGTGATTGAACTAGACCTTTAAGAGCATGATTGCTCTGGTTTTGTTGCTCGAAGACCTTTTTTATTGAAGTATATGTTCCTTCACCTGGAATGACTATAGCTATGGCTAAGGACTTCTAGTCACCTTCCTCTAATTTCAAAGGCTTAAAAGGAGGAAAGGCATATTGTGTTTTTTATTTCATTTCCTTATGAACTTTTCCACTGATGGCCAAAGTTTGATGCAGAGAAAGAATAGAATGATTGTATTTGGAATTCTATAATATCCTATTGTTTGAACCATAAATAAAAAGGAATCCATTTATTATTCTGCTCCCTATATTCTCTCCATTGTTGTCCGTGTTCTTTTTTTGAGAGAGAGTGTAAACAATGTTATGTTCTACAGCCATGGGATTGGAGTATATATCCCAGTTGAAAATATTTTTGACCCATTCATTCTTTGTATCAAAAGGGGAATGTCCTTGTTCTAATTGAAAGAACTGTCTCATCTCTTTGACAGTTGGTTGTTTGATAATCTTAGGAAGTTTATCAATCCATCTATTGGTTGCAATAGTACTAAGTAAATATTCAGATGGCATGTACCCTAGGCCATATCTAGACTTTGCATGTCTTTGAGATGCTAAAATATTTTAGACCTGCTTAGTAGGATCTTTAGAGATGAAATTCATCATGCAGTCAAAGTTTGTATCTAAGTTGCATGCAATCAACCTTAGGTTGTTTTCATTGACATTTATGAGTAGGTTATTTTATGAACACACTTGTTTTTTAGGGGTTTGCTAAGCTTTAGTATACAATCTCCTTTTTCTATGATTTTACTTACTCGCTAGTTATTACCTAAAGCACTCCTTATAATGATAATGGTGCTTGTTGGAAACAAACCAGTGACCCACACACACACACACACACACACACACACACACACACACATATATATTCAACTTCTTTTTCACCTTCCATCTTGACTAGTGATTGCTCACACCTGCATTGACCCCCATTTCACACCACAAGGTGAAAGAGCATATTCAAACACAACATGGAATGAGAGAACACACTCCAATAGAAAAGGAATGGAGGGATAGGCAGAGGACAGAGGGAAAGACACAAATTTTTAAAACATTTTGCATGGTAGGTGGGGATTTGGTCATTAGAAGGATGATTCTTGGATGTTACTCTTACTTTTAAAGAGAGAATGATTACATTTTGGAATATTTAGACTAGGTTTCATAGGTCAAATCCCCAATGCGTACATAAATTGAATGTGTGGAAGGAGACTTTTTTTTACCATTTGTAGGGAGCCTCTTGTCGATAATTTGGTCTCAAGGTGAGAGGGTGTAGACCCTTGTGTCATTGAAAGAAACATATTTTTCTAAATGGAATTTTCGCTCCAAATTTTGGCCGATATTTGCTTTTCCTTGAGGCCCACTTACTGAAACTTGGGTCCAGACCTTGTTATGATTGTACCGAAAATGTTTCTAGTATGGAACTTGGGAAGAAACACTTGGGAATATCTTGGAAAGCATAACCTAGTGGTTTGTGTTCATTTTTTAGCATTAATTCAACATACTCTAGGATATTTACTGAGAGAATAACAAGTACAACATATCAAGCATAGCAATGCATATCAATCACATCAAGCAATCACACGAGACAAATAGACACACGGAGTTTCACTGGGGAAAACCATAAAGGTGAAAAACCCCACAACTTCCTCAGAGATAGAAAGAGCAATGATACAACCAAAGTACATAGAGATAGTCCTCCTAACAGCTGAACCTCCTCCTCCACTAGTGCACCACTTTCCGAGTAGTGTAGAAGTGAATAAGGAGATGATAAAATAGAGTGCCTCCCGCACTCTATTTCTACATGACCTGACTTGCCTAATAACCTAGCAGGGCCGACTTGTCTAACTCAGTCTAATAACACATGGTTATATTAATCCGGGCCGACCCCACACTTGGTGGTCTAATAACCCATCACTTGCAAGTTGTGACACTTGTGACGCTTGTCAATACAAATGACGACACTTCTGTATAGAGGAATAATAACATATCTATAGGAGTACAATATACATAGGTGAAATACATTCCGAAGTTACAATTACATCAACAGTTTGGAAACATCTTTTGGAAGTTTCTTGATAGTTAATTGTAGAGGAAACATTTCTATAAGATTTTATTAATTTTCATTCATAAATGGCATAGGACTCTATAACGGGCACAAAACTGAAAAAACGAATATCAATACCAAATATTTGGAGTATTTTATAGTGTTGTAGTAGAGGGATGGAGTTATATGTCAGTTATCTTTGTTGGTGAAATAAACCTCAGAATCATAACAAATTAAAATATACATGTGTTATAATTGAATCTTACATTTAGCATTGAACTTAATGTCTCGGTTGTAGTCCACATGTAATGTAAATTATGCTTGTTTCCTTTCTTAGCATTATAGACTATTGAAATTTTTTGGCTTTTAATTTTTAAATGTGCAGACCTGCTAAAGAGTATTACTTAATTTGTTGTACACAACTTTGGATTATGCTAAGAATGGCTGGATTGCAACAGTATTCTTTTTCAAAGTAAGTGGTTTTTCTCTCTTTCACACTCGTATTTGCATTTACAAATACTTACATTGTTATGCTAGAATTCTATATTGACTTTAGAAAATTATGGATTTTCAATATAGAGTGTTAATGTGTAGAGCAATTTCAACTTTGAGGCATCAGAATTATTCTTCTTCTTTTCACATATCTGGCTTGCAACTAATCTACCCAATGGAAGAAATTGATAATCTCTTTTTTTTTTTTTTTGGATGATTGGTTTAACCAAAGCAAAGCTGGCCAGAAAATCCAACAAGAACCCAAGCTTAGTGAGCATCAACTATTTAGTTAAGAGAAACATGTTGAAATCAAATGTCAACTGAAACTGAAACAAAACTTTCAAATTTTAAGGGAATGAGGAAAAAGAATATATAAAAATATTATATATATATATACCAGTGAGGTTCGAATTCCATTTCCTTCATTAGATACCTATTTTATATGATTATCTCTGTGTGCAATATCAACAACATCATCATCTACAGTACTAGGCCTTAGCATTTCATCAATCTGCTTTTGTGCTTGGGGTTCCCTTTTGGGTCCTCTCTTCTAGGTATAGGGGCAGCAGTTGTAGAGGTAGGCTTTTTAAGTTGTGTTTTTGAGGTCTTGGTGGCCTTATCAGCAACAAGCTTCTTTGACCCCTTCTTAGGAATGGATTCTTCATAATCAGTGTCATCATGTTCTTCAAGTCCAAAATCGGAATCATTGACACTAACAACCGTTGCCTTCTTGGTTCTCCCATTGGAAGCCTTCTTCCCTTTTGCACCAACCTTCCTTGGTTAAATTTCTCTTCCTCTTCATTTTCTTCTTCTCCTAAAATGGTTCCCATTGTATCATCTTCATCTGACATCTTCAATTTGTCCAATCAAACTTTCTAAACCTTCTTAATATTAAATCCACAATTATGTGTACATTCAAAGCCCTTTTGTTGTACTCTAATTTTCAACCTTTGGAGTTGTAATAAACTTGGAAATATTGCTTATCGAAAACTCAAGTTTGAGTTGGTTATTGTAAGAGAAATCAAGTTGCTCAACAATTGTATGTATAATGACGCATTAGCCGGCTTTGAATCACTAGTTGATAATTTGAACCCAACTTCTATAGGTATAGATTTTGACTTGCAATTTACCATACAAAATGTCTCCAATAGACTTCTAGCCTACTTAGTTTGAGAAAAAAAATGCATAGTCATCAGTTGGCCAAAATTTTACACCTATTCAATATTGTAAGAGGCCTAAATCATAGCCTTTGGAGCTGTCATAAATCTGTAATATTGCTGACTACATAACTCAAGTATGACATGGTTGTTGTAAGATTGATCAAGCTACCCATAAACTATGCATACACTAACTCATTAGTCAGTGTTGAATCTTTGTCAATAGTTGATTGTTGATAGGTGTAGATGTTGCTTTGCAATCTTCCATAAGAAATCTCTCTAATAGACTTCCATGAAATGATGTTTTGCAGAATTGGTTTTTACAATAAGGTAATGGTGCATGACTCCAAACCGCTGGGTCAAATTAAGCAAACTCCTATTTGCTTCTAAAGAGGTTATATGGCCCTCATCTTCATTGTAGAGCATTTTGTACAAATTGTGGATGGTCTTAGGTTCCATTTGGGATTGATGATATGTACTCTTAATAGCTTCATACTGAGGTGAACTTCCATATATCTAGAGAGCATAAGATCCATTGACTCTGCTCTCTTTATGTCTCATGACTTTGAGGAACACTTCATCTTCAGTAACATACCCTACAGCTCTAGAATTCGTAATATTATATCAAAGTGATTCTTGATGAAGCTAAACAATTTTGTCCTCTTTGTGTATTGGGGGGAAATGTATCCTTGGTCTTCTATAGCCATACTGTCAAATATTTTTCACATCTTAGTACAAATTTGGGACTAGGTGTGGATGGTTGGGGAATATCACTTAAAGGAATTATGAGGATGGTAGTTTTATTGGGACTTACAATTGTTGGGAATTACTGTTGGACAATTAAATATGTGGTAAATGATCCAACACTTCCAAAAGTGGAAGCAATAAAAAAGGTATAATTCCATGTCTTATATATTAATGATAAAACAAAGGGTTTGGTTGATGGATTCTTCTTAATCTTCAACCTCAAATGTGTTATCAACTAATGGTGGTAATATGCATACAAAAAGAAAAACCCAAGCTAGGAATGGTTGAGAGTGCAATTTTTTTTTCCGAAATGAAGGAATATGCGAGACATAGTTGCTCTTTTGGTAGCCTATGGAATAAATATAAATCTAGTGGAAGTGACATGGAACCAAATTGAAGGCTTGGGTATTTCTAGGGTTTATTTCTTATCATATTTAAGTTGTACAAGATAGCTTCTTAACAAATAATAAGTTAAGAATTTTGTGTTTGGATTGGATGTGAACACCTCATGTATTTTGAACTTTCATCTCATGATATTCCTAATTGTATTAGGAGGATTATTACCATTATTAATACCATAGCATTTTGTTCTTGTTTTTTCAATTCATTTTGTTTACTTTGAGGCTTTTCTATTAGAATCCTAGTTAAATTTTTCACTGCTATGGTTGCTCGTTTAGTTCACGGCTTTCTTTAAACACTCCAAATGTCAATTAGATGTCCATTATTCGAGATAAAATTCAACCATGGACTGTTGATTGTGCTGATATGTTTATTTGTCTCTGTAGTAGTTGCCATGCTACTCATATATCATTTTAAACAATACAACAACAATAATCTAGAATATCTAATCAGCATAGTAGATGACTAATATTTATCATAAGAATCACGAATACATGCCTGGGATTGTTCATTAGCACTTGTGGCATTTGGAAACTTATCTGACATTGAACCTTATGCTGTAGCAGTCTCTTGACAATAGAAAATTGATGCCCACAGTAGAAGTGTCCACCTATATTGATATTAAAATGCCCAAAACTGATTCTACAATGATATGCTGACAACTTGAATAATATATTTCACACCTGCACTGGTAATGCTTGTGATCACACTTGGTATTTTGACAAACACTTTTCCCACTTTACTAGATTTTCCTATAAGTGCTTAAAGCCAAATTTGATATGTTGTTTGCTTGATTTGGACTATTCTTAATGGTCATAATTCAGAATCACATAAATTATTGCTAACATGAAATGAAACATAAAAAATAGATGCAAATTGGATTCTCCCCCTTCATCACTCACACATTAATTTATAATAAACATAATCAGATTTTGGACAGGCTACTACAGCCATAGTTTATAGACAATAACTCAAATATATCAGAGGACAACTATTGGAAGGAGAAACAATAGTAATGGAGGTATTTGCAACAAAAGTTCAAATAATCGATAGATGCTTACATTCAATAATTAAATCATTATAGTATATGTCTAAGAGTGATGAATGGAAAAAAAAAATAGTATCCAAGTTAATTAGTGAACTAATCACCCTAATTCATAAGGACCTTTAAATATTCAACATTTGTATCTCTAGACTCGATCTTTAATGCAAGGAAAAACTAGCAAATGAGAAAAGTAATATGAAGAAATCACACAATGTTAGCTGATCTAGATTATGTTGATACAAAGAGAAATATAGCATTAATAAAAAAAGGTAACACAATGATATAGTGGAAAACAAATTATATTTTCTCAAACAATAGTGAAAAACATTGTACATATATAATGACTGAAAGATTGATAGGTATGTTTGAGAAGAGGTGTGTTTTCTATGCTCATTTGCAAGTCCCGTAATAGGAGGATGAAACTACATTTTATCATAATGCCAAAATGATTAAGAGTAAAATACACTATGATGCAAAAATCCTAACCTTAACATGAAGTTAGGGATATGTGTGAACATTGACATGGGTGAAGTTGATTTGTATAAAAATAACATGAGTATTTCCAAGAACATAACTTTTCACATATTGATCTATTTTTTGTCTTCTTTAACTCATTGTAAAGTGAATTAATAGTTGGGTTTGGATTCTCTCCTTAATGGGTAAATTAAAAGGGAAAGCATGGGTAATATAACCTTGCCATTTTCCTCTTGGAAAGTACTAGCCATTTAGCCCATGCTTCCTTAGAATATTTCCCATCAATATTTGACTTATGAGCATATAAAAAGTACAAGTTGTCATATCCTTGGGAATGGACTAGATCTAATGCAAGAAAAGGTCCATCCTTGTGTATTTTCATTAATTATTATTCATCGGTTCATTCACAAGTGGAGGAGGCATGCTCCTAAATCAAAGTTCCATCTCCCTGTTATGAGGATATTTTTCCATGGGAATTATGGTTGTGAATGACAATGGAGTGTAAATGGGATGATTTGAGAGGGAACCCATGGCTAGAATGTCCACAATATAGTTGAATCAAACACCTTCAAAATTACAACCTTGTTGTTGCTTCCCATTGACTATTTTGAGGCAAAGTGTTTTCTATCCCAATTTATTCCTAAAAGAAACCAATAGTTGGACTCTTTCTGCATGCACTAAAGAGCATTAGAAGGGAAGAAATCTTTGAAGCACTATCATGTAAAGAAATGGAAGATCTTCCCTATATCATGTAGGGCAATGTGAGAGATTGAAATGGTTATTTGATGGTTGGATGAGGGAAAAGAGTTCTTTGCAGTGTGTAACATCCCGAAAATTCACAAAAATTTAAAATTTTTCAATGTAGCATTTAATGCATAAACTAACTGTGCGGAATTATAATAAATGCTTCTATGTCGTTTTACTGAAATAATGTTTGCAATGATCATACAAATGTATTGTTTTGCGACCTGTTATGAAATGAAATTAAAATCTTCATTAAGATGTTATTGTATGTTTCCTTGTCTCAGTTGTATTCTTAGATTACTTATATCGATGCTCAATCAAATATTAATGTTTATAAGCACTAACTATTGTTCTTCTTTTGATGATAAAGGTGTCCTATGGGTACCCCGAGGCTTACTTAGCATTTATGCTAAAACATTTGAACCTTCCTTTTCACAGATTACAGGTAAGGGTGACACATTAGATCAAGTAATACAAGTATATTTTAAAATGCACTTTCAGTTAGCTGTCAATGATTCTGTATAAATTTCTAAGGTACTCCATGGAGAGAGAGCTATTAATGGCGTGAAATTCTGAACTTATAGTTTGATGCTAAGGTAACTCTTGGTTTGTAGTTCTAGATTTATTTAATATCCTATGCTATACAAGCATGACCCAAGGCGGTGCTTATAATGCGACTCGTCTAAAGTTTATAGTTGTAAACTATACAATCTATACATTTCCTTGTTTAACATTTAAATGATGAACTAGATTATTGTAGCAAAGGTTTAGATAATATGACAATGCAAATATTGTAAAAATAATGTGCCTTTATGAAACATCGGCTAAATGCAAGATACCATATATTCATATAGTATGTGAACTACTTGTAAATTATCATGCGATTTCCTATAATAGATGGACTATATACTATTTCCATGCTTTTCCTATAGTGTGAACTATATGCAACTTCCATATAATTCCTATATTGTAAACTATATGCCATTACCATGAAATTCCTATATCATTTAAACTATATGCAATTCCTATATGCAAAAAGCTTATGCATGGGTCCTATATACAAAACAATATAAAAATGTGAGCATCATCGTAAACTTTTCAACATACGCTTGATACTTATTTGATTCAACACTATAAGTGTAACTATTACTTATATTAATATATATATATTGTGACAGGTTTACAATCAAACCTTCGTGCCAATGTATGATAAGGACAGGGTAATTAATGGTGTGGTGGTTATGTACAGGCATGCATTCGTATCCAGTTTCTATCATTTAATACTCCTATCTACTTCCATCGTGGATATCCCAGTGGCTACTATCGTGGATAGTATCACGTGAAGGCTTTTGTAAGGAAGGAGCCAACGTTGTTGAGCTGTGCAAGGTTCGACCTATCAGTAAACTGAGATGGTCTCCACGGTGACAATGGTTATAAATGTAGTCATAAATGTATTGGTTGCTTGGAAATACGATGTGTTGTGATGTATGATCTCCACCGTTGATCTTATGATACTCTCGGGCTTTGGTACTTAACCCTAATCCTCCACTAAGTCTCGTAGTTGTTATTTCCTTTGGCATTCATTGTAAGTTGTTGCTGGCTCGGTGGACAGGCCGACAGGCCTGAGAAGTTTCAGGGTTTCGTTAGTAGGTTTTGGGAGCTTCTCCCATGATTCGAAACCGTGACCTGAGGGTGATTTCTGATACCAGTTGATAGCTTAAGAGTCGATCCCTAATGTGAGAGTTTACAACAATTGTTTGTAGTTGGAAGGACTCCAGGGTTGATTATAGTCTTGTGTGTAGGATGAACCAGTGGTCAGTTTTCCTTGTATGTAAAATGGTAGTTCTCAGAGTTGTCTCCAACCTTCGCTGCGTTCGGTAGTGAGGTGATGGCTACGGTTTAACATTGGCTATGGCGTCTCTGTTCCATAAGCAGCTATTTAAAGGTAATGTATAGGTTTCGAAACCTGTTTCCTTCTATTTGTTTATGAGTTGCAGTTGTTGTTATTTCGCCTTAATGAATTTTATTTTATGATACTTGTTTGACCATACTTTGTTTGTGTGGCAGGTTCCTTCGGCTTTTGGTTCCCAAGCTCGAGTTTGAAAGATGGAAAACTGCAATGGAATTGGTAAGCTTCGGCGGTTTTCTTGATGGCTTTGGCTTGGTGAATGTTGGTACTTCTTAGGTTCTTATCCGAGACTTCGTTTTAAATGTAAGGCTATGGAAGGTGACCACCGTTGTAATGTTTGTGAGATGACTGGCAGCATGGGGAGGATGAAATCCTCAACCCACTCCGGCGTTAAGCCTGTAGTGTTTGTTTTCTGCGTAGTTACTTTGTAAAAGAATGTAAGACAGTTGAGAGGGTTTTAACCCTCGGCTATTCTGGTTTAAATATAAGATTTTGGTTCCTTTAAAGATTGTTTACGTATGATGCCACTGAGAGCGATGCTCCAGAATATGTGATATTTTAATGTTTTGTTTATGAACTATTGTGTGTTAAAGATGGTTGAGATCCAAAGGTTTAAATATTGCGTTGTGCAGTCAAAACCCTGAACCTGTAGGTTTCACTGGTAGCTTTGACAGTTTTGGGGAATCTGGGGTAGAAGGAAACAAACAAATGGCAGCTTCATGAGGCAAGTAACTAGCTGTTGGTATGGGACAACTCCCTTGAATTGTGGTCATAGTGCCCTGAAAGATGGGACTGGAGCTTAAGGCTCATTTATTGAAAACTGACCATTAAAGACCTAGGCAATCTTTTTAAGAGCCATCAAATTTTGGATTGAGGTTCATCACTTTTCTTGATGAGGAAACTTACCTTGTGGTTCTGCTGTATGCACACAAGATATTTGATGAGGGGAAGTCTATGTTTTTTTATCACAGTGTAAGTTTGCCTTATTTACTGTTGAGTGCATAGGTTGAGGTTTGTGGCAAGCCTCTATTGATTGCTGGTTATACAAAGTTGAGTGCATTGCTTCTACATAGAGTTCATCTACCTAGTGGTTCAGCAAACAGGCTCGGGGTTCCAAAGGAGGCAAGTAGATTGGCTGCTTCTTCTGGAGAAGGTTGGGAGGAACAAGCCTCCTTAGGTGTTTGTCCACCCTATCTACAATTACAGGTTCTACTTGTTATTTTAGCCTCTAAGTAGTTAAATTATTTTCTATAATTGTTAATTTAGTACTCTTTAGCTAACTAATGATAGTGCAGAAGTATAAGTTTGATTTTTTGATCTGTTTAGGATTTTGTAGACTATTGAATATATTTATGAATTGATTGAATAAATTCCCTCTTTGTATTTTTCCCCATATTGTTTTCTGTATCATACTCTAGTACAGAGAAAGAGAATTAAGATAGATGAATGATAGGCAGAATGTCAAATGAATGAATAGACTAACACTGTTGTGTTTTCTTAATATTCCTTATCAGTTAAATAATGTAATATAAATTATATATGTCTAGACTTAGGAAATATAACAACATTTCATATTACAGGCATTATAATATTTTTCTGTTACATAGTAATAGAAGTAAACATTTCATCTCTGTACAAAACCTAGGGTTTTCACTTTAAGTCATTTATTTCCTTTCAGAAGACATATGCTATGCATTCTCTTATTATTCTTTTCAAAACAGTATAGTGTTATAATTTCACTTTATTTCTTTCATCATTATGCATGAAATATAACAATTGCTAAACATTACTTTTATTACACAACTAATTCTTTTACAGAGTTAACTGAACTATTAATATTCATCATAGACAGAACCCTAACTTCTATACTTCAACATTTAGTATTCTTTTCAACATTTATTAAATCAAATAAATAATCCAAGACAGAGTCCTTAAAAGACTTTTGCAACATAATAGACATGGGATCGAAACCCTTAAAAGAGAACCAAATCACTTAAAACATCATGACAGGTTCATAGCTATTTCAGCGGTCAAACCCTTAACAACATAAACATCAACCTTACGTGTTAAGATCACAAGTAAGATTCAATACCCTCACTCAAACAAAAGTAAAGTTTTAGTCACAATTCCAGTACATAGACTACAACCAAAACAAAGAAACATATTTTAGTATCATTATCACGCAGTGGTTTTACAACCCTAATAGAACTTTAATCTGCATCGACAACCAAAAAGATAAACGAGAATAAGAATCAGTTCTCAGGTTCAACTTTCTAGAACTATCAAAGCTACCATCGAAACCTACAGGTTTAGGGTTTTGACTGCACAACACAATATTTAAACCTTTGGCTCTCAACCATCTTTAACACACAATAGTTCATAAACAAAACATTAAAATATCACATATTCTGGAGCATCGCTCTCGGTGGCATCATACTTAAACAATCTTTAAAGGAACCAAAATCTTATATTTAAACCAGAATAGCCGAGTGTTAAAACCCTCTCAACTATCTTACATTCTTTTACAAAGTAACTACGCAGAAAACAAACACTACAAGCTTAACACCGAAGTGGGTTGCGGATTTCATCCTCCCCATGCTGCTAGTCAACTCACAAACATTACAACGGTGGTCACCTTCCACAGCTTTACATTTAAAACGAAGTCTCGGCTAAGAACCTAAGAAGGGCCAACAATCACCAAGCCGAAGCCATCAAGAAAACCACCAAAGCTTACCAGTTCCATTGCAATTTGCCATCTTTCAAACTCGAGCTTGGGAACCAAAAGCCGAAGGAACCTGCCATTTGTCCATTGCCTTCTACCCTAAATTCCATTCCACATAGTGGGTCAATAAACACTCTTTCAACAGCTCTCCTTGGGTGAGTGTCTCCTATTTTATTTATTTAAATAATAATATTGTGCAATTACAATCATCCTTGGACACTTGTCCAAATATAAAACTTTACAATAAAAGTTAAGATAATGTCTTCTTCAAACATAAAATGTTTTCAGTAAAGGGATATGTTACACAGTGAGTGGCTTGGCTAATAATGAGAGTAATAGGTTGGGACAAGTGACATTGTAGCACCCTAGGAACTTCCTTTACCTAGATGGTATCATAGTTTAGCTTGGGGTGCAATCAATAGTTGATTCCTATAGTTGAATGCCCAATTGATTCTTAGAAACTACTTTGGTGGACATAAATTTAATTGATTCTTAGAAACTACTTTGGTGGACATAAATTTAATTATTATTGATAAATATTCATAATTATTTATTTGTATAATATTTTTGTTTCGTAAATGCATTATGAATTAAATGGGTAATGAATAAATTCAAAATATACAATGTTAAATTTGTTTGTTTGTTTTATATTTGCATACGGTTGTTTTTATAGTATCATTATTTGAGGTTAAATTCAACCTCATAGATGGTTTATGAGGCATGGAAAGTTTACTAGTAGTGCTCGATGTCTAAGGAAGGCATTTAGGAACATTACGATAACTAGCAAGGTTTAATCTCAAAAGTGGAAGTCAAGAAGCATAACTCCCATTTTTCAAATTTGATTATAACTTTAAAATATATATTTTCACTAGAATGAGATTGATCCTTGAGAAATAGGTATTCAAGTTAGGGCTTAAAATCATCTATGACGATGATTGCAGGGAATAAATTTTGCTCTTCCTCAATGTTCTCCCTAGAAATGTATCACCCTTGAATACGATGTGACATGCCATTACTACTCCACATGGGTCTGACATTTCTTGACTTGAATACGATGTGACATGCCATTACTACTCCACATGGGTCTGACATTTCTTGATTGACTTGTGAAAACATCCACTCCACTCAAAACCATCCCGTGAATGATGTGACATGGGTATGACAGATATTTTATAATTTTCTGCGGACCAACCTATGAGAGGTAGACTCCAATCAATAGCATGCCCCAATCAATAGTGTGCATAATCGATTTGTTTTGCTATCTTAATTAATAATTTCGCTGCATCTTGATGTCTTTACAAAGGAATCACTTTATAGCCATTACTCTTTTTGATGGTAGCAAAGGGCCTTTGCACGGTCACAATGGAGTCCAAAAGAACTAGAATCACTTTAGGGTTAACGATAGGAAGAACCTATTTCCTCGCACATCTTTTGTTAGTTGATGATGTCTTGTTATTCATAAATGGTAGTTTTAGTGAATTATAAATGGTAGTTTTAGTGAATTGAACAAGCTCGAGGGAATCTTAAGTGTATATAGAAAGGCCACATGTATATTAGGGAATCTTAAGTGTATATAGAAAGGCCACATGTATATTAGAGTTAATATGCATAAATCTTCTATTTGTTCAAATGGCTTGGAGGATTGGAGGATGGTGGTATTCATAGGTCAATGGAAACTTTCTCTTGAGTAGCTAATATAATATCTATTATCATGCTACTAGCATTCATATCAACATGAAATTTAGAGAGAACAACTGGATATTAAAACAATGTCCTTGCATGGAAATCTCATTTTTTTTTTATGGAGTAACCAATTGGTTTTTTTGGAAGGAAAATTAAACATGGTGTACAAGCTAAATCAATCTTTATATTGACTTAAGTAGTTCTAAGGGAATGGTACAATTTTTTTTATAGATATGTGATTGTCCAAGGCTTTAGAAGGAGTAACAATTTTATTATTCTTGTGCTATGTGTAGATGCTACTCTTCTTTTAAGTCACGACAAAGAGGTTTGATTACGGTGACTAAGGGCCAATTGAATAAGTGAGATATTCATTAGTATGCTTGGGTTTGAGGTTAAAAGGGAATGATTGAGTAGAAAACTTTGGTTGAGACAAAAGAATGTACATCACATGATACTTCAAGAATTTAAAATGGTGCATTAGAAGAGCATGGAGACTCTTTCATCAATGAGGGTCAAGTTTTCAAAACACAAGTCCCAAGATAACCAAAACAAGGAAGAGATGTTGAGGAAACAATTTACTAGGTTAGTAGGATTACTTATGTAGCTATGCTATGCATTAGAATGACCATTGCAAAATTAACATGAGTGGTAAGTAGGTTTATAGAAAATCTTAGAAGGTAGTGTTGGATTGTTGTGAAGAGAATTATGCAATATCTATGTTGCACCATGAATTCCAAGATATGTTAAGAAAGAGAGAACTCTGATGAAATAAAAGTTTCATATTTGCATGATTATATGTATAAGAAATGTATAAGAAACCATGTAGGGAAAATCATTAGTGCTTGTGGCTTTACTTTTTTTTTTTTTGGAAAAATCAACTCAATGAAAAAAAGAAATCCATTGTTATTTTATTTAGTACTCAAAAGGAAACCCAATGTCACCAAGTATTTAATACTGAGATAGAATATATATAGATGCTACATAGGCTTCCAAGAAAGTCAGTTGGTGAGTGCTTCGTTATGTAAGGACATTAAATTCAAAGAAATATGATTAGTTGTTGATTATGTAAGCACAAATATAGATTTAACTAGAAATCCTATATCATGCTAAAAGAGAAATACAATTTTGTGAAAGAAATGGTAAAAGGAAACATAGATATCACTAGGAAATACAAGGAGATGCATTAACAAAATCAAGGAATGAAGGTTTACACTCACTTGGTGTAGGCATTCCAGTAGAAAATATGGTTGCCAAGTGGTAGAATATTGAAATTTACCAATAAACTTCGTACTTAAATATTAATTTGTGGTTTTAGCACATAGTTTTCCACTTTTTTCCATGAAACATAGTTTTCCACTTAATTATTAATTTGTGGTTTTAGCACATAGTTTCTCACACAAGATTAACATATAATTCCATGCACATAGATTTGTAACGTAGGGTTTATGCCATGAGACCTTTACTATATAAGTGAAATGCACAGTAAAATATTGAGTTCAGAGTTTAACACATCATTGTATTGGAATGTAAAACATTAAATTATTGATATACTGTGTGCCATTTAGTGTAATCAACTTGAAAATGTGGAGTGTCCATTTTTATGTTCTGTTGCAATTACAGCGATGCATCTTACGAGCATCGCAGCATAAAATCTGATAAGGAAAGCTATAAGAAATATATTAAGATTGCTGAACCATTCCAATAAGATTACAATAGACTCGACCAGATAGATCCCCACAATTATGATCATTTTATGACTCATATTAGAGTATACCCGTTATTTTAACCTATTACAGTCTGGTAGCTCCTTAAGTTCGACTAGTAACTAATGATTCTCCTTGGCGAGCCATAGCAGGCTGTCCCCCAGAATCAGGTGGCAATAAACTGATTCCTTGCCCTGTTCCTGGGGGTGACATAGAGCAGTGGCATTATAGATATTTCCATTGTTCTCCAACACCTGAAGTTCCAGGCTAAAAGTCTGTGTCCCATTGATAGAATGACAGTACAACACCCCATATGGATACATCAGGCGATGGCAGGCCAATGGGGAACGGCTTGAAGGTGAAGATAGTTTTTGAACTACTTTCCTTACCCTAGCTTTCTTTCCAGAGTCCGCTGTGGGCACAGGATGAAAAACAAGGTCTACACTATCAGAAGAACCCATGTTAGACAGAACGAAATCTATCATGCCCTCAATCGACGTGGTGCACCTCCTAATTTCCCCTTGTTGGGACATAGCCTCGCACGCAATCAAAGTCATGTTCATGTCCGCCGCCATGTTTGATCTTTCTGGGATGCCAAAGGAAGAGAGGACATCTGAAAGTGCTGAGGTGGAAAATGGGATTAGGTCTGATAGATTACGGGGTAAAAATGCCTTCCATGGACTGTAAAGTTGTGGCAAGGTAATTTGCCCCCCTTCCCTGAGCTCCTTGGGTGAGAAAAATATATCTTTCGTTCGATTTAATTCGAGATCATTACTCCTGAAGTGTATAAATGTGGTTATGGGAATCAAAACCAAATCTACAGGTTGGTAACACAGAAGATTGGCGGCGTTACAGAATTGGGTGGAATAGGATTTCAAGTTTCCTTCCTTGATGATTTTAGCGAAGGTGTTCACCTCCTCTTCTGTGAGCGGAGACATGCCTGCCGCTACCGCCTGGGGTACATGAACGCTGTGAAGTTTTTCTCTCCAGAAGTTTAATTGCATGTCTGCAACTTTATTTGTGCCCGTCACAGTGGGGATCAGGGCTATTACTTGCATCATTATCATGGCTCCAAAAAATTCCTGACAACAACAAATAAGCACTATAAATACTAATTAAATTATATGGACTTCACCGAAAGAAAACAGGACTAAACTAACTTTGTTTCATGAAATAAGATCGAGTTAGGTAATGTAAAACTTGTCACGAAAAACAAACTTACCATTAAGAACAGCCTGCGTGTAGTCGAACTCATGGTTTGGATGTGCTACTAGCTTTCAGTGATCAACTTGTAAACCAGAAAAAGCAATAACAAATTGAGCAATCCTCCCAACGGTTGCACATATAAATACTATTATACAGAAGAATACTGTAGATTCAATAATTCTTAGGGCCCAAAGCATCGAAGCCTTTTAATTCACGTGACCTAATTCCTGCTATTTTATTATTGTTGGCTGAAGACCTGTAACAGAAAGATGCAGCTTTCCATTCAAAAAGTGAAACCATACTGTCTCTATGCGCCGTCTCTCTATGTGCCGGTAAATTTCAATACAATGCAAGAGACGTGTAGGATTTGTTTGTCAACTCAGTGACTGCTGACTCTGGACTCCCAAACGAAAAATAATGCATCAATAATTCTTAGGGCCCAAAGCATCGAAGCCTTTTAATTCACGTGACCTAATTCCTGCTATTTTATTATTGTTGGCTGAAGACCTGTAACAGAAAGATGCAGCTTTCCATTCAAAAAGTGAAACCATACTGTCTCTATGTGCCGTCTCTCTATGTGCCGGTAAATTTCAATACAATGCAAGAGACGTGTAGGATTTGTTTGTCAACTCAGTGACTGCTGACTCTGGACTCCCAAACGAAAAATAATGCATCAATAATGGCGTCCTTATTTGGTTGATGGCAGCTTGAAAAGAGTTGAATGCATATGGCGTCAGCTCCCAAACGAAAAACAATACATCAATAATGGCGTCCTTATTTGGTTGATCGTAACTTGAAAAAAGATGAATGCATATGCTTATTAACTCACGTCGGACTCTCCTTAATGTTCGACTTAGCCCTTAATCCCGAACTTGTCTTAACAAATTAATGTTCAATAGTCAATCTTTTAGTGCACTCGCGGCTTAATGATATTGAAATAATATTTTTTTTAAGAACAAGTGGCATCTTTTAGTGCACTCGAGAGCTTTGATGATCCTTAAAAAATATATTTTAAGAACAAGTGGGATTTGTTAAAAGATATATTTTAAGAACAAGTGGGATCTTTTAGTGCACTCGAGAGCCTTGATGATATTGAAAAAATATATTTTTAAGAACAAGTGGGATTTGTTAAAAGATATATTTTGAACCAATGGCCCACTCTAGAGCTTTGATGATATTGAAAATTTATATATATATTTTTATAACAAGTGGGTTTAGCACTAAGGAAATAAATAAAATAATATTTTTATTATTCAATATGATTAGGTATTTGATATTGAAAATATTAAATGTATAATAAAATAATATTTTTATTATTCAATATAATTAGGTATTTCATATTGAAAATATTAAATGTATAGTATTGAAATTTATAAAATTTAAATTACCAATTAAAAGTGGTGTATGTGTATGTGTTACCAAACTATCCATTATTGTATGTTTATGTGTGACCACTGTTTTAAATTAAATTATATATGCTTTAAATTATATATATATAGTGTAAGTTAATGCTGGCCACTTATAACGCGTTAGTCGGAATAGACTTCTGGAAAAACAAAAATCTGAACGTCAAAAAGCAATATTAGAGCTACCTACACGACTTTTTGGAATATGGCGCAAGAAGATCAAACAATCGGATTACCTTCCGGAATATATAAATATTATTTATGGAAATTAAGTATAACTCCCAAAAAATGGGGTTCTCCTAAGGTTGGTATGTTATTTTTTAAAGAAAATATAATGAATATGTTTGCGTTAGCCCTCTGGTTCGGTATTCAAATGGTGGATTTTTTTTTTTAAAATTATATACAGTCGTAGATAACAGGCAAAATTTTTCCATATTTATTTATGTTAATTTTAATTAAGGAAGTCAGCCCATCCCTAAAATGATTAGGCCAAGCGTTAGCCCTCGATATCATGGTCTTAACCTAATCAATCAACAATTTTTATTTTTTTAGGATGTATGTTTTTGTGTGGGTTCTTTTCCGTTTTCAAAATAGGTGAGCCAATAAAAAGTTATAGATGGAAGAAATAACCTACTCTTTGTGTAAGATTGACGTTAGTGCAATTGAAATTAACTAAAAAATAGGAACAAATAATAGTTTTAATAAAAAATTACATATTCAGAATCTGCACACATAGTTCTACAAGTGTGTGCAATTTCATTAGTAGTGGACAAGTGTAGCATACGCAGAATCGTGCTCGAAACAGAAGAAGTTATGGAATAATTATTTTGTTATAAGATGTATTTTTTTATATTATTATATGTATTTTGGCAACCCGAACCTAAAACCATAGCAGCTAAGTCATCCACCACGTTGGTGGGAAACGAATTACCCACCAAAATTTAAAAACTAAACTGGCGTGTGTGCGTGTATTTAAAAAGCACGTACGCACACAATTGCGCGTATGCGCAAAATGGCGCGTATGCGCAAAATGGTGCGTGTGCGTTGTTTTTACTAAAGTTTGAAATTTGTCATAGTGATTAAATAATTTTATAAATTATATATTTTTTAATAATTAATAATGTTTTAAATTGAATTAAATTAAATTTATATGATGAGGAGGAGGAGGAGGATGGGGATGGGGATGATGACGATGACGTTGATGATGATGATGGGAATGATGTTGATGATGATGATGAGGATGATGGGGATGAAGACGATGATGTTGATGACGAGAATGAGGATCATGATGTTGATGATGACGAAGATGATTATTATGATGATGATGATGATCATATTCGTCATCATCAGCATCATCATCTTCATCTTTGTACTCATCTCCATCATCATCCATCATCTTCATCATCATCATCTTCGTCATCATGATGATGATGATGACGAAGATGATGATCATGAAGATGATGATGATGATGCTGACAGTGATGATGATGTTGATGATGATGAGGAGGAGGAACTGGGTGATGACGACGATGATGACGATGGAGATGATGATGACGACGACGACGATGATGATGATGATGTTGATGATGAAGATGATGACCAAGATGATGATGATGATGATGATGATGATGATGATGGGGATGAGGATGAGCATGATGATGATGAGGAGGAATTGGGTGATAACGACGACGATGATGATGATGATGATGATGATGAAGATGATGGATGATGATGAAGATGATGACGATGATGATGATGTTGATGATGAAGATGATGGCCAAGATGATGATGGTGATGATGATGAGGATGGGGATGATGATGAGGAAGTGGGTGATAACGATGATGATGACAATGGAGATGATGATGATGACGTGGATGATGACGATGATGATGAGGATGATGATGATGATCATATTCGCCATCATCAGCATCATCATCTTCATCTTCGTACTCATCTTCATCATCATCTTCATCATCATCATCATTATCAATGATGATGATGAAGAAGATGATGATGATGTTGACGATGATGATGACGATTGAAGATGATGATGTTGACGATGATGATGACGAAGAAGAAGATGATGATGATGATGATGATGATGATGATGACAATGATGATGATGTTGATGATGATGAGGAACAGGGTGATGACGACAATGATGATGATGGAGTGATGATGATGATGATGATGACGATGATGATGATGAAGATGATGATGATGTTAATGATGAAGACGATGACCAAGATGATGATGATGATGATGATGGGGATGAGGATGAGGATGAGGATGAGGATGATGATGAGCAAGTGGGTGATGATGATGATGATGATGACGACGATGATGATGATGTTGATGATGAATACGATGACCAAGATGGTGATGATGATGATGGGGATGAGGATGAGGATGATGATGATGATGAGCAAGTGGGTGATGATGATGATCATATTTGTCATCATCAACATCATCATCTTGATCTTCGTACTCATCTACATCATCATCCATCATCTTCATCATCATCATCATTGATAATGATGATGATGACGAAGATGATGATGATGATGATGTCATCATTGATAATGATGATGATGAAAAATATGATGATGACAAAGATCACCATCATTATCAATGATGACATCATCATCATCATCTTCATCATCATCATAATTGTCAATGATGATGATGACGAAGATGATGGATGATGATGAAGATGATGATGATGACGTTGATGATGACGACGACGATGACGATGATGTTGATGATGAAGATTATGGCCAAGATGATGATGGTGATGATGATAAGGATGGGGATGATGACGAGGAAGTGGGGGATAACGATGATGATGACTATGGAAATGATGATGACGACGTGGATGATGACGATGACGAGGATGATGATGATGAGGATGATGATGACGAAGATGATTATGATGATGATGAGGAGGAGGAGGAGGATGAGGATGATGATGGTGATCATATTCGTCATCATCAACATCATCATCTTCATCTTCGTACTCATCATCATCATCATCATCATCATTATCAATGATGATGATGAAGAAGATGATGATGATGATGAAGATGATGAAGAAGATGGTGGATGATGATGATGCCGATGATGACAATGTTGATGATGAAGATGATGATGAATATGATGACCAAGATGATGATGATGAGGAGGAGGATGATGATGATGATGATGAGGAAGTGGGTGATAACAATGATGATGATGGTGGTGATGATGATGATGACGAGGATGCTGACGATGACGAGGATGATGATGATGAGGATGATGATGATGATGCTGACAATGACAAATATGATTATGATGAGGAGGAGGATGAGGCTCCTTGTATTGGGATTGTGTCATGGATTCTATGTGTTATTGATGATGCGTGAGGTCTAGAATTTTCAATTAAGGCCCAGGTGGAATTCAATTGAGCTCAATAAGTTTCAATAAGATCTCGAGGAACCGGTTTTCATTCTTCGATGATGTTCAATTCTTTTCAACATATCCACGGTCTTGCATGGTAGGCTGAGGATGCATTCATGGCATTTGATCTTTACAAAATATGTGTTTTGTCAAAATGAAATTCAAATTGCCTCTTTGATGAATCCTCCTCTACAAGACTTCATTTATTGCATGAATGTCACAGACTCACGGAAACTCTAAGGGCTGGTGCAAGGTAATGATACCCAATTATGACACGTTAGTTGCAATGACATTCTGGAAAAACAAAAATATTATCATTAAAATCAATTATTAGAGGTACCTACAAAACTTTTTCCGATTAGGTGTAAAAAGATGAAACGTAGAAAAATGGATGAACTTCCGGAATATATAATTTTTATTTATGGAAAAGTGGTATAACCACCCCAAAATGTCATTATTCGAAGATTGGTATGTTATTTTTTTTCTAAAACATAATGCACATGTTTTTTTTGACCCGCCTGTTTGCTATGTAAATTTTCAATTTACGAGAAACAAAATATGTAGAGGCATAGGCAACAGAAAAATCTTGTGCGGGGCTATTTTTCCAAAATTTTAAAAGTCAATTTTATATATTTTTTTAAATTACCGAAGTTAGTGAAGCCCTAAAACGACATTGTCAAGTTTTAATCCACCATATCATGGTCTAAAAATAATCAAAATGCATTTTTTTTTAGGTTGTAGGTATTTTCGTGCTCTTACGTGGGTTCTTTTCCGTTTTCGAAATAGGTAAGCCAATCAAAAGTTATAGGCCAAATAAACGACCTATGTTTTTTACGAATTTGACATGAGTGCAGTTTAAAATGAATTAAAAATAGAGAACAACAATAGATCTATTAAAAAATTATATATTTGGAATCTGCACACAGAGCTCGACAAGTGTGTGCAATTTAATCTACAGTGCACTCATGGAGCTTATGCAGAACTAGTTGTGAAAAAAAGGAAGTTGCAGCGTTTGATGTTTTTTGCTATAAATTAGGGATAAATCAGACTGAGCCTAAAGGTGCAATTCGAAGCTAATTCTGAGCCTGTAAGGGCGCCAAAAACAATTTGAATTCAAGAACGCACGCGCGCAACTACGCGCACGTGTAAACACGCGCACGCGTAATTGAAAGCGCGCACGCGTCCTTGCGCGTACGCGCTATTGTATGCCTTTGTATGGTTTATTTAATTTCCTTTGTCAAGGGGATACATGAAGTTGATGAAGATGTGATGATGAAGAAGATGACGATGATGGAGATATTGATGAGGAAGGGGGATATGATAATGATGTTGAAAATGTTGATGATGATGCTGATGATGATGAGATGATGGTGATGGTGATGATGATGATAATGACAATGGTGATGAAGATGACGATGAGGATGATGGCGATGATGATGAGATGATGGTGGTGGTGATGATGATGATGGCAATGGTGATGAATATGATGATGAGGATGATGGTGATGATGATGATGATGGTGATGAGGATGATGGTGACGAGGATGATGATCATGATGGTGATGAAGATGATGATGATCATGATGAATATGATTATGATGATGATGATGATCATCATCATCACCATCACCATCATCATCAACATCTTAATCATCATTGTCATCTCCCCCTTCCTCATCAACATCTCCACCATCGTCATCTTCGTCATCATCATCATCTTCATCACCATCCTCATCAACATCAACATCATCTCCATCATCATCATCTTCTTCATCCTCATCAGCATCATCATCATCATCTTAGTCATCATCATCATTGTCATCATCAACACCATCATCATCATCGTCCTTCTTCCTCATCTTCATCAACATCTAAGTCATCATCTTCATCGTCAACATCATCATCATCATCATCATCCTCATCATCAACATTAATGGCGATGATGATGAAAATGATGATGACGATGTTGATGATGAGTACAATGATCATCAACATCATCATCATGTTCATCATCATACTCATATTCATCACCATCCACCATCATCATCATTATCATCTTCGTCATCACCCTCTTCCTCAGCATCATCATCAACAACATCTTCGTTGTCATCATCATCATCAAATGATGACGATACGAAGATGATGATGATGATGATGAAGAAGATGGCGATGACGAGTATGATGAGGATGATGAAGATGACGAAGACAATGATCATCGTGACCATGAACATATGATGATGATGATGATGGCGATGATGATGATGACGAATATGATGATTTTGATGATGATGATCATATTCATCATCATCATCATCATCTTCATCATCGTACTCATATTCATCATCATCCACCATCATCATCATCCACCACCATCATCATCATCATCATATCATTATCATCATCATCATCCTCGTCCTCACAATGTTGATGATGATGAAGATGATGATGATGATGATGGTGATGATGATGATCATGTTGTTGATGATGATGAAGATGATGATGATGATGAGAATGATGTGTTGCATATTCGTCATCTTCTTCATCATCAACATCATCATCATCATCATCATCATCTCCATTAGTCATCATCATCATCACCATCTTCATCATCATCATCGTCGTCATCATCATCATCATCATCATCATAAGGATGATGGTGATGACGAGTATGATGAGGATGATGAAGATAACTGTTATGATGACTATCATCATCATCATCATCATATCATCATCATCATCCGCATCCTCACAATGATGAGGATGATGATGATGAGGAAGTTGATGATGATGATGAAGATGTTGATGATGTGCTGCATATTCCTCTTCATCTTCATTATCATCATCATCATCTCCAAATTAGTCATCATCATCATCGTACTCATATTCATCATCATCCACCACCATCATCATCATCATCATTATCATCATCGTATCATCATGACGAAGACGATGATGATGTGTTGCATATTCATCATCATATCCAAAAACATCTTCGTCATCTTCATCATCATCGTCATCATCATCATCCTCATGCTCATCCTCAAAATTATGATGATGACGATGATGATGACGACGATGATGATGATCATGATGTGGATCATGTTGTGGATGATGATGATGTGTTGCATATTCGCCATCATCCTCATCATCAACATCATAATCATCATCATCATCATCACCATCATCTCCATTAGTAATCATCATCATCATCATCAACATCATCATCATCATCATCTTCATCATCATCATGATCTTCATCATCATCATCATCATCATCATCATCATGACGAAGATGATAATGATGATGATGATGATGATGATGATGATGATGACGATGAAGATGGTGATGATGATGATGATGATGAATATGGTGATGATGATGATGATGACTACTAGAGATGATGATGATGTTGATGATGAAGATGATGACGAATATGCTGCACATCATCCTCATCATCATCTTCATCATCATCTTCCTGATGATGATGATGAAGATGGCTATGATGAGTATGATGAGGATGATGAAGATTTCGATTATGATGACGAAGACAATGATCCTCATGACCATGATCATATGATGATGATGGTGATGGGGAGGATGATGAAGATGGTGATGATGATGACTAATGAAGATGATGATGACGGAAGTGTTGCATATTCGCCATCATCTTCATCATCATCATCATAATCATCATCATCATCATCATCATCATCTCCATTAGTCATCATAGTCATCATCATCATCATCATCATCATCATCATCTTCATCATCATCATGATCTTCATCATCATCATCATCATCATCATCATGACGAAGATGATGATGATGATGATGATGATGATGATGACGACGATGAAGATGGTGATGATGATGATGACGATAAAGATGGTGATGATGATGATGATGACTACTGGATATGATGATGATGTTGATGATGAAGATGATGACAAATATGCTGCACATCATCCTCATCCTCATCATCATCTTCATCATCATCTTCATGATGATGATGATGATGATGAAGATGGCTATGACGAGTATGATGAGGATGATGAAGATGCCGATTATGAGGACGAAGATAATGATCATCGTGACCATGATTCTTATGATGATGATGGTGATGGTGAGGATGATGAAGATGGTGACGATGATGACTAATGAAGATGATGACGGCGAATATGATGATTTTGATGATGATGATCATATTCGTCATCATCATCATCATCTTCATCATCGTACTCATATTCATCATCATCCACCACCACCATCATCATCATCATCATATCATCATCATCATCATCACCATCCTCATTCTCACAATGATGATGATGATGAAGATGATGACGATGATGATGGTGATGATGATGATCATGCTGTTGATGATGATGAAGATGATGATGATGATGAGGATGATGTGCTGCATATTCGTCATCATCTTCATCATTAACATCATCATCATCATCATCATCATCATCATCATCATCATCTCCATTAGTCATCATCTTCATCATCGTCGTCGTCATCATCATCATCTTCATCATCATCATCATCCGCATGCTCTTCCTCACAATGATGATGATGACGACGATGATGAAGATGGTGACGATGATCATGCTATGGATCATGTTGTGGATGATGATGATGTGCTACATATTCGTCATCATCTTCATCATCAACATCATGATCATCATCAATCATCATCATCATCATCTCCATTAGTCATCATCATCATCATTATCACCATCTTCATCGTCATCACCATCTTCATCATCATCATGATCTTCATCACCATCGACATCATCATCACCATCATCATCATCATCATCGTACTCATATTCATCATCATCCACCACCACCACCATCATCATCATCATCATCATATCATCATCATTATCATCATCCTCGTCCTCACAATGATGTTGATGATGAAGGTGATGACGATGATGATGGTGATGATGATGATCATGTTGTTGTTGATGATGATGATGATGATGTGCTGCATATTCGTCATCATCTTCATCATCAACATCATCGTCAAAAAACATCATCATCATCATCATCATCATCATCATCTCCATTAGTCATCATCATCATCACCATCTTCATCATCATCATCATCTTCGTCATGATCTTCATCATCATCATCATCAGATCATCATGACGAAAAACCTTATTTTATTGCAATTGTGATTCCACTTACAACAGATGAACACTATTTGTAAAATATTCCACGATGAGGAGGCCCTCCATGACTACTTGATTAGATCCTTTACATCTCATCATCTTCATCCTACACTGAGACCAGGGATAACAGGTGCCTTAGATTTTGATTAATACAGCAATGTAAAGAAGAGTGCTCTACATATTACATGAAGCCAAGCTTATACCTTCTGTGCTATGCTTTGCCAGCCTTCCATAGGGGTGGGAGTATCAAGACTGTTATCCTTCCCCATAAATTAACCAGACAAATATTTCCCAGCAAATAAAACTAACCATCAAAGTGCATTTTGTCACATCTGCATTGCCCTAAGAGAATAAAATCTGATGGTAATTATGAACAAATCTGACATACTGCGATCTCACAATAATCACACCTCCGAGCAGTCTTTATACAACATTAATATATATCTACTATGTATTTAATTATTCTTGATGTAATACATATGTTTCTAACTGAAAATTAAATTAATGTTTTGAAATCAAAATACACAAATTTGTAAATATACCCTTAAACCCCCAAACACTTAGAGCACTTAAATGCACTTAGGGATTATGGGTTAGAAGAGGTCCTAAAGGCCTTTATGGGGGAGGGGCTCTTTATGGGGAGGGGCTCTAGGCATAACCCAACACATTTATATCTGTTGGGAAATAAATACAATGAACGTTACCCACCAACCATTGCAATGTTCAGCAAGGACACGCATGCGCCAGAGGCGCGTGCGTGTCCCTGTTGAACATAAAATTTAGAAAATCACCTGCGTTCTTTCTCCCACATTTTTTCCCTCATTCATCGCATTCTGTTCGTTGGTTTCACGCACAGTCCAACAAGCATTTTCATGGTAGATTGAATTCATACACCATTTGGATAAAATACACAATATTTGGGGCTCTATTTGGCTCTTTGTATTGAATACACACCTATTGGGCTCTATTTGGATCAATTGAGTGAATACACAACAGTTGGACTCTATTGGGCACCTTGGATTGAATTCTCATGCTACTTGGATATACATGAAGTCTTCTTACATATAGTGGACACATCAAAAGAGCATTTGACATTTGAAGCAAAGAGCAATCATAATCCTTGAGGTATGGTGAAAATTTGATCTTGTTAAATGTAATTTAGTCTTCATTCACTTGTTTGAATGGCATCTATTTTGTTTTTTCCTCATGAATTATATGATAGATCTATTTTAGTCTTCTTAATCTTCAACATAGTCAATAAAAACATCCTACCAAAAAAAAACTACAACATGCACCAAGCAATGCTTTCAACCTTTCATGAAGATAATAAAAAAAAATTACTTGCATCACCACCAATAACATTTCATAATCACATTCCTCCATCTAGTAGACAAACATTTGTTGAATTCCTCATGGTTTCACTACAACAACTCACACAAACACCTAAACAATTGAAAAGTCTTAGTCTTTTGGGGCTATTTTCCCTCATCCATACCATGAAAATGAAGTCAATATGAGCTTCTCCCTTGTAGGGAATTTGCTGGACTACTAACATCCCATACCACCATCCAATACCATCCTACAGAGTTCCTAGATGTGATGTTGTAACTTTATATGTAGGGCATTCCCAATAGCTTTTAAGATTATATGAAAACATTATCACTAGATGTTGTTGTACATAATCAATTGCTACATCAAGCTTTAATAATCATGCACATCGAGTTTTAATATCTTGTTTGTTGTTCATTCTTGCAAGGGTCATATTTTCGTTTTTCCAAAAGTGCATTGAATATGGGCAACATACGTAATAATCAAAGAAAGTGTAGAAGGAGGCCGCTACCCCCCTGAAAAGGCCCATGAGATAAGAGAAAAGGCCAGGTTGTACATGCAAAACCGTAAAAATCAAAATGTTAGTGCCTTAGATCCATCAACAAGCAATGACGAAGTGGTTGAAGTCAATCAAATCTTGCCCGATGTCGAGTATGAAGGGATGGATGTTGAACAAGTTCTTAACTGGAAACCACCCCAAGAAGATCACCCACCTGGCGAACACACTCCATTGCAGGACCAATTACTGAACGAAGGGCCACAACAAACCGTTGACGAGACTCGTACTTCCTTGCCGACTCCCTTGCCTCAACTATCAACCGGATGACGAAGAACTCCCAAACGTATTCATGTGGATGAAATTCATTTTCAGGACTTGAAGGTAAGATGTCCAAACGCACTATTGATTTCCATTGTAACAAGATAATCAAAGATTTTTTTGAATCCAAAACCAATGCAGCAAAATGTCAATTGTTTCTTGCTTTGTTAAAATCACATTGTCTAGCTCATGTTAGGAGAATTTTGTGCATAAAGGTAGTTAGAAGTTCAGAGGCCAACAATCATGTTGTTAGAAATCTACAATCTGCATTTAATTTGATTGGAAAAACTTCTCGCACAAAAGATTTTAATGCGGCCCGTCGTGTACTGTCGGAATCGATTGTAGACAAATCCACGAGGCAACGTTGCCTACTATCACACACATATAAAATATTTAAAGTAGATAGAAAGACTCTTCAAAAGTATTTTTCCATTAGAGAAAAACTTGAGACCCCAGGCCAAAAAGATTGTTGGGCCTTTGTTGGTAGGTTACCTCGTTCAGACATGAAGCTCATTGATGTTGTTAAAGAACTAGTGCAAAAGTTTTGGCATGATAACACTAGACCGTCATCGAATCAAAGAGATGTTTTAAAGTTGAGAAAAGGTGTTAGGGGGGGTGAACCCCATGTCAAGCACTTACTTGACACCACACAAACAAAACTCTATGAGAGGTTCAAGAATGAGCACACACAATTGAACTTGGGCCAAAGGTCCTTCGAAAAATGCAAACCCTGGTATGTTAGAATTTGCATTGATCACAGTACATGTTGTTGTAGATACCATGTAGAATTTGAGTACTATTATGATACATATAGACATATATTTTGTGGTTTCCATACTAACATTGTGCAGGATTGTGCTTTGTTACAACCACCGAATGCATCCAGAGAATTTATACATAGCATAATGTGTGGAAGGCCTGAAGGACAAAAATATTATAAAAGATCATTTTTATATGGGACGTGTTCCAGTTGCAGTGGATTTGCATTATTGAGTCGTTGCATCCACGCAACCGCGGAGCACGAATTTGGGAGGATGTCAGTAGAAATGCAGAACTTCCAGTACATAACATATCAAGTAGATAGTTCAAAGGAAATCAAAAAAATTGCATTGGTGAAGTCACAGTAATCTAAGTTTGCATGCTTTCATACTGTACATGTTGAATTTGTACATATATATTCAGATTGAAAATGTCACGTTGTATTAATGCCCTTGGTTTTGTGGCACCAGGTGCAAATTTGTGATTTCATGAAGGAATTCTACCAAAAGACCGAGAATTATGTACAACACATCCATGTAGCACGATGGTAGGATGAACAGTACAAACAGTGCAAGGACACCTTTCCCAAGGGCACAATATTGTCGGTTGTGGAGTTTGTGGAAAACTATACCCTACAGCCACAGAATGAGATTTAAAGTCAATACTACCATTCAGACCAAGTTAGCATAATGGTCCATATCACGTACAGGCACGCGCCAGAGAGAAGCAACGACATGAGGATGATATTGAAAGAGACCAGCTTCTACATTAGTGACGACAGGTGCCACGACCTGCATTATGTGCAGCATTGCTTCAAAATTTTCTATGATCAGCTGAAGGAGAGAGGGATACATATGGATCAGCATTGGATATGGTCAGATGGTTGTGCAGGCCAGTTCAAAAATGCATGTGTTTTCCAGTGGTTGAGTATGTTGCACAAGACTTATGATGTGCTGCATGTATGGAACTATTTTGAGACCGGGCATGGAAAGGGAGAGCATGACGGGGTTGGAGCATGTCTCAAAACTGCCCTATGAAGGGAGGAGATGAGGTGCATGGGAGGCCCTCATATTCGGAATGCCGAATCCACAGTTCGATGGTGCAAAGAAAAAATGTCAGATCGAACCACGGAGCAACACATACCAACAGGTAGAGGACATGTTGTCAGAAATTTATGGAATGTAGTTGATATAGATCAATTGCGTTCTTATAGTTGTAGTACTGTGCAAGGCACTCGTGGATTTCATTCGGTTCGAAGCTCAAACAATCCTTTATTTGAAATATGGACGCAAAAACTTGCTTGCTTTTGTGGGTCTTGCAGCAGTTGTGAGTGGGATGAGTGCGAATCAATGGATTGGGTTGATGAATGGGATCATGTATCACTTGCAGTGGACCCACGTGCAGTTGCTGAAACAATCCAGTTAGAGGAAGGCCAATCCTCTATTTCGAATGAATATGATCATATATCTAATCTTGTACAACCAGGTAAACATTTCTGCATGCATATCCCGGTTCCCTCCTTGTTTTTGTAATTATCCAAGTTATCAAACCACTGCTTGTTGGAATATGACCTTAAAATGCATTTTTGCAGGACACATCTACGCAGTTGTCGCCCCGACAGACAGTGCAATTGGGACGAATTATTGGTTGGCACGATGCATCCAGGGGAAGCAAACCCTCCTCGCATCATTAACGGATAGTGAAGGCATTACCTTTCCGACTGGCTCGATGGTTGTTCAGGGGGAATATCTTACAGTGGATGGAAAGGGACCAAAGAGAAATGGCTACACATACACAGATTATAGACCAGGGTCGCGGGTGTATCACCTTATGCACTTGATCGTGGGTACAAACATCCAACTACAGACAATGTCAACGAAGTCATCAAACAAGGTACGCTACTTACTACCTCATGTGGAGCATGAGACGTTGTTCGAGACAATAAAAAACCGAGAGGATCCAGAAGGCCTAATTGACTGAGGTGCATAGTATAGCCATGTGATTGTTTATTCATGCACGGTTAATGTTATTCATGTTAGATGGTTTATTTGATATCGTTATCTTATATCGTTTATTTGATGTCTGAGTTATGATTAAGTTATGATTTATAGCCATGTGATTGTTTATTCATGTATGATTAACCCTAGAAGCACTAATATAACCCTACAAACATAATCTAGCCCTAGAAATGCTAGAAAGCTAAACTAACCCTAGAAACACTAATCTAACCCTCAGAAACTAATCTAGAATCCTAGAAACATAATCTAGCCCTAGAAATCCTAGAAAGCTAAACTAACCCTAGAAACACTAATCTAACCCTCAGAAACTAATTTCGAATCCTAGAAACATAATCTAGCCCTAGAAATCCTAGAAAGCTAAACTAACCCTAGAAACACTAATCTAACCCTCAGAAACTAATCTATAATCCTAGAAACCTAATGTAGCCCTATTATCCTAATCTAGCCCTAGAATCCATGACCCACCACACGTACCCTCAATAGGGGGTATTTGGACTCCAAGTGGGATAGGATCACTATTAGAAGGGTTTGTTACCCAATCTATTAAGGGCCCAAGTCACATTGAGTCATTTCCAGTCTTATATAGCCTATATGCCGCTAATCAAATGCCAAAAAATCCGGCTGGGAGAACACTTGTTATCTTACACACTCTAATTAACCTCTAGGCAAAGCAACGGCCATTGCTCTGCAACCTGTGAAGGCTAGGCAAGAAAAAAAACTAAGTGCTACTAATCAGAGGAGGGTAGTTGTCACTGGATTGTGAGTAGTCACTTCCTTTGGTCATGATCCAGGTACTTTATAGGGAAATCTTCTTCAGGGACAGAGTGGTATCGGTGATATTGAGAGCTTTGATTGATCTGATTTTGCAAGTGTAATTGGCATTAATGCGATTCATTTGCTTCCTCTCATTTACACCTCTTTTGAATTTTTCTACTTGAATTGTAACTATGGAATAGTCCACCAAGTCAAAGGGTTTTTTCTCATCATGATCTCACCAAGAGCCACAAACACAAAAACCATGCATCATGTACAAAATAAACATGCAAAAGCCTTCGGGTCAATGCTTAATCAGTGATCTCCACCATGCATGATTCACTCAAGCATGATTCTCCTTACAATACATGCAAGAGCTAGCAACAACATTCAACATTGCCTTCACACAACCTCTATGACCTTTATTCCTTATGTAGCTCAGTC
This sequence comes from Larix kaempferi, assembly GCA_027924585.1. Classification (NCBI taxonomy): domain Eukaryota; kingdom Viridiplantae; phylum Streptophyta; class Pinopsida; order Pinales; family Pinaceae; genus Larix; species Larix kaempferi. The sequence continues at coordinate 851,705 of BSBM01000198.1, forward strand.
TCCATGCTTTATGCACTACGGTCATAATAATCATAGCAATTGTCTAATAATTCATAAACACATATGAGCAATCATGACTACTCAATCCATCGTGATGTCGCATAAGTAAAAAAAAAATGAGACCAAGACTTCCTTGGGACAAAATATTGTTGATTCATATCTTCAACCCCCCCATCTATTACAGTTATTCTTCACAGGTACAAAATCCCAGCAATGACATAATAATTGGGAATCACATTCAACTCAAGCACATCATTAGTAGTACTTATTTACAACTTTTCCATGATAATTCTTTCATAAAACATAATATTAGTAGCATCTTGTAGAATATTTTCTCATTATACGGTGCATTGCATCAAACCAATAGACAATGACTACTATTTTGCAACAAATAACCTCCAAAAAACATAGAACCAATGACATCATAGAAAAACCATAGAACATAGAAACACAGTATGTAACATAATTATCAATGAAAAATATACTTTATTATATTTTAATCCTCTTATCCTACAAATGAAACTTCCCAATATTTTGTTGCTTCTGGTTCTCTTGTCAGATTTATTAGAAAATATAGGGAGATGTTTTTCAACAAAATTCAATGCAATTGCACATTTATTACATGTATATGTACATTAAGGACATGTAACTACTTCCTTAACAAAAAGAGAAGTTGAGAGAAAATCTCTTAATAACTTAACACTCAACCTAAACACAAAGATATTATAAAAATTAATCATAAAAATACTCACCTAACACATACTTAGCTGAGAGAATATCTCAATTATATCTACATACACTTAGTTAGGCTCATAACAACCACATCCACCCTGTGATACCTCATGTATACATCCACTTAACTTATGTGCACAAACTTCAACCATATGTGAACCCATCATATAACACCTTACCTAATCTAGTAGGTCAATCACTCATAATAACCATGAAGTAATAGGTCATAGTATACATATGCAAAATTCTTCATATTTGCACTTGTATCCTCATCCATTAGCATACACCAAATATATTTGAAAACATTGCATTATCAACTCTCACCCAAACCCTAGCACTAACCCTCACCCAAACCCTAGCACTAAACCATCTCCTTCATCATCACCATCACCATCTCCATCACCATCTCCATCATCATTATTGACTCTAACTCTAACCTTAATTCAATTTCCTTCTATAACCCTAGCCCTAACCCTCACCCAAACCCTAGCACTAAGCCATCTTATCCATCCTCACCATCACCATAACCGTCACCATCAACGTCTTCATCATCACCACCATATCCATCATCATCATTGACTCTAACTCTAACCCTAATTCAATTTCCTTCTATAACCCTAGCCCTAACCCTCACCCAAACCCTAGCACTAAGCCATCTTCTCCATCCTCACCATCACCATCACCGTCACCATCAACATCTTTATCATCACCACCATCTCCATCATCATCATTGACTCTACCTCTAACCCTAATTCAATTTCCTTCTATAACCCTAGCCCTAACCCTCACCCAAACCCTAGTACTAAGCCATCTTCTCCATCCTCACCATCACCATCACCGTCACCATCAATGTCTTCATCATCACCACCGTCTCCATCATCATCATTGACTCTACCTCTAACCCTAATTCAATTTCCTTCTATAACCCTAGCCCTAACCCTCACCCAAACCCTAGCACTAAGCCATCTTCTCCATCCTCACCATCACCATCACCGTCACCATCAATGTCTTCATCATCACCACCATCTCCATCATCATCATTGACTCTACCTCTAACCCTAACTCTAACTCCAACTCTAACTCTAACTCCAGGTTCCTCATCAAAGCCTCCATCATCATCATCTTCATGACCATCGCCATCACCATCACCATCACTGTCAACCTCTTCATCATCATCACCATCATCATCATCATAATCACCATCATCATCATCATACGTGCCCGGTGGATGATTTTCTAGAGTAGACCCCTGTGTGCAAAAATTGCACACTCCCTCACTAAGAAAAACCCTAGTTTCCAAGATGGACGTACAAGATGATGGCGGGGCCACCGGGCCGGAGGGGAGGGGCACCCCTAGCACTATCCCAACATGCTGAATCCAACGGAGTCGACGGTTCGTCGATTCGAGCCACGGTCTTCATTCAATGGCTCGTCATGTTTCGCATTTAGAAGGCCTTCAGGGAGACCTGCCGGGGGCGTAGAACTACAACCGTGCAACAAAACCGGGTTCCGGGGAGTCATGCAGGTGTGTCTAGGTAGGTTCCAGTCGGGAATGCTAGCCACAAGTGCCCGGTGGGTGATTTTCCAGAGTTGACCCCCGTGTGCAAAAATTGCACACTCCCTCACTGAGCAAAACCCTAGTTTCCAAGATGGACGTACAAGATGAGGGCGGGGCCACTGGGCCGAAGGGGAGTGGTATCCCTAGCACTATCCTGGCGTGCTGAATCCAATGGAGTCGACGGTTCATTGATCTGAGCCATGGTATTCATTCTATGGCTCGTCCCGTCTCGCTTCCAGAAGGCCTTTAGGGACACCTACTGGATACCTGCCGGGGGCGTAGAACTCTAACTGTGCAACAAAACCGGGTTTCGGGGAGTCCTGCAGGTGTGTCTAGGTAGGTTTCGAGGGAATGCTAGCCATAAGTGCCCGGTGGAATATTTTCCAGAGTTGACCCCCGTGTGCAAAAATTGCACACTCCCTCACTGAAGGCCTTTTGGATGCGAGGCGGAACGAGCCATAGAATGAAGACCGTCGACTCCGTTGGATTCAGCATGCTGGGATAGTGCTAGGGGTGCCCCTCCCCTCCGGCCCAGTGGCCCTGCCCTCATCTTGTACGTCCATCTTGGAAACTAGGGTTTTGCTCAGTGAGGGAGTGTGCAATTTTTGCACACGGGGGTCAACTCTGGAAAATCTTCCACCAGGCACTTAGGGCTAGCGTTCCCGGCTGGAACCTGCCTAGACACACCTGCAGGACTCCCCGTAACCCGATTTTGTTGCACGGTTGGAGTTCTACGCCCCCAGCAGGTATCCAGCAGGTGTCCCTGAAGGCCTTTTGGATGCGAGACAGGACGAGCCATAGAATGAAGACCGTGGCTCGGATCAACGAACCGTCGATTCCGTTGGATTCAGCACGCCGGGATAGTGCTAGGGGTGCCCCTCCCCTCCGGCCCAGTGGCCCCGCCCTCATCTTGTACGTCCATCTTGGAAACTAGGGTTTTGCTCAATGAGGGAGTGTGCAATTTTTGCACACGGGGGTCAACTCTGGAAAATCTTCCACCGGGCACGTATGATGATGATGATGGTGATGATGATGAAGAGGTTGATGGTGATGGTGATGGCGATGGCGATGGTCATGAAGATGATGATGATGGAGGATTTGATGAGGAACCTGGAGGTAGAGTTAGAGTTGGAGTTAGAGTTAGGGTTAGAGGTAGAGTCAATGATGATGATGGAGATGGTGGTGATGATTAAGACGTTGATGGTGACGGTGATGCTGATGGTGAGGATGGAGAAGATGGCTTAGTGTTAGGGTTTGGGTGAGGGTTAGGGATAGCATTATAGAAGGAAATTGAATTAGGGTTAGAGTTAGAGTCAATGATGATGATGGAGATGGTGGTGATGATGAAGACGTTGATGGTGACGGTGATGGCGATGGTGAGGATGGAGAAGATGGCTTAGTGCTAGGGTTTGGGTGAGGGTTAGGGCTAGGGTTTGGGTGAGGTTGATGGTGATGGTGATGGTGATGGTGATGATGATGGTGATGGTGGTGAGGTTGATGGTGGTGAGGTTGATGGTGGTGAGGTTGATGGTGATGGTGATGGTGATGATGGAGATGGTGATGGTTCTGTCTTGCATCCAAAAGATGGAGATGGTGATGATGACGAAGATGGTGATGATAATGAAGATGGTGATGGTGGTGATGATGGTGATGGTGGTGAGGTTGATGGTGATGGTGATCGTGATGATGGTTCCATCTCGCATCCAAAAGATGGAGATGGTGATGATGACGAAGATGGTGATGATAATGAAGTTGGTGATGATGGTGATGGTGGTGAGGTTGATGGTGATGGTGATGATGAAAATGGTGATGGTTCCGTCTCGCATCCAAAAGATGGAGATGGTGATGGTGATGAAGATGGTGATGATGATGAAGATGGTGATGGTGGTGAGGTTGATGGTGATGGTGATTGTGATGGTGATGATGAAGATGGTGATGGTTCCGTCTCACATCCAAAAGATGGAGATGGTGATGGTGATGAAGATGGTGATGAAGATGGTGATGATGATGAAGATGGTGACGTTGATGATGATGGTGATGGTGGTGAGGTTGATGGTGATGGTGATGGTGATGATGAAGATGGTGATGGTTCCGTCTTGCATCCAAAATATGGAGATGGTGATGATGATGAAGATGGTGATGATGATGAAGATGGTGAAGTTGATGATGATGGTGATGGTGGTGAAGTTGATGGTCATGGTGATGGTGATGATGATGAAGGCGTTGATGATGATGGCGATGGTGATGAAGATGATGATGAAGGTGTTGGGGAATTCATTTATATCCAATGTATTTGACTCTAATAACCTCTCATGTGTGATTATAAAAAAATCAAGATTCCCTCAACCCCCAAACATGCCCTTTCAAAGAATTTTTTTTATCTTTGAGTGTGGTATGGGTGCCAACATGAGGTTTTGTCTACTAAGGATGGATCTTGGCGTCTTAACCATGGTTGGGGTGATGACAATGAGGTTCATATGACTCCAATGAATCTTCCATGGATCATGGGGTAAAATGATCTCTCAAGTATTATTGCATGTGAACTTGCACGTACCAAGCTACAACAAATCTTTCATAGGAGTGTATTTGTCTATGTGAATAGATAAGTGAAAAGATTTTAGCAACAAGACCTATCAATTTTAACTTGGAAGTATGGGAAATGTTCAAAGTGGGATTGAGAGGCTTGATGGTGATTGTAGTAGTGGGCATGGTATTGGTGAGAATGATGACATGATAGTGGAATTAAACATTAATATGGTGACCCTGGAGCTTGGATCCTAGCCTAGAAACACGAGAGCCTAGACTAAAAACCCTAGTTGGTAGCATAAACCCTAGCTTGTATTCTAATCACAATGAAACCCTATTGTGTCTCCTAAGATCTAGCCCTAAATTATAATACATGTAAAGATTAAATCATTTTCATTGTACATATATATTCATCTGCATACATTTGAATCCAAACCACTATACACATATATGCATACATAAAATTAGATCGCTATCACATAATGATAAATTAAGGAAGTCCTAATTGTAAATGGTAGTGGATGTGATGGTCATCAAATCAAAGGTGGCTATATCTGTGAGTGAGAATTAATGAGATAGCTATACATCGTGCTCAAGGTTGCCCTATTTGTATGGTGACAATTGATTAAGAAATGATTCCATAACTTGGTTATTAATTTGTCGCATGATCTTAAGTGGACAAAATGGTCAAAATAAATACTAGTGACGACATTTCATTATGTAGAGTATGGCCTTTTTGGATCTCATTATGTAGAGCTATTAAAAATCATGTTGGATCTCTTTTTAACCTTTTGACGACAATGGACATTTTCTATTTTTAAGTGTTCTTTTCCTAGTACTCAAGTTCCCAATATATATCTTATGTGCCATGAGGTGTGATTTGTCCATCCATTTATTCTGTTTGTTTTTAGATTAATTCTCACACATGATTTTGTTTGAGTTAGCCTATGTTTACAATGTTCTCTTAACATAGATACCATTAGAAGCTTTTACATGTGGAAAGATAAACCAAGCTGAACTATGATATCCAACTTCTCTTCTAAGATCTAGGTAAAACCCAAATTTACACAACATCACATCATGATACACACAACATGAGACAACCACATTAGCCAACGAGATATATAAATCACATAACTAAAAATCCATGTACATCGAGGCTACAAAACTCATCTAAACATATACAATTTCTGGCGAATAGTGGAACATGGTTCCCAATGTACGTACAATGGCAACTCGTGCCCTACACAAAATGCAACAACTCATGCTGTAGATACAAAATACATGGCAACTCGTGCCGTAGAAACAAAGTACATCAAAAATGGTGCACAAAAGTGCCACATCGTGGCTAATGTACATAACACGTGGCGTGTCAAGCATTGTGACCACTGCCGTCACTCCCAGGTGCATATCCAAAGTCAATCTTCCTACTCTTCGAGCTATCGGTGCCTCAGGTCTTGGTCCGTCTAGGAGTAGACCGTCTCTCCGGGCTCTGGAACAAATGATATAAGATACTGTCATTTTAAAGCATTTGCAACATTTACCACATTTATAAAACAAATGTAGAATTCAGATATTAAATAAATCACCTCTGACATGAGTGGGAAACGTTGGGGAGGTGTCCTGGATCTGCGGAGCCTCTCAGCAATTCCAGCCTACAACATTTAAAACAATCATTTCATTGAAAAGTCATAATTGCTTAAATTAATTTTTGTTAATGCATCAAAATATTTTCATAAATTAACTTGATTCTCACCGTGAACACCTATGACGATGGACATGGCTAGCCTTCTGGGCTAGTAGGTGGAGTAGATGGACGGACAACCAACTCCGATGCAGTGATGGGGGGGGGGGCACAGATGTAGTGGTAGCCACTACAGGTGCAACCACTGGAGATACTGATGAGGATATTGGAAGAGTAGATGCCACAATAGTGGCGGGAAGTGGGGATGATATGGTGGGAGAAGACACGGTGGTATGGGGTGGAGGAGGACTATGTGGACTATGAACCCCTGCCGGCTATAGGATAGAGGGTATCGAATGGAAAGGGCTACAGACGGTGTTGAGGGATGGTGCATGGGAGGGCAGTCCTGCATGGAGGGAGGAGGATGGACAAATGGGAGGTTGTGGACGAAGAGGAGAAGGTGGAAGGAAGGGGGGGCGTGGATGAATGGGGGAGGATGGATAGACATGGGGGCGTGGATAAATTGGGGGGGATGTATGGACATAGGGGGTGGGTGAGTGGGGGAGGATGGATGGAGGGGGGAGTATGGTCTGAGAGGGGGGGCTGGATGGAAGGGAGGGGGTGGACGTAGGGAGGGGTCTAGATGAAAGCGAGGGGGGGGACTCATGGGATAAGGGTGGATACACAAGACTAAAATGCGGAGACACAGTTGCTGGTGGAACCTACATATACATTTGTAATATCACAATTTAGTAAACAAACAATAAATTAAACCATAGTAAGTCGTAACAAATCAAATTAAAAGCATGCTTATAACTACACATTGTACCTGTCTATATGGTGATGTGCCAATCCCTGGCGGGGGTGGCTCATCACCATAGTCACGAAACACTTGTGGACACAAAATGCATCATGTTATGAACATGTTAAACAAGTCATTATCTAGGAAATCAAGATATTCAAAAACATTGTACGAACTATCAACGTGTATGCCATAAATATAAATACTTGAGTAATATAAATGACATAAGTAATAACAAAATTGTGTCAAGTACTGAAAATACTTCCGTGTGGGGTGCCGCAATTTCAGTTGCAGCTGCCATTGTTGCATCCAGGTTGGGAGATTCTACGTTCTCCCATCTTGGTGTATCAGCTCTGAAAAACTGTACATTGAAATAATAGTTTAGGTAAAAAAAAAATACTTTCAAAATACTTTACAAGTTATAAAGTGATGATTGAAAACACATTAAAAATTGCTGACCTGATCCATATAACAACCCTCAGTTGGGCCAGGGCAAGTGTGCCCGCAATGGGGACAAAGATGTGGCATTGTCCCCGTCGAACTGGAATGCCCAGCATGGCTACCATCGATCATGGGTCTATCCTGGCCCTGTCGTGAAGGCCCTGCACCTGGATCTCTATCAAGGTCACCTAACCTCTCCACTATAGTCGCTGCTACAAAGGAGGTGTGTCTGAGGAGACCACGTGCAACATTCCTCATTTCCACCTCGATCTGATCAAGCTTATGGGGAAACTGAGGTGGATGGGGAGAGGGTTTGGGGTCGCACCTCGGAGCTGGTGGCCCTCTCAGTGGGTTCCTCCTGGCAGCAGGTCGATCTTGGGCAGATCCACACCCAACACCCTGGAACTCGGTTATGTCAAAATAGTTGACATGTAAACCAAGGAAAAACTCAGCCCACAGTTGGCGAAGGAAGTACTGTGGAACCTCCCTATTATTGCAGGGGGGTTTATCGTACACCACGAACCACCTCTGCATCCAATTGTCCCTCCACGGTTGGTAATGACACCAATCCATGCAGACACGTGGATTTGTAATGTTCAGTGGTTGGCCTGTTTTCGGATTAGTGAACATACTATATAATTGGGCTTTTGTAATGTTCAAATCTTTTATTGCTTCCTTGGAGATGCCTGTGGAGTAGTACTCCCGTATCCTAGCTCTAAATTGAGTCATGTCGGTCAATTGCTAGTGTGCATGTATGAGGGATTTGATTGAGTTCTCAATTGACGTGGCAAGAGACAATCGAGATGGTTCACCTGAGTTTCTAAGTTTACGAGTGTGCACTCGCATTTCATTTACATAGTGGTTAAGGTCATCTTGTTCAAAATTAGGTTGTGGGTTTTGGTTTTGTTCAGCATTTGGATTGTGTTCACGGTTTTCTTCGGCATTGGGTCCAAGGTTTGGGTTTTCTTGTGTTCCACTGGACTCGGGGTTAACATCTTGTTCACTCATTGTCTCAGTTTCAATCTGCAGTTGAAAATTGGTTCATTGTTTTTAAAATTTGGGAATTATTTACAATTACATAAACAAAAAAAATACAAAAATTGACACAAACAATGAATAAAATTGAATAAAAACGTGATATTTACATATTAATCGAAGTGGTGACGAGTTTGTGGGTGTTGTTGGGTGGTTTTGGAGCGGATTTGGCCTCCGTTGGTAGTTGAATGGACGTGTACGCGGAGGAAGAGGACGCGCTCGGCCGGCCAAATGAAAAATGGGGAAATTGTCGACTATTTTTTTTTAATATTTTTAACAGGGGCGCGTGCGCGTACGTGTCGGTGACGCGCATGCACCTTGATTTGGTACTGAACCTAGAGGCGCATGCACATATCCTTAGGTGCAGTTGCGCTATTTTTTTTTTCCACTAGCGCAGCCCTATTGCAACAAATTTGGGGAGCATCTTCGTGCGCCCCCCCTAAACAACACTCAATGGCATGCAACTATAACCACAAACCAAGCAGAGGTTGATTTTATGCATTGATATAGAGAGGTGGCAGTAGGCACACAATATGGAGAAACAATGAGTTAGAAAAAACATTTGGACCAAAGTACCACAATGCTAATTAATAAAATTTAAAAAAACAATTTTTGGCTCAGGAATTGTGGTTTATCACCACGTTTCTCTTCGACACTCGCCATCAAAATACGTATGAAAATAACACGTCTTTACATCCTCTTCCATTTAAATACTCATCGCATAGTAATAAATCAGGATTATTATGCATGCACATCCTCACCTTACAATGTCAATTGGGTCAAGGCGCATAGACAACCATAAATTATCAAGTGTTTCAAAGAGTAAGCCCTTCCAATAAAAATTAAGACCCACCCTTCAAACTTCATCACCGAGTCCAATTTATGCAAATATTTTCGAAGTGGGGGAAGGTTTGGCATTAAATGGTGTAAAAGTTGGGGAATAAATGGTTTAAACGTTATACAGGGGTGCGTGCGTGGGTTTGGGCACGTGCGCGCTCCTCACATGTACGCGTGAAAAACACGCGTGCGCGGACCTGTTACTAGTTTAAAAAAAATAAAGTTCTCTGTTTCCCGAGAATTCTACCAAAAAAATAGGTCTCACTTCTTCCGCGGGTTTCAAGCTCTCATAGGTTTCTCATTGGCTCACACTCATTAATATTTTGGACACTCTTTGATCTATTGGACACAAAATCACCCTTGGAATCTATCAAACATCTTCAGTGGTCTTGGAATCTAGTGGATTCATTCAAGCTACCAGTTTCCATTGCAAGTGGAGATCATTTCTATAGAGGTATGGTGAATTGTAAATGAGTCTTTTCACTCACAAGATTTGAGATGAGCCCATGAATTTTTGTTTTTGTCATATTCCCACAACAATATCCATGCATAGAAAACAATGAATTTGACAAGAAGATTTCCCTAGTTCACATCTAAAAAAACTCATATGAACACTAGACAAGATGAAGTATGCAACCTCCTCATTGTGTAATTAGTTCCCAAGTTAATTTTTTTCTTTTCACCTCATATTATGCTAGCAAAAAAAACCACACTCACTAAACATAACTAAAAATATCACTTCAACTCATCCACAAAACCTCAACTCTCTCATCTCTTATTCAATACCATTGTATGGAATGAGGATATCTGTAAGTATATGCAACTTTCCTTTCTCTATGAATCCAAATATGATAATATTCATCCATATTTACCATCCTTACAATATCCTCTCACCTTTAATAATGATTTTTTTTCCAAAAACCAAGACTTTCCCACTTCATGCTCTATTCAACATGATGATTGTTGGTATAGTCCCTAGTTCCCCACTCTCCAACACCTCCCCACCCTAGATATTGCACATTGAAAGGTCAAATTATATTCCCCCTAATCACCCTTCCCAATACCATGATCCTTGTTAGAAACCTTTTCATCCTCCTTAAGGTTTTGCACAAAACAAGGTATACATTCATTCTATTGTGATGCATTGTTGAATTCAACCATGGGTATTTTAAACTCAAAATCACATTCTATAATCTCAAGGTTTATAGATCTAAGGAAATAGTTTGTTGTTGTTTCTTCAACTCCTTAATGTGTTATATAACCTAGTAATTTACGATGGTAAAGGACATTGCCTCAAATGGAAGGATATACCATTCCACTAGGAAGACAAAGCAATCAAACTAGGTGCAAAATTTAGAATTGATAACATTAAGGGAGAAAGCAAAAAATGCAACTAATTAAGGTTACCTTATTTGATGTAGAAAAAATATCAAACTATTCCCAAGGCATCTCTAGCCATCTCTGTTGTAGGGTGTTACTACCATAATTTTTATGAATTCATGGCTAAGCAAGACACTAGTTTCTCCTCTCTACACTTGACCAAACATCATCTATATTGATTGGAATTGTAAGGGATGATGATGTTTATTCGAACACAAATAAACCAACATAGTCTGTAGGTGTATATGTTAATTTGTAAAGTGGTAAGATATGTTAGAATGTGTCAGGTTCATTGTATAATGGCACTAATATCTTATTTTTTGTCTTTTTTGCAGGGGTAGTCCTATAGTTGTGTTAAAGAGACTTTTGGAGATGGGAAACCCACGAAACACAAAAAAAAAAAATAGAAGGAATCTGCCTATTGAAAAGGTCAATGACTTAAAAGAAAAGGCTAGGTTGGGAATGGAAAGATTGAGACATGGTCCTATCATTGCCCCAGATCATGCCACTGATCCTAACACAGTTGTTGACACAACAACCTCTTCTTCAGAACCACGGGTAAAGCGGTCACATCCAACAGACCCAACTCAAATTCCAACATCAACACAATCTCCAACCAACAATCCATCAACAAGTCATTCTGAAGTTCCTCATGACACAAGAATTTTGGGAGATGTTGCATGTGTAGAGATGGACATACAAGCCTTGCTTAATTTTCATTCTCCCCAAGAAGACCACAACCCTGTCGACCACACTCCCATTATGGCCCAATCTATGAACCAAGCACCACAACAAACAAGCTCGGGTATTCATGTATCATGTCCACCCTCCCTACCTCAACTGTCCAATGCAAGAAGAAGAACTCCTAGACGTATTCATGTGGATGAGAGTGCTATATTGGGGCTTGAAGGCAAGTTGCCAAAATGCAATATCGAATGGCAATGCAACAAAATTGTCAAAGAATATTTTGAATCCAAAGGTGATGCAAATAAATGTCAATTATTGCTATGTTTGTTAAAGTCACATTCTTTAGCTGTTGTTAGGATAATGTTGGGCATAAAGATGGTTAAAAGTTCAAAGGCCAACAGTCATATTGTTAGAAATCTCCAATCTGCATTTAATGCGATTGGGAAGAAGTCTCGTACAAAAGATCTTTGTGCGGCTCGTCGTGTTTTAGTGGAATCAGTTGTAAGCAAGTCCACAAGGCAGCATCGCCTGCTATCACACACTTCTCACATACTCAAATTAAATAGAAAAACTATTAAAAAGTACTCTGTTATAAGAGAAAATCTTGACACTCCAGGTGGAAACGATTGTTGGGATTTTGTTGGTAGGTTGCCTCATGCAGATAGGAAGCTAATTGATGCTGTTAAGGAGTTAGTACAAAAGTTTTGGCATGATCATACTAGACCTTCATCAAACCAAAGAGACGTGCTAAAACTGAGAAAAGGTTCTACTGAACGTGAGCCCCATGTTAAACACTTCCTTGACACCACACAGACTGAACTCTATGAGAGATTCAGGAACGAGCACACACAATTGAACCTGGGCCAAAGGTCCTTTGAGAAATGCAAACCATGGTATGTTCGTATATGCATTGATTGGAACACTTGTTGTTGTAGATACCACGTAGAATATGAATATTATTATGACACATATAAACATATATTTTGTGATTTGCATACTAACATTGTGCAGGGATGCAATGAATCCATACTACCACCGAATGCATCAAGAGACTTTATCCACAACATCATGTGTCGAAGGCCCGAAGCACAAAAGTATTATGAAAAAAACTGTCTATATGGGACATGTTCTATGTGCAGTGGGTTTTCTCTTTTGAACCGTTGCATTCATGAAAGCAAGGACACAGAATTTGGCATGATGGGTGTGGAGATGCAGAGCTTCAAGTACGTGACCTATCAATTAGACAGTGTCAGAGAAAGTAAAAAGATTGCATTGGTAAAGTCACAGGTACAAATGAATATTGCATATTTTTCATATTACACGTTCAATTTATGGCATATACATTTTTCCAAAGGCCACATTGTAATATTTTCCTTGTTTCCATGGTAACAGGTACCGGTATGTGACTTCTTGACGGAATTCTACGAGAAAACCAAGAAGTATGTTCAACATGTGCATGTAGCGCAATGGCAAGATGAGCAGTACAGAAAATGTAGGGACACATTTCCCGTTGGAACCATAGAGTCAATTGTGTATTTTGCAGAAAATTACACCCTTCAGCCACAAAATGAAATCCAGAGTCAATACTACCATTCAGACCAAGTCAGCATCATGGTACATATTATGTATAGGCATGGGCCAGAGAGCAGCAATGACAAGAGGATAATACTGAAGGAGACAAACTTTTACATAAGTGATGATAGAACCCATGATCTGCATTATGTGCAACATTGTTTTCGAATTTTCTATGATCAGTTGAAGGAGAGAGATATACATATGGATCAGCATTGGATATGGTCGGATGGTTGTGCGGGCCAATTCAAAAATGCCCGAGTATTCCAATGGATGAGTACTTTGCATAAGACTTATTATGTGCCGCATATCTGGAACTATTTTGAGACTGGGCACGGAAAAGGAGAGCATGATGGGGCCGGTGCATGCATCAAGACCGCACTACGAAGGGAAGAGATGAGGTTTGACAAGGAACCTCATATCCGAGATGCACGGTCCATAGTTCAATGGTGCTCCGCAACAATGTCAGAACGAGCAAGAGATCAACAAACATCATCGGTGGCAGGACGTGTGGCAAGAAATTTTTGGCTAGTGGTTGACATAGATCGATCACGTTCCTATAGTTGCAGCACAATACAAGGAACACATGGATTTCATTCAGTTCGAAGCTCAAACAACCACTTATTTGAAATATGGACACGAAAGCTTGCATGCTTTTGCAACCCTTGCAGCAACGACGAATGGGATCAATGCGAATGCATGGACTGGGTTGATGAATGGTATCATGTGTCACTTATAGTCGACCAATGTGCAGTTGTTGAAACAACGCAGTTAGAGGAGGGCTAGTTAGCGATTTCTATAGACTACGACCATATCTCAGATCTTGTACAACCAGGACACATATGCACAGTTGTTGCACCGAAAGACAATGAATGGGGCGTGGATTATTGGTTGGCATGGTGCATCCAAGGTAAGCAAACCCTCTACAGATCATTAATCGACGATGAAGGAATTGAATTTCCTACTGGCTCGATGGTGGTTAAGGGGGAATATCTTACACTAGATGGGAAGTCAAGAAAGACTAGTGGGAATGTATTCATGGATTACAGACCAGGTTCAATGGTGTATCACTTCACAAACTTGATTGTTGGCACAAACATCCATCTTCAGACAATGTCAAGCAAGAGCTCAACCAAGGTACGCTACTACCTGCCTCATTCAAAATACGAGAGATTGATGGAGACAATTAGCAACAGAGAGGATCCAGATGGATTTATTGAATGAGGCCAGTCAACTTTACATAAGAGAAATAATTGCATCAAAGAGTGTTATGTTCTACATCGAGGTATGTGTAGTTTTATCTTATTTCGTTGGTACATACATTTTCTGTTGATACATACATACATACATGTCTTTGCCTATGTTTTTTATTTTTCCTATATGTATTAAACTGTTCCATGCTTCTCTTTTATGTTGAATAAAATGGTGATGTGATTTGGATCAAATTTGAGTAAATTGAGTTAGTATTTTCTTAAATATATCTATTTATGTTTGTAGCATTTGAAGATAGCGGTTTTGATAGGTTCTCAAGATTAGAATTACCTAGGTTTTAGGAAATTTTTTGAAGTACATAATCTATTACAATGGTCTTGAAAATTTAACTTGGTAGATGAAACCTTCTAGGAATCCATGTATGGATAGAAGGGTCTTCCACTTGGGGTAGGGAGTTATCATAAAGTTTCAAGGGTGGTATTTTTGAGATCTATACATGAGAAAAGCATTGGGGAACTGTGAAATTCCTTATCGATCAAATATCTCTTTAGTTTCTCTCTCTTTAGTTTTGTGTCCACCCAAACCTTTTTCATGCTTTGGGTACCTTGAGGTATATCCCCAACCCAAAAAACTCTTATATTATGATGATTATGTTGGTTTAGGGTTTTGGTTCCCCGTGCTCTTATAACCCAAAAAACTCTTATATCCCCAACATTTTTCATAGATTTGGTTCCCCATGCTCAATGCTCACCCAAATCTAGCTAGATTTTGGGTTTTTTCCCTTATCCAAGCATTGTGTCATCAACCTAGGGTTTCCACTAATATATTTTAAAACATGCTCTTTTATGGTTGGAGATTGATGCTTTATTCCTATAGATAACCACTTAGAGGGACTTGTCATCATCATCACCAACATCATCTCTAGGCTCCTCATCAACATCTCCATCATCATCATCTTCTTCATCATCACCATCACCATCACCACCATCGTCAACGTCTTCATCATCACCACCATCTTCATCATCATCATTAACTCTAACTCTAACTCTAATTCAATTTCCTTCTATAACTCTAGCCCCAACCCTCACCCAAACCCTAGCACTAATCCATCTTCTTCATCATCGTCATCGCCATCACCATCACCATCACAATCACCACCGTCACCATCACCATTGCAGAGTTGACCCCCGTGTGCAAAAATTGCACACTCCCTCACTGAGCAAAACCCTAGTTTCCAAGATGGACGTACAAGATGGCACCAGGGCCACAGGACTGAAGGAGAGGGGCGCCCCTGGCACTATCCCGGCATCCTGAAACCAATGGAGACGACGGTTCATCGATCGGAGCCACAGTCATCATTCTATGGCTCGTTCTGTCTCGCATCGAAAAGGCCTTTAGGGACACCTGCTGGATAGCTGTCGGGGGAATAGAATTCCAACCGTGCAGCAAAATCGGGTTCTCGGGAGTCATGTAGGTGTGTCTAGGTAGGTTCCGGTTGGGAACGCTAGCCATAAGTGCCTGCTGGACGATTTTCCAAAGTTGACCCCAATGTGAGGGCCATCCAAATTTGCTCAAGGGGGTCATTTCTCATCGGATGGCTCCGGGCATGCGTGGCCACTATGGATAGGTCCACAATGGCCATGTGGACATGTGGGAGGCGACGAAATCCAAGTCCTCTTGCCGGGTTGGGTTCTGTGGCCCCGGGGCAAATCCTCCAGGTGTCCCTAAACGACCCCGGGGTGCTCGACTAGAATGCCTGTGGCACCCGAACCGTGGCTCGGTTCACAAATACATCGATTTCGGTGGGTCCAGGATGGTGGGTTTCAGCTAGGGGACCCCCCAAAGCGTCCCTCGAAGACCCAGAAGCGGTGCTAACGAGCCATCTCCGGAGCTAGGGTTTTGCTCAGTGAGGGCCATCCAAATTCGCTCAAGGGGTGCATTTCTCAGTTGGAGGCCCCTGGGCATGCGTGGCCACTGTGGAAAGGTCCACAATGGCCATGTGGACTTGTGGGAGGCGACGGAATCCAAGTCCTCTCGTCGGTCTGGGTTTCGTGGCCCCGGGGCAAATCCTCCAAGTGTCCCTGAACGGCCCCGGGGTGCCCGACTAGAATGCCTGTAGCACCCGAACCATGGCTCGGTTCGTGAATCCGTCGATTCTGGTGGGCCCAGAACGGCAGGCTTCAGCTAGGGGACCCCCCACAGCATCCCCCGAAGACACGGAAGTGGTGACAACGAGGCATCTCCGGAGCTAGGGTTTTGCTCAGTGATGGCCATTCCAGGATTTCCATTTATAATACAGGCACATTTTTTATTGGTTTCATCAAGAGAAAGTATCATTTTCAATAACAAGTGGAACCAGGGAATCCTTCGTTGTGTTCCATTAGCCCTTTGTTCAGCATTTCATGCTTTGGTAAGTGGTAATTCACCTCTATCATCGAAAACTTGGGTCTATAGGTACCTTCCCTTTCATATTCCTCGTAATGCACACATAGTCCATCCTTATCTTCATAAACACGAGTTTTATAATAGCTTGAATTTTTTGGGCCTAGTTATCTCCCTGTATTCGGTTGTCTGATTGGTTGACAAGCTTGCCTGAAAATCTATACGTTGAACTTCTTTGTTTTATTGCTGAAAATTGGAAAGGATTTTCAAGTCACTGTTCGGGTACACAGGGTACTAGCAAAGGACCGAACACGAAGAGAAACCACTTCACACAAACAGATCACAGATCAACACACCGATGTTTTGACGTGGTTTAAACCCTCTTGATGGAAACACTTCACGGCCCCGGCCAAATAGCTTCTACGGGACAATTTATTATGCAAAGAAAGAAAGTTACAAATGAGCTTCTCATAATCGATCAACTAAACAATGACCCTCCATGCTCTTTAAATAGAGACCATGGACCAATCGGGT
Organism: Larix kaempferi; assembly: GCA_027924585.1. Taxonomy (NCBI): domain Eukaryota; kingdom Viridiplantae; phylum Streptophyta; class Pinopsida; order Pinales; family Pinaceae; genus Larix; species Larix kaempferi. Next base: position 869,087 of record BSBM01000198.1, read on the forward strand.
GCTAAGCCACGGATCAAGGTTAGGTTTGATCTAAGAGAAGTTGAGCCGTCGGATCACTCTATGTCGGGAACATATCGTGACCGTCGGATTAAGTATTTACAAATGCATACTAATGCATACTAAAGAAACACACTATCCCTAACGGATATATTACACAAGTTGATCTTAACTAACTCCTAAGTGTCTAAATATCCTAACATCCCCCCTTAAGAACAACTTGGGATAGGATTGAAGGATTTACAAAAGTGACACTATTAGGAGAAGGAAGGAGGAATTAGAGCCTATCCCCCCTTAATGACAAGTTCCTGAACTCCTAACATAGATCGAAGTTTAGAAAACTTCGCTTCTGTAAGAGACTTGGTGAAGATGTCTGCAACTTGATCATCTGTAGGGCAAAAGAGCACTTCAAGAACATGATCATGAACAAGATTTCTGATGAAGTGCATATGTAGCTCAATGTGTTTGTTGCGTTGATGTAGAACTGGATCTTTGGCAAGCTTGATGGCACTTTGATTATCGTACCAAAGTGGAGTAGGTTGCTGCTGCTCGAATCCAAACTCTGAAAGGATCTGTCGAAGCCATAAAGATTCCTGACTGGCATTAACTGCTGCTCGATATTCTGCCTCTGCTGAAGAAAGAGCAAGAGCTTGTTGTTTCTTACAAGCCCAAGTAATAGGTCCAGATCCCAGACTGAAAACATAACCTGCAGTAGACTTTCGATCATCAGGATCGCCGGCCCAATCTGAATCAGTGAAACCAACCAACAAAGGTTCCCCCCCTATACTGTAATGAATCCCAAACTGAACTGTACCTCGAATATATCGAAGTATTCTTTTAGCTTCTTTCCAGTGACTTTCATGAGGTGTCTGCATATAACGGGAAACACGACCAACGGCAAAGGAAAGGTCAGGACGGGAATGAGTCAAGTATAAGAGACTACCAACAAGCTAACGATACAAGGTGGCATCGACTTCAGGTGAAGTACAAGTGGCAGAAAGTTTGACTCCAGACTGAAAGGGAGAAGGGGTTGATGTACAATCTTCCATGTGAAAGCGACGAAGAAGGTCACAAGCATACTTAGACTGAGAAAGAAAGATTCCTTCTTTGGTTTGCAGGACTTGGAGACCAAGAAAATAATGCAAATGTCCTAAGTCTGACATTTCAAAATTTTGTTTAAGACTGGATTTCACATGGGTTATAAGCTTAGGGTCACTACCAGTAAGAATAAGGTCATCAACATATAGAACAAGTATGATGAGATGGTTTCCTACTTTCTTGGTATAGACATTGGGGTCAGAATGGCATCTAGAAAAACCAGTGTCAAGGAGAAAGTTATCCATTTTGGCATACCAAGCTCTAGGAGCTTGCTTAAGGCCATATAAGGATTTCTTAAGGCGACAGACAAGGCTAGAGTTATTCTGAACATAGCCAGGAGGTTGTTCCATGTAAATTTCCTCCTGTAAATCACCATGTAAGAAGGCAGACTTGACATCCATTTGATGGACTTCCCAGTTGTGTAAGGCTGCAAGGGAAAGAACAAGGCAGATGGAGTTCATTTTTGCGACAAGAGCAAAGGTTTCATTGTAGTCAATTCTTTCAACTTGGGAAAAACCTTTGGCAACTAACCTTGCCTTAAGTCTTTCAACACTTCCATCTGATGCATACTTAGTTCTGTAGACCCATTTACATCTGACAAGTTTTCTTCCTTTTGGAAGAGGTACAAGATCCCAAGTATCGTTCGCCATTAAGGAACGATATTCTTCATCCATGGCTGCATCCCAATCTGGATTCCCTGAAGCTTCTGCAAAAGTTTCTGGATCATGATTCTCGGAAACTTGAGCCAAAAGAGAAGAGGCTCGCTGAAACTGAGAACGTGTTCGACGTTGATCTCTAGGATCACCGGCAAGATCACCAGCTGCTTCACATGTTGAACGGACCCATCGAGGAAGCACTTGTGCTGGTGCAACTGGAGGAACATGAGCAGGCGGAGGTGGATTTTCATCCTCACTTTCATCATCAGAAATTGGAGTTGGAAACCTGTCAAGGAAGTTGGAAGAAGAAGAAGAAGGCACAAACGCCGAATCAGGCTCGCAGGCCAAAGATGGCACAATCGCTGAGTTAGGCTCGCAGGCCAAGATATTTTCATCAAATTTAACATCTTTTCTAATGATTACATCATGAGAATGTGGTTGAAGAAGTCTATAACCTTTTACATCTTCAGAATATCCAACAAATATGCACTTTTCACTTTTAGGCTGCAATGCTTTCCATTTTTCATCCGGAATGTGAGCCCATGCTTCACTACCAAACGCACGGAAGTGACTTACATCAGGTTTAGTTTTACTCCATCTTCTTCCGGTGTTATACCTTGTAATGCTTTAGTGGGGGTGCGATTTACTATGTAATTTGCACAATTAATGGCTTCAGCCCAAAATTGAAGACTTAGTCTTTTAGATTGGATCATACAATTAGTCATTTCTTTTAAAGTGCGGTTCTTCCGCTCAGCTACACCATTTTGTTGTGGTGTATATGGAACAGTGTGCTGTTGTTGGATGCCTTGTTAAGTGCAGAAAGTGGTGAACTTTTTGTTAACATATTCTCCTCCATTGTCAGATCTTAACTTAATAATTTGATGACCAGATTGTTTTTCAACAAGGGCCTTGTAGGCCAAGAACATGTTAAATACTTCGCTCTTAAGTTTTAGGAAATAAACCCAAGTGCGTCTGGTGTAATTATCAATGAAAGTTAAGAAATATTTGAAACCAAAAAAGGAAGCAGATGGAAGAGGACCACACAAGTCACTATGCACAAGCTCCAAGGGAACCGAGGCGTTCCAAGAGGCACGTTTGTCAAAGCTGTCCCAATGATGTTTTCCGAGTACACAACCGGAACAAACACCATCTCTGCAAGATACCATCGGAAGACCTGTTACCATATTTTCTTTACATAGTTGTTGCAATGAGCGATAATTTAAGTGACCAAATCGCTCATGCCAAAGTTTGCTCAAGTTATGACTATGAGCAACAAAAACTGAAGGGAAAGGTGATGACCCAAAGTTGTTAAACTTGTACAACCTGGTAATATCATCAACAATTCCGGTAGCTAGGACCTGTTGAGGATCTTTAAAATCCTTGATTACAACTTGGTGAGGTGTAAAGGTCACAATTTTACCTTCACCAGAATGAGTGATCTGATAGACTGATAATAAATTGCAGGATATTCTTGGAACACATAGTACATCACTAAAATGACCATTATCTACTGGAACTGTTCCAGCTCCTAAAACACTTAGAGATCTATCATCACCAACAAATATTTGTTTGGTGTTACATTCATGCATAGTAGAAAAGATGGCTTGATCCTTAGCCATATGATAAGATGCTCCAGAATCAATGAGCCATTCATTTGAAGTAGAAGAAGAAGATGCATTATAAGAATAACCAGAAGCACAAAGTGCATGTCCATGAGAGGCAGATTCTGAAGGCGAATCTAGGCTGATGTGGTGCTTCTTCATTGCTGTTGCCAAGGCTGCCATCTTCTTGAAACACTTAGATTCATCATGATTATCTTTCCCGCAATAGTTGCAATGACGCTCAGTCTTCTTTCCTTTTGGTTTGGATCCTTTGTCATTTTGTAAAGAAGGAGCTGACTAAGAGGGTTTTGGACCCTTGTTTGACTTATTATTGCGAAAATTTTGTTTCTTGGGAGGCTTAGACTTTTCTTTCTGTTGGGACAATAAGGCTTTCCCAGATGTATCTGCATTGTTGATTATTCCAAGATGAATGAGTTTATCTTGTTCCCTAATCAAGGAATCACAAAAGGATTCAAGACTAGGCTCTTGATAGCTTGCTGCATTCAATGATGCTTTCATGGAGTAAAATGTAGATACAAAAACAAAATATGCAGGTCCAAGTTTGGAAAGAATATGATAAATGCATTGTTTGTCTTCCCTCTCAATCTTACATTCTGCACATAAGAGTTTAAGAGTTTTGTACTTAGATAAATAATCTTGAATGCATGAAAAGTCACTTGGATTTAAAGAAATCAACTCATTTTCGAGTTGGTGACCTCGAATTTTATTGTGTTTACCAAACACAGATTCCAACTTGTCCCAAGCAACATTAGGTTCATCAATTCCAGATATGTGGAATCGCAAATCAGTAGAGATTGACATCCCAATCAATCCACGAGCTTCATCACATCTATTTGCCCATTTTATTTTCTTATCATCATCAGTGGGTTCTTTTTCTTTCCCTATGGTAATTCTGAAAAGTCCCCTACTTCGTAGAACATCCTCCATACGAGATTTCCATGAGAAATAGTTGGAACTGTTAAGTAGAATATCACAAGGGGCAGCCATAATTGTAAATTAATGGCTGTAAAATCAGAAACCAATAGTCTGGATGTGAAGAGCTCGAAAAAATAGGCGGTTTAAAAAAAAACGGCATTGAAAACTGACTCTGTATGATGAAGTTATGCTTGAACAAAGAAACTGTTGAAGATGTCCCCAATAGTGACGTGGCAGCTAGAGAATATCCAGCAAAAAAAAGAACCCTCCTCTTCCCAAGATGAACCTTTTGACAATCACTTTACAAGAAAGTTGCTTTAAGTGAACCACTTTTGTAAAATAAGTGATTTCACTTTTACAATGATATTACTTTTAAATAGTGCAACAAATAAAAAAAACTTAAGTGACTCACTTATATTTTTATTTTTTATTATTTAAGTGAGATGCACTTTTACAATAAAGTAACTTGAAATTAGAAATTGCATGCACTTTTTCTTTTAAAAGTAACTTCCTAAGACTTGAACTCAAGACCTATTAAGGAATAAAACAACTTTGAACCAAGTGAGCTAGATTAAAATGTATGTAAAATATGGGAATGAGGAAGGGGGTTTTTTTTTTTTTTTTTTTTTTACTCTTCTTGCTCGGTTTGCGTGCTTGCCCTTTTTCCTGCAAAACAAACCACAAATCGAAACAAAAAAAACTTCAGATCTGATGAAATACGCGTTTCTGGAGCAACCGGGAACCATTTTCGATCAAACGAAAACTATTTCCCAATGGAAACGACGCTCCGGACGCAATGGAACACTTCCCACAGCCTAGAAATGCACAAAAATACCAGAACTAGAAACCCTTTCGAGTTTCAGCAACAGCAGTTCAAGATCTAGATCATAACCGGAAGCGGCACTTCATAAAAGCTCTGATACCATGTTCGGGTACACAGGGTACTACCAAAGGACCGAACACCAAGAGCAACCACTTCACACAAACAGATCACAGATCAACACACCGATGTTTTGACGTGGTTTAAACATCTTGAGGGAAACACTCCACGGCCCCGGCCAAATAGCTTCTACGGGACAATTTATTATGCAAAGAAAGAAAGTTACAAATGAGCTTCTCATAATCGATCAACTAAACAATGACCCTCCATGCTCTTTAAATAGAGATCATGGACCAATCGGGTGTTAAGCCACGGATCAAGGTTAGGTTTGATCTAAGAGAAGTTGATCCGTCGGATCACTCTATGCCGGGAACATATCGTGACCGTCGGATTAAGTATTTACAAATGTATACTAATGCATACTAAAGAAACACACTATCCCTAACGGATATATCACACAAGTTGATCTTAACTAACTCCTAAGTGTCTAAATATCCTAACAGTCACCTGCAAAACGCTCCTTTGTTGAAATATTAAAGTTCTTCCAACAACATTGATTTGGCTAGTGTATCAAATGCTGCCGTCCACACTAAAATTTATCTTTCGTCAAAGGAGTTGCACATATTGTGGCTGACCAATTGGTCTAGGGAGCTTGCAAGTGCCGCCAAATATTATTCCATGCCTGAATCTACCAAGAAGGCAATTATAAATTTAGATCCTCGAGAATGCCTGAATCTACCCACAAGGAAATTATAAATTTAGATCCTCGAGAAGGTGAGAAATTGTATGAGTGGTTGAATCAATATCCTAAAATTACAGAGATTTCTATCTCAAAGTTTGCTGAGCGGCTCCTAGATGTAGTAATAGACTCAACAGATAATAAACTTCTTATCACCACTACACATTTTCTGCACTATTCATCTGCAAATAACTACGTCTGGCCCGAAGAGCTTACCAGTCTTTGCAAGAATATTCCCCTAGTGGATGAAGGTGGAAACATCATTAGGGTATGAGGCTCTCTGAAGTTTCTCCAGCCTGCATCCATGAGTAATTGGGCCAAGTCAATGGGCCAAGGTGTCCCTGAACGGCCCCGGGGTGCCCGACTAGAATGCCCGTAACATCCGAACCATGGCTCGGTTCATGAATCCTTCGATTCCAGTGGGTCTGGGATGAAGGGTTTCAGCTAGGGGACCCCCCACAGCGTCCCCCGAAGACCCGGAAGCCATGCCAACGAGCGATCTCCGGAGATAGGGTTTTGCTCAGTGAGGGCCATCCAGATTCTCTCAAGGGGTGCATTTCTCATTCGGAGGCCCCCGGGCATGCGTGGCCACCGTGGACAAGTCCACAATGGCCACATGGACCTGTGGGAGGCAACGAAATCCAATTCCGCTCGCCGGTCTGGGTTCTGTGGCCCCGGGGAAAATCCTCCAAGTGTCACTGAACGGCCCCGGGGTGCCCGACTAGAATGCCCGTGGCACCCGAACCATGGCTCGGTTTGTGAATCCATCATTTTCGGTCGGTCCGAGACGGCGGGTTTCAGCTAGGGGATCCCCCACAGCGTCCCCCGAAGACCCGGAAGCGATGCCAACGAGCCATCTCCGGAGCTAGGGTTTTGCTCAGTGAGGGCCATCTAGATTCGCTTAAGGGGTACATTTCTCGTCCAGGGCCCCCTGGCATGTGTGGACACCATGGAAAGGTCCATAATGTCCACGTGGACCTGTGGTAGGCGACGAAATCCAATTCCTCTCATCGGTCTGGGTTCTGTGGCCTCGGGGCAATTCCTCCAAGTGTCCCTGAACGGCCCCGGGGTGCCCGACTATAAATCCCGTAGCACCCAAACCATGGCTCGGTTCGCTAATCCGTTGATTCTGGTGGGTCCGGGATGATGGGTTTCAGTTAGGGGACCCCCCACAGCATCCCCTGAAGACACGGAAGCGGTGCCAATGAGCCATCTCCAGAGCTAGGGTTTTTCTCAGTGAGGGCCATCCAAATTCGCTCAAGGGGTGCATTTCTCGTCCGGAGGCCCCCAGGCGTGCATGGCCACCATGGACAAGTACCCAATTTCCATGTGGACCTATGGGAGGTGACAGAATCCAATTCCTCTCATCGTTCGGGGTTCCATGGCCCCGGGGCAATTCCTCAAAGTGTCCCTGAATGACCCCGAGGTGCCTGACTAGAATGCCCGTAGCACCCGAACCGTGGCTCAGTTCACGAATCTGTCGATTCCGGTGGGTCTGGGACAGCGGGTTTCACCTAGGAGACCCCCTATAGTGTCCCCTGAAGACCCGGAAGTGGTGCCAATGAGCCATCTCTGGAGCTAGGGTTTTGCTCAGTGAGGGCCATCCAGATTCGCTCAAGGGGTGCATTTCTCATCCGGAGGCCCCCGGGTGTGCGTGGACACCGTGGACAGGTCCACAATGGCCATGTGGACCTATGGGAGGCGACGGAATCCAAGTACGCTCGTCGGTCTGGGTTCCGTGGCCCCGGGGGAAATCCTCCAAGTGGGAAATCCTCCAAGTGTACCTGAATGGCCCCGGGGTGCCCGACTATAATTCCCGTAGCCCCCGAACCGTGTCTCGGTTCGTGAATCCGTCGATTTCGGTGGGTCCAGGATGGCGGTTTTCAGCTAGGGGACCCCCCACAACATCCTCTGAAGACCCGAAAGCGGTGCCAATGAGCCATCTCCGGAGCTAGGGTTTTGCTCAGTGATGGCCATTCAGGGACACTTCGGGGATTTGCTCCAGGGCTACGGAACCCAAACCGGTGAGCGGAATTGGATTCCGTCGGCTTCCACAGGTCCACGTGGCCATTGTGGACCTGTCCACGGTGGCCACGCACGCTCGGGGGCCTCTAGACGAGAAATGCACCCCTTGAGCGAATCTGGAATGGCCATCACTGAGCAAAACCCTAGCTCCGGAGATGGCTCATTAGCACCACTTCCGGGTCTTTGAGGGACACTGTGGGGGTCTCCTAGCTGAAACCCGCCATCTCAGACCCATCGAAATCGACGGTATTGCGAACCGAGCCAAGGTTCGGGTGCTATGGGCATTCTAGTCGGGCACCCTGAGGCCATTTAGGGACACTTGGAGGAATTGCCCCGGGGCCACGGAACCCAGACCGACGAGAGGACTTGGATTCCATTGCCTCCCAAAGGTCCACGTGGCCATTGTGGACCTGTCCACGGTGGCCACGCATGCCTGGGGGCCTCCGGACGAGAAATGCACCCCTTGAGTGAATCTCGATGGCCCTCACTAAGCAAAACCCTAGCTTCGGAGATGGCTCGTTGGCACCGCTTCTGGGTCTTCGGCGGACACTGTGGAGGGTCCCCTAGCTGAAACCCACCATCCCGGACCCACTGGAATTGACAGATTCACGAATTGAACCACGGTTCGGGTGCTACGGGCATCCTAGTCGGGCACCCCGGGATCGTTTAGGGACACTTAGAGGATTTGCCCCGAGGCCACAGAACCCAGACCGACGAGAGGACTTGGATTTTGTCGCCTCCCATAGGTCCACATGGCCATTGTGGACCTGTCCACAGTGGCCACGCATGCCCGAAGTCCTCTGGACGATAAATTCACCCCTTGAGCGAATCTAGATGGCCCTCATTGAGCAAAACCCTAGATCCGGAGATGGCTCGTTGGCATTGCTTCTGGGGTCTTTGGGGGATGCTGTGGGGGGTCCCGTAGCTGAAACTCGCCATCTTGGACCCACCGGAATTGACGGATTCATGAACCGAGCCATGGTTCGGGTGCTATGGGAATTCTAGTCAGGCACCCCGCAGGCGTTCAGGGACACTTAGAGGATTTTCCTTGGGGCTACAGAACCCAAACCGGTGAGCGGACTTGGATTCTGTCACCTCCCATAGGTCCACATGGCCATTGTGTACCTGTCCATGGTGGCCATGCATGCCCGGGGGCCTCCGGACGAGAAATGCACCCCTTGAGCGAATCTGGATGGCCTTCACTGAGCAAAACCCTAGCTCTGGAGATGGCTTGTTGGCACCGCTTTCGGGTCTTCGGGGGATGTTGTGGGGGGTCCCCTAGCTGAAAATCGCCCTCTCGTACCTACCAGAATCGACGGATTCACGAACCAAGCCACGGTTCAGGTGCTACGGGAATTCTAGTCGGGCACCCTGGGGCCATTCAGGGACACTTGGAGGATTTGCCCCGGGGCCACGGAATCCAGACCGATGAGAGGACTTGGATTCTGTCGCCTCCCACAAGTCCACATGGCCATTTTGGACCTATCCACGGTGTCCATGCATGCCCGGGGGCCTCCGGATGAGAAATGCACCCCTTGAGCGAATCTGGACGACCCTCACTGAGCAAAAACCCTAGCTCCGGAGATGGCTTGTTGGCACCGCTTCCGTGTCTTCGGGGGATGCTGTGGGGGATCCCCTAGCTGAAACCCGTCGTCCTAGACCCACCGGAATCGATGGATTCATGAACCGAGCCACGGTTTGGGTGCTACGGGCATTCTAGTCGGGCACCCCGGGTCCGTTCAGGGACACTTGGGGGATTTGCCCCGGGGCCACAGAACCCAGACCGACGAGAGGACTTGGATTCTGTCACCTCCCATAGGTCCACGTGGCCATTGTGGACCTATCCGCTGTGGCCACGCATGCCCAGGGGCCTCTGGACGAGAAATGTACCCCTTGAGCGAATCTGGATGGCCCTCACTGAGCAAAACCCTAGCTCCGGAGATGGCTTGTTGGCACCACTTCTGGGTCTTCGGGGGACGCTGTGGGGGTCTCCTAGCTGAAACCCGTCGTCTCTGACGCACCAGAATCAATGGATTCATGAACTGAGCCACGGTTCGGGTGCTATGGGCATTATAATCGGGCACCCCGGGGCCATTCAGGGACACTTGGAGGACTTTCCCTGGGGCCACGGAACCCAGACCGACGAGAGGACTTGAATTCTGTCACCTCCCACAGGTCCACGTGGCCATTGTGGACCTGTCCATGGTGGCCACGCACGCCCGGGGGCCTCCGAACGAGAAATGCACCCCTTGAGCGAATCTGGATGGCCCTCACATTGGGGTCAACTTTGGAAAATCATCCAGCGAGCACTTATGGCTAGCGTTCCCATTCGGAACCTGCCTAGACACACCTACATGACTCTTTGAAACCCGATTTTGCTGCACGGTTGGACTTCTATGCCCCCGACAGGTATCCAGCAGGTGTCCCTAAAGGCCTTTTGGATGCGAGATGGAACAAGCCATAGAATGACGACCGTGGCTCCGATCGACGAACCGTCAACTCCGTTGGATTTAGGATGCCGGGATAGTGCCAGGGGCGCCCCTCTCATCTGGTCCCATGGCCCCGATGCCATCTTGTATGTCCATCTTGGAAACTATGGTTTTGCTTAGTGAGGGAGTGTGCAATTTTTGCACACGGGGGTCAACTCTGCAAAATCGTCTGCCAGGCACTTACGACCACTGTTACCAGCCGGAACCTGCCTAGACACACCTGCAGGACTCCCCGGATCCCAATTTTGCTGCACAGTTGGACTTCTATGCCCCCGGCAGGTATCCAACAGGAGTCCCTGAAGGCCTTTTGGATGCAAGACGGAATGAGCCATAGAATGACGACTGTGGCTCGGATCGACGAACCGTTGACTCCGTTGGATTTAGGACACCGGGATAGTGCCAGGGGTGCCCCTCTCCTCTGGTCTCGTTTCCCCAGTGCCATCTTTTATGTCCATCTTGGAAACTAGGGTTTTTCTTAGTGAGGGAGTGTCCAATTTTTGCACACGGGGGTCAACTCTGCAAAATCGTCCGCCGGGCACTTATGATGATGATGATGGTGATGCTGACGGTGATGGTCATGGTCATGGTGATGGTCATGGTGATGGTGATGAAGATGATGACAATGGAGAAGATGATGATGATGGAGATGTTGATGAGGAACCTAGAGTTAGAGTTAGAGTTAGAGTTAGAGTTAGGGTTAGAGTTAGAGTTAATGATGATGATGGATATGGTGGTGATGATGAAGACGTTGATGACGATGGTGATGGTGACGGTGACGGTGATGGTGATGGTGATGGTGAGGATGAAGAAGATGGCTTAGTGCTAGGGTTTGGGTTAGGGTTAGGGCTAGAGTTATAGAAGGAAATTGAATTAGGGTTAGAGTTAGAGTTAAGGATGATGATGAAGATGGTGGTGATGATGAAGACGTTGATGGTGATGGTGATGGTGATGGTGAGGATGAAGAAGATGGTTTAGTGTTAGGGTTTGGGTGAGGGTTAGGGATAGAGTTAGAGTTAATGATGATTATAAAGACATGATGATGATGGCGACGGTGACGGTGATGGTGATGGTGATTGTGATGGTGGGGATGAAGAAGATGGCTTAGTGCTAGGGTTTGGGTGAGGGTTAGGGCTAGAGTTATAGAAGGAAATTGAATTAGGGTTAGAGTTAGAGTTAATGATGATGATGATGAAGACGTTGACGGTGATGGTGATGGTGATGGTGAGGATGAAGAAGAAGGTTTAATGCTAGGGTTTGGGTGAGGGTTAGGGCTAGAGTTATAGAAGGAAATTGAATTAGTGTTAGAGTTAGAGTTAATGATGATGATGAAGACATGATGATGATGGTGACGGTGACGGTGATGGTGATGGTGATGGTGAGGATGAAGAGGATGGTTTAGTGCTAGGGTTTGGGTGAGGGTTAGGGATAGAGTTATAGAAAAAAATTGAATTAGGGTTAGAGTTAGAGATGAAGATGGTGGTGACGATGAAGACGTTGATGGTGATGGTGAGGATGAAGAAGATGGTTTAGTGCTAGGGTTTGGGTATCCTAAGAGTGTAAGACTCTAACTCTAGAGCACCTTGTTTGCATGGATAAATGGGCCAACTAAGTGCACCTGTACTAGGATTATCTGAGGCATGCAAACATGTATCCTCCTAGAGATCTGCCCCCCTTAACTTAGACTGTAATCCTCACGTATGAGTGCCTAGGGAACTGCACTCTCTCACTGTTCATGCAAAACTAGATAAAACAAAAAATGCAGAATTAGAACTGAACTGCTAATTTAGGAAAAAGATCTAAACTGGAAATTAATGGAGGATGGTGCATGCATGCGCTCCCTATCTCTCTCATCCATAAATTCTAGTGCATCCTGTTACATCTTGTTTTCACACCTAAGTGACAAAGTCCTAATCCTCTAATGCTACAAGTGCAACTTCTGAAGATGATTTCCATTGTCACCTCAACAAAGATTTTCCCAAGTTTTAGGCCTACTTTAAAGGCCAATGGAGGCTTCTAGATCAAGGTTGGAGAAAAGGTCTTAGGATTTCAAACTTGTTTGAAGATGAAGATGTGTTTTCCATTAAGTTAAAGTCCCATGTAAGTGCTTAATTTAGAAAGTTTCAAGTGAATTAATCCAATAGACACCTTTCAGAAATAAATATTTGCTCGTGTGTAAAATGAAAGATCATTAATGGATAAATAAAGATATTCACAAAACTTAAATCAACAATGAACCATAATGTTGTAGAATCAAAATTCACATTAAAACATGTTGGCTTATTTCCCAAAATCATCCACAAATGATATTATCTAATAATGCCAAGGTTATAGTTATTAGTTTACGAGTGATTATTAAATGAGACCCTCTTGGAGAGAGTAAAATCTTTGCAAGAGGATGTTACCCAATATATTAAGGGTCCAACTAGGTTGTAGTGATTTGAATCACTTCAATAAAGATGGCTGAAATCTTATCTTCACAAAATTAACTAATTAAATGTTTTGCCATATGATCCATGAGCATATAAATATAAAAAAGATGTGTTGGAAATAAAATTAGTAAACCACTTGCGCAGGTTTGGTAACTTCTAGAATGTAATGATTAGATGATTGTAAACATTCATTCAATAAACCATAAACATTTAGGATATGTTGTGTATAATTGCTTAAGACAAATTTGTGAAATAATAACCATTCAAATAACATGCAATTAACACTATGATCCATTGATGAGAGTTGTGAATCGAAGACAAAATCATGTATGCAAAAATGTAATCAAAGACAAACTCATATACACAAGTGCAGATCCATCTATTAATATGCAAAATGATCCAATCATGTACACTTTTTGGAAAAATGGAACATCGTTCCCAGCGTCTATATAATGGCAACTCGTCCCCCGTACAAAAAAAGGCAACTCGTTCCCTATACAAAATATGGCCCATGGTGCCCTGTACAAAATATCGCAACTCGTGCCGAAAATGCCACATCATGGCTATTGTACATAGGAGGGTCTCTCAATCGTCCTGCCCACCCTCGGAGCTCCCAGGTGCATCTCCAAAATCAATCTTCCTCTTCTTTGTGCTAGAGGAAGCTGGGTCCTTCCGGCGTCTTTGAGCACGTCCCCCTGAGCCCTGAAACGACAACAATAATATGTCAACTTTTCCTGGCAATTATACAAGTATAAAACATAATTTCAAAATAAAAATAGTTTTCAAATCTTGGATAACTCACCGCATGCGAGACTGTAAGTTGTGAGGGGGTCTCCCTCCTCTGTGATCCAAGCCAATCGGAAATGCCACCCTGCAACATTTAGAACAATTACATCAATGCTGAAACTAAATGCATATAGTAATTTTCGTTAAAATTGAACGAGATTTTGATAAACTAGTCAATCTCACTGTGAACAAAATCGGTTGGTCTTCGGGGTTAGCGGATGGAGCAGTCGACTGGACATCCTACTCTGATGCTAGGGTGGATGGTAAAGGGGAGGATGTAGCCACATCAATGGTGGCTAGACCACTGGGGGGAACAGTGGAAGAAGGGGGGGTGGCAGGAGGAGGCATGGACTGGGGTGGGCGAAGTGGAGATGTACGTCTAGGGCTATAAACCCCAAATGGCTGTAGTATGGATGGGCGCACCCTAGAAGGGGAAGCGAGTGTGGTGTGGGAATGTGGGGAGGGGAGAGGTCTGTGTTGTGGTAGAGGGATGGGTGACTGTGGATGGGTGGTGTGACGTGGTCAGATGGGGGAGGGTGGGAACATGGGAAACTGATACAGAGGTGGAGCTGGATATGATGCGTAAGGGGGAGCTGGATGGAATTGTGGTGCTATATAGGAGGGGGGGGATGGATGGAAGGGGTTGGGGAATGGGGCATGTATGCCAGGGGATACAAATAGCATATAGGGTGGCTAAAAGTTCGATGAGGGAGGAATAACGACACTGGCAGGCCGAGGTGCTCGCACCTGCATACACATTTATAACCTCATAGTTTAATATACAAAAATATAAATATACACAGACAAGTCATCGTATTTGAAATTAAATTTATGCTTTAATACACACGATACCTGCACACGGGGAGAACTGCTGGTCCCCGGTGGTGGTGGCTAGTCGCTGGAGCCCGCGGACACCTGTGCGAACACTACAATTATTAGACTGAATTTATAAAAACAATATTAACAATATTAAACACAATGAAAATGAGAATGACAACGATGGTACTTAAAAAACATGACTGCAATAAATTTATATTCAAGTTAGATGATATTTAATATTCTGAAAGGATAGAAGGTGGCATGGCATGAAATTAAAATTAAATAAGGTAAGAGGGCATAGAAGGTGACATGGTGAGCTTTTTCTTTTCTAGAGTCATCCCCATGAGTAGGTGAGCTTTTCCTTTGGCCCTAGAGATATGTGCAGTGTCTCATAAGTGAATGGAATTCATGTCCATTTACAAATTTGAATTGGAAACCTATGTAATGTGTTTGGGTTCTTGATGAAGAGTTCCTAGGTTTTGATGTCTTCTTATAGATTTGTAGTTTCCTACAAGCTTGATTCACCCAGTGGAAAAGTATTTGCATCCCTAGAGTGAGGATCTTGAGTCCCTTTATTTCCATAACATTTACATCATCAAATAAAATGGCATCTCATTGTTTAAATTTGCAAAGAGGTGCTAAATAGAAGTTAAGTTAGTGTGCATGTTATTTAATACACTTTAGAGTGTTGATCGTTAGAAAAAGGAAGAAAGAGAAATCTTTTTCATGATTAACTTACTTACAAGCTTGAATGTGCCATGTTCTTTTGCATTGAATGAGTAATTATGTGTTCTTGATCGAATAGCTATGTTGTCAGAATGATATCACTTGATTGAAATCAAAGAAATCTTGAGTGAAATGAGTTAAATGAGTATTATTGATGCCAGATCTTTTACCAAGTTGAATTTGAATCAAGATAATAGCAAGGCCCCATAGACCATATTTGTAAGATTGTCGCTCTTCCTTATGGGCCTTACATCATTTTCAAAAACTTTAGTGACAATACATGTGATAAGTTGTTTTACATTGTTTATATGTCTTTCCTAATAGCATGTTCTAGGAGTAGTAGTATGATTACTTTCAGTCTCAAGTATTAGAATAAATTGGAAATCCCGTGATAATAAAATAGGGTAATAAGGACATGAGAAACATCAGGTTCTTGAATTTCTAGAAGCTTGGCCACTATGAAGACGTTGACGGTGATGGTGATGGTGGTGACAACATTAATGAAAAAGGCTTGAGGAATGGCAAAGAAGATGATGATGTGGATGGCTTGAAGAACACACATGGCATGAAGAACCATGGAGGTGGGAATTGGAGCCATTGGAACACCTAATGAGCCAAATGACCCATTCTGTGGTCATTTGTGGCTTGATGGGGCAATGGAACCCTTGGTGATGGTCCATGCTACCATTTGAGGATGGGCTTGATGTCCATTGAAAGCATGTTGATTAAATACTAAATGATTGACTCTTGATGGTGGAACCCACATTGAAACCCACATACAAATTGAATCATCCCTTATCTAATGGCACTTACGATGGATGTTGAAGCCCTTGAACCTTGAAGATGTCCATATGTGGAATCCTTGATGTATGGTGATGAAGACATAATGTATTGTTGCCTTGGGGTTCTTGGAATTGTTTGTGGTCTATTATTGTGGGTGTGATGGAGCCCTTGCCCTTATAATTGCTTGATGAAACCTTTCATGCTGAAGTATTTAAACATCATGATGTAGAAGCCCACAAAAAAATGAGGAAGCCCTAAGTTTCTAACATGGCCTTTGATGTGGTTGTTGGAAGTCAAACCAAAACAAGCATGCAAATAAAACATTGTATGTGAACTATTATGTGTCCATTCAAAGGACAAAGTCGGCTCAACAATTAAAAATAAAAATAAAATGAAAATTACATAGACAGGTTGATTGAATATCCCGTGATATGATGTGCATGTACAACAGAAAGACATGACGATGTAGACAGTATGAAGAGACTATGATATTTTGGGCAGCAGTATGGTGAAAGGAGAGAATGATGTATTTGTGTATATGCTGGTTAAAATTATGACAGAGTGATTATGAGCAGAAAGTGATATAAATGTGGATATGTTTGATATCTTGACAGCAGAATGATAATTTTCCTATGGTTAATGATAGTTTGATGAAAGGTTAAAGATGTGCATGTAGATAGAATATCGATATGTTTGAGAAGATGTTGGACATGATGAAACAGGGACATAATGATGATTGAAGACAAGGTATTGGCAGCAGATTGATGAATGAGATGATGTGAATAATGACATGACTGTGATATGTATGATATGTGACAAATATGTAATTGTAAATACAAACAGGGTCTTGTATCCATTTTCTTAGTAGGATCTAAGAAAAACTAGGATGGGTCCTAGATGATGAGTTGGTGCTCATTGTATCAGTTGGTGCTGAATTGCCTCACGGTTGTAGCCGTTGAACCAAATACAAAAGAGTAAAAAAACTATATCTAGTCTCGTATTATGTGTTGATGTGTTTCATTAGTTGATAGTTAGTTCATTGATGAATATGATGTGAATGTGAAATGATGATATAAGAGTTGGTGATTGAAGTTGAAATTAAATAAATCATAGGCTCACTGATTCACCCCCCCCCTCTTAGTGAACATTGTGTCTAACACAAATGTTTATAGTTTTGTTAGGTTTTCATGTTTTATAAGGTTTCATTTTTTTTGGGTGGGATTATACAAATTTATAGCTCTCAAATAAATTAGACAATATTATAAACACAACTGTAAAATATGATGATAATATGGTAATTACTCAGTGCTAATTAATTAGTAATTATTGAACACAAATTACTCGTAACTGGATCTAATTATTCAAAGTAAAGAAGTTACCTGTGTGTATGGTGCCACAATCTCCTCTGTTGCCGCCATGGCTCCATCGAGGTCAAAGGAACCGATGTCCTCCCACCTGGGGGATGGAGACCTGACATCGAATAACTGAACATTAAAAAAAATAAAGTCAACAATGTGTAATTCAAAGTTAAAGATATTAAACAATACAATATCAAATAAAATACAACAAATACTTGAACATTAAATAAAACAATAGCAAACCTAATCCATGAAGCTCCCTGTGGCATGCTGCTGCGTATCACCATGGAAAGAATGACCACAGTGAGAACAACGATGTGTCGTTGTTCTAGCAGAACTAGAAGGCCCCGCCTGGGTTCCACCTGTACCCTGCATGTCTCGGCCACCACCCATAGACTGTGCAGCTGTCTGTGTCTCATCGATGTCCTCCCGACTTTGGGAAGACATGGCCGCAAATTTGGTATGTCTAAGAAAGTCATGTGTGGCACGTCTGACGGAGTCATGAATCTCATCTAGACCGTTACCAAACCCGAGTGGATGAGGAGGGGGGCTTGGCTCTCTCCTGGGTGCAGGAGGTCCTCTAAGTGGGTTGCAGTGCACCTGAGGTCGATCTTGGGCAAGGCCAAGATGGAGACCCTGAAACTCAGTGATGTCAAAATAGTTGACATTGTACCCTAGCTCAAACTCAGCCCACAATTTCTAAAGGAAATACTGTGGGACCTCCAAATTGTTGCACGGGGGCCTGTCAAACACCATGAACCACCTCTTTCTCCAATTATCTCTCCATGGCTGGTAAATGCACCAGTCCATGCAAACCCAAGCCCTCGTCACAGCTGGAGGCTGTCCCGTCGAGGGAACTGTGAACTTGCTATACAACTGGGCTTTGGTGATGTTGAGGTCTTTTATCTGCTCTTTGGACAACCTAGTGGAGTAGTGTTCCCTCATTCGATCCCTGTATTGGCTCAAGTTTGTTATCTCACTGTGTGCAATATTGATTGATTCAATAATGTTTTTAAGTGATGAAGCCAAGGAAACTCGAGAGGGTTCCTTAGTACTGTTCAATTCATTACTTAGTGCCCTCAATTGATTTAAGTCTTGGTGTAATTGATCTTCGGGGTTTTCATTGGGTTCATTGTCGATTCCCATATTGTCTTCTAGAGGTCGGGTTTCATTGGTTTCATTGGTTTCATTGGATGGTTCAGGTGTGTCTGACATCTTGTTAGGTGTGTAGATGGCCTGCAATTAAATTTCCTTGGTTTTTTAATGGATTGTAAATTTGTTTAAAAATTAAACTTCAAATGGAAAACAAAAAAAAAACACAAATTTGTGCTTTGAGGAGCACCTACCTGGAGAAACGGATGGCACCGTGGTGTAGGGGCAATTGCTTGGTGTTGAGGATGACTTGGGTGCACGAGGACGCGTTCGTGGGGTTGAGAGTGCACTCGCGGGTTAGAAATTCGGCTCACGGGTCTGTAAAAAATGACAATCTCGTGAGCTCTGTTTTTTTTATAAAAAAACAGAGGCGCACACGTGCCACTAACACGTGTGCACCAATTTGTGTGTACACGTCAAATATGTGTGCGCGCCCCTTTTGTCCATGTGGACGTTCGGTATTGCCGAAGCAGAGACGCGTGCCCGCCTTTGGAGGTGCGTGCGCGTCCTTTTATTTTTTCCGTTCATGCATTGTTGTTGCGGTTATTTTGGGTACCAGCTTCATGCGGGTACCCATATATATATATAATAGTATATAAATAATAGTATAAAGTAATAATACAAGATAATATTGTTTAAAAACATATAAAAATCAGCTACATTATTATAAAATATATGTATATATGTGAGTGAATTAATTGCATCGAGTGAAACGAGGTGCTCTACAACCCAGTATGGGGGAGATGTTGTAACGTGTGTGGATGTAAATTTATTGCACCTAGTGAAACGAGGTGCTCTACAGCCCAGTATGGGGGAGATGTTGTAACGTGTGGGATGTAACGTTACACAAGAGTATGAGGGAGATGTTGTAACATTACACGAGTAAAAAAAAGAGTAAAAGGTGCTCTACATCCCAGTATGGGGGAGATGTTGTAACATGTGGGGATGTAACATTACACACGAGTATGAGGGAGATGTTGTAACGTTACACGAGTTAAAAAAAGAGTAAAAGGTGCTCTATAACCCAGTATGAGGTAGATGTTGTAACGTTACACGAGTAAAAAAAAGAGTAAAAGGTGCTCTACAGCCCAGTATGGGGGAGATGTTGTAACATTACACGAGTAAAAAAAAGAGTAAAAGGTGCCCTACAGCCCAATATGGGGGAGACGTTGTAATGTGTGGGGATGTAACGTTACACACGAGTATGAGGGAGATGTTGTAACATTACACGAGTTAAAAAAAGAGTAAAAAGTAATAAATTATATTATGTCGGCCATTAATAAATTCATGTCGGCTCATAAAATAAAAAATTAATGAAAGTATTTTAAAAAAATCCATGTTGCCTCATAAAATAAAATATTATGAAAAGTAATTAAAATATAAAATAAAAGCTTAAAACTTAAACCCGGGTCTATCAATCAAGAGATATCAAATTTCTTGAGTTTAAATTTAAAAAAAGAAATACACCTCAAGAAATTGGATCCCTCTCGGTGCTTGATAGATACTGGTTTAAGATTGGATCCCTTGCGATTTCTATGGTGTGAAGTTTTGAAAAGCTAGAACAGAGTTTTTGGTTGGCTTCGTTGGGAGTTACAAGGGTTTATATGAGCCCCCTCTGTTAGATGGTAAACACTTTCTTGTTCTATTTTCTTACAACGTTGATGGCTGAGATATTTATTCTTTTTGTAAGCCTTCGGGCAAGAATATTTGGAAATATACAGATTTAAATGTTTAGTTGGAAATCCTGTTTTGTTTCCAGTCCATGGAGTTTGTGTGAAAGGTTACATTATGGCCTCTGTGCTTGTTGAAACCCTTAATGTATAAATTTTAAATGATTAATAGTGTTACTTCTGTGTTTTATATATTGTTTTCTATTCCGAAAAGAATTCGTGTACAACTTGGTTTCAACTATTGCATCTGCGTTCTTATCTTGTTGTTGCCATTCTAGCCTTTAATAGGGGTTAAGGCATTCTTTTATTGATGGCAAGCTGAACCTAGGGTTCCAGCATTGTCAAACGCTGCCAATGTTTTGTTCTGTAGCTAAAGGTGCCTCAGCTATATGTATTCGATACTGAGCCTGGGTTATTTAAATTTGTATATGTATTACTTGGAAATTTTAACCCTATGGGTCACGAACCCTAGACCCGTGCTAAGTCTATCCTTAGTTAGGGAGAACATCCATCAATTGTTTTCGAAATATGAGGACGGCATTGCTTACAGGGTAGGTGCTTTTTCCAGGTGTGCTTAATGAGCTCATTCGACCTTTAATTTCTGGGAAATACCTATTTATAAAAATGTATGCTATGTTTAAAAAAAATTGTATTATATTAAAGCATGGAGGTGCTTGACTCGAGTTGTATCGTGTTTTCAGTTCAATTCATTTGGATGGAAAAGCCGAGTAATCGATCCTTTATAGGATTCGATACTGACCTGTGGGATTATTTTGGATTAAAGATATTTTTACATAAAATATCTAAATTATGATTGTTTAATTATATAACGCATGGATGTGTTATGTACTTTGATGAATTTCATTCAATCTCTAGGTTAAAATTTAACTGCATATCTGTTTACAGTATATAGATATGGTGTGAAATTTATACATTTATAGTTAGTTTACTATTAAGAGCGGTATTCTGCTTTCAAAATGTATTCATCTGAATTCGATAATGGTTATATATATATATATATATATACAGTAGATATAGGTGTGTGAATTTACTTCTGTTAATCAACTTGCAATTTTTGTATTCGATTATACTCACATTTGTATCTAAGCCATATTCAATAAAATAAAAAGATACTATTTTCTAAATATAACTAAACCTAGTCTATGCTTTTGCTATAAAAATCTATATAAACTACTGATACTCTTACTATATGAAATTGGATGTTACTCCATAAGCAAAAACTACTTTTCAAATTCGTAAGGAAATGAATACTAAAATTTGACACAGGTTGATAGGTTATAATCATTATTATATCTATCTAATCATACATATTTTTGTACAGAATATAATTCTTGATTCTGTTATTCGAATAGATTATACAATTAAGTAAATAAACTAAAAAGAACATTAAGAACCTGGTAAACTTGAAGATGAAACCAAATCCAAAAGAAGATTGTTCCTCCCAACCGTCTCCTGAAAGCAGCCAAGTTACTTGCTTCAGGACCCCCGAGCCTGTTCACTGAACCACCAGGACGAAGACTTGGTGTAGAATCTTGTTCCGTTCTCTCTGTAACTCAACAATCAAATTGGCAGACAAACTACCAACAATCTCACTTTATCTTTCCCCTCATCGAATACCCTCTTGTGTGCTTAACTTTTTAGTGTGCACCAAATCCACAAGGTTCTAAAAAATGTGTGAGCCTCCTGCTCATTCGATGGATATATGCTTTCCTAGGTCTTTGGGTCAGTTTTGAATTTAATGAGACACCTTATCAGTTCCTCCTTTCTTGGGAACACGACCACAATTTAGGGAAGATGCCTCCTGCATTAGCTAGAAAGTGAATGATGTTGCTTCCATTTGTCATTTTTTCCTTCTACACTAGATCATTCCTCCTAGTGGGTCAGTGAACACTCTTCAACAGTCCTCTTTGGATAAGTGTCTCTTCTTTTATTTATTTAGTAATAAAATATTCAATTACAATCATCTTTGACGATCCTTGGTCAACAACATAAAACTTTACAATAACTTTTAAAATAATGTTTTTCCACAACATAAAATGGTTTTAGTTCTAGGTGGGTTATAGGCACACATTGGAATCTCTTCCCAACTTGAGTTGGCATGAGGATTTTGGAAGGAATTCGACCCATGGAGGACTTTAGAAGTTTATAAAAGACAAGAACAAAGAAGGATAGTGTCTTTTGATCATTTCTCATTTTGTATATTGGATAGCATAGCTTGTCCATGCTTGTGGAGTGTTTACTCTACTTTCCTTAGTACCAATTTCGAGGGTGAAAGATTCCCATCCTAATTGAAAATTGGAGAGGCCATTCAGACCTTTCATTTGGAGCTACAATGGAGTCATTTGTTGCAGGTTGAATCTACAGGGATTCTCGTGACATTCTCATTCTCAACTTGCTTCCACACCTTTCTAGCTTTTCTCTTCATATTTTGGCTCTTGGAGGAAGGGCGCACTTGGTGAGATGCTGTTATCTTTTGGGGAGCTCTTGTGGCCCAATTTATTTGTAATCTGATGTATTTAATCTGTATTTTCTGCTCAGAATATCCTCAGGTTGAAATACCAATTGAAACTATGTCAAAATACTAAACAATGTGTAAATGGTGCCATTTTCCTCATGTCTTGTTATGAAAGCTTGAAGTTGCTTTATTTCGACTTGTATCAGCTCATCTCTGTGATTTTTATGATGTTGTTCCATCTGTATATTATTATCCTTCAAGTGATTGTAGAACATTTGAAATTTGGGTTGTGCAAAAGCAATTTCATGACACCTGTCATCACTTATGTAGAAGTGATACTCCTTCAATATAACCATGTTGTCTTCAGTACTATCTATCCCTTGTCTATAGGTGATATGGACCATTATGTTGACCTGGTTTGAGTGATAGTATTTACTCTGAATCTCATTTTGCGGTTGAAGAGTGTAATTTTCCACAAAATCGGCCACTGATAAGATAGTCCCAATAGGAAATGTATCCCTGCACATTCTAAACTGCTCATATTGCAAACGAGCCACATGTACATGCTTTACATATTGTTTTGTCGTTTCAAATAATCCCTCCATGAAGTCGTAAACCCATACTTGGTAGATCAACAATAAATACGTGTATCAGTAGATTGTTACATATGAAATTGAAATACAAAGAAAAAAATAGTATTCAAGCTCATTACTAACATGAGAAGTGACCAATTGTATTGTTTTTCTTTCATTCCCTCTATCAATATCATACGTGACATATTTGAATGACTACAAGTTCACCTCCTTCCTCCCAAGTTCATGCTCATCGGTCACATGTATGCAGTTTTCCAATAATGGAATTCCACCACACCCTTGGCATGTCCCATCTACACAATATTTTTGATAAAATGTGCAACCTTCTGGCCTACTGCACAATATGCTATGAATAAAGTCTCTAGATGACATTCACGGCAATGTAGCTGAGCATTTCTGCACAAGAGTGTTATGCAATACATGCAATATATATGTGTGTGTGTGTGTGTGTGTGATAATAATAACCGTAATCAATGTGGTATTGATAACAACATGTGTTATGAGTTGTGTTTATTTTAACATACCATGGTTTGCATTTCTCGAAGGATCTTTGGCCCAAGGTAAGTTCATTATGTTCATGCCTAAATATCTCATATAATTTTGTTTGTGTCATGTCAAGAAAATGTTTAATGTGGGGTTCACGATCCCTTGAACCCCTTCCCAATTTTAGCACATATTTTTGGTTGGAAAAAGGTCTAGTGTTATCATGCCAAAAATCTTGCACTAGTCCCTTTACCGCGTCAATGAGCTTCATATGAGAGCGTGGAAACCTTCCAATGAAGGCCCAGACATGTATTTGACCAGTTTCAAGTTGTTCCCTTCTAACACAATACCTACAGAGGTTTTTGTCATTCAAATCAATAAGTTTGGATGTAGGCTTAAGAAGACGAAGGGCCCTAGTGCTTTTGTTCACGATTGATTGTGACAACACACAGCGAGTTGCATTGCGATCATTTGAACAATATTTATTTCCAATTGTACTAAATGTATCTACTAAAATTTTAACAATATGAGAACTTGGTTCAGAACTGTTTATCATCTTTATCCTTAAATTTATCCTAACAACAACCATACTCCTAGATTTTAATAATGATAAAAATAATTTACATTTATCTCCATCACATTAAGAATCAAAATATTTAACAAGTATTTGTTGAGTTTGATATGCAATATTGCGTTTAGATAGCGTACCTTCAAGTGAACCAATGAGACTTTCATCAATTTGTATACGCTTTGGATTTCTTTGGCGTGAACTTGCTAATGGAGGTAGGGAGGTTGGAACTTCATCACCTGGTCGGTTTGGCATTTCAACAATAGCTTTGTGTCATTCTTTCTCTTTCTGGCAGTTGGATGATGGAAATAGGAAATCCTCTTGGACGGTCTCAATGACATTGTCTTCTTCGAGCATATATTCACCATGCAACACCTCTCTAACTTCGTCACTTGTATAACCACAACCTACCAAATCATCAATTGTTTCAGGTGGGCTTGTTCATTAGAGAAATTTTGAGGTAAAAAATGATCCTCAAAACAAAAGAAATGTAGTATAAAAATCAACCAATAGGATTCAAGGTGATGATGTGAACCATGGGGGATGAATCACCATTTTTAGGTAAAAAAGTAAAAAGATCAAAGTGAAAAATTTACTTCTTCAATTCGTATTTTCAACTTATCTCCCTATATAATCACTCAAATTTCGATCATGAGCAGTCGTTGGATGGGGAATTCAATTCTGCATCCAACAAGTACCCACTCAACATACTTTTGATGGACCACCCTTCCTCAAAAAGAAGAAATACATGAAAACACGTGATGATGATGTCATCATCACATTTTTTCATGCATTTCTTCTTTTTTGGGAAGCGGGGTCCATCAAAAGTATGCCGAGTGAGTGCTTTTTGGATGCATAATTGAATTCCCCATCCAACGACTGCTCGTCATCGAAATTTGAGTGAATATACAGGGAGATAAGTTGAAAATACGAATTGAAGAAGTAGTTTTTCTTTTTTCCTCCAAATTTTGATGAGGTATGCTAATATTATTTTATTATTTCCACTATTATTTTATAATTTTCCTTAGGAGGCCCATTTTATACCTCAAAATTTCTCTCATGTGCGCACATATGTTTTACTCCTTGATCAAGGCCATGGGGTGCTTGTTCTTCAATTGTTGTGGAAATATAAGGCCCATTAAGTGAATGCTCAAGTCGTCTTTATTGTTGTGGATTGGTTGGAAGAATCATAACATCCTTTACAACTAGAATTGGGTGTGTCCACCGAATATATCCGATTGGCCATGTCATTTCTTCTCTTTTCTCTAATTTCTTTGATGATTTCTTCTGGTAGCTTCTTCCTTGCGTATTTTATTTTTCGATTGTGTAGATTTCCCATGACCACGATGATCAATGATATATGGTGTTCTGCAATTGGATATTATCCAAGCTTAGTTTTTGTCTTGCTCAATTGTGTTATGCGCCACCACAATGATCAATGAGATAAATTGCCTTTAATACTCCTCAATTGTAAGAAAATCAATTGTGGAGATGGTCTATTGTGCTTCTCAATTAGAGATTCTCCAAGATAGGTATTTTTCTTGCTAAATAGTTTATACACTCCACCACAATGATCAATGAGTTGTTTCCTTTGATGCTCCTCAATTGTAAGACCATCAATGGTGGGGATGGTCTATGGTTCTCCTCAATAGGACATTATCCAAGCTTGGTGTTTTTGTTGTTCAATTGAATCTATACTCCACCACAATTATCAATGAAATATTTCATTTGATGTTCCTAAATTGTAAGAAATCTAATGGTGGAGAATTGGAGATGGTTTTTCTATTGGACTCTTGAACCTTGTCCAATGTCTTTGGTGCTCCAAGCAATATTTATAGCACTTGTGATGGAGATGGTCTCAATGAAATACTCAATTTGTGTGAACTTTCTTGCAATGGAAAGAGTGTATAGAATCCAAAATTGTGCGCGTCGTGATGTTTCTTTGTGATCCTGTTAGAGTGTCTCTCGGATAGCTACGCACACTATCTATACATGTGCAAAACACGTACGCGTTTTGCTTGTACAAAATGTGTGCGCGTTTTGTAGTTATAAAATACATACGTGTTTTTATCTACTAACAATTAGCAGCATTTAAGAAGGTAGTTCCACGACTAATAGATCATTGAATGTCTTCTCACACCCACTATGTCTTAACCCCATAACACCCCCCCCCCCTCCAAACTCTTAAATTATTCCCCCCTCTCTCACTTTACATTCAACATATTTGCTTGTTAATAACAAGAATTATATTTTTACATAGAACATCAAACCAAATAGAACAATCTACTTGTAGGTAGAGAGAAACACACAACCTTCTCAAAACAAATTTAATAACCCAAGTCACCCTAACACATTAAAAAGCTTCTCTTAGGCACCAAATAAAGGATTCAATACACAAATCTCAGATGTTGCAAAGGAAAATTATATTCAAAAAGATAAAACAAATAACATGGTAATCGAGAGAATGAACCAACGTAAAACTGAAACATGAAGAAACAACTTTTGTAGAATGCAAGGGTCCATCAGAAGACTCGTGAACTAAAAAAAGAATAATTGAATTAAAAAATATCACAAAATAGGTTGACCAGATGTTATATTTGCAAATTTGGATTTGCAGTTTCTTAAAATATCATTTTACCTCTTCCTAACGCCCACCCCTCTAAACACACACACACAAAGACACATCCCTATTCCTCCCCCTACCACTTACACCCCCTTCCTCTCTCTCTCTCTCTCTCCCTCCCCATCTTCCCCCTAGCTCATAATAACCCCCTATCCCACTCTCTCTCGCTCCCCTACTCCTCCACCTCCACCTAACCCCGACACCCCCCCATCTCTCTCCCCTCCACTCCCTAAACCATACCAACCACTTCTGTCACTCTATTTATTCCCTGCAAGCTTTACCCCTCCCTCCTTGTAGGGGAGAAAGAGTGTGAGAGAAGGGGTTAGTAAGGGTTAGGGAGAGGAGGGAGGAGAGAGAGGGGGGGGGGTCGGGGTTAGGTGGAGGTGGAGGAGTAGGGGAGTGAGAGAGAGTGGGAGAGGGGGTTAGTATGAGTTAGGAGGAAGATGGGGGGGATAGAGAGAGTGGGAGAGGGGGTTAGTATGAGTTAGGAGGAAGATGGGGGGGATAGAGAGAGAGAGATAGGAGGGGGGTGTTAGTGCTAGGGCTAAGCATAGGGATTTGTCTATGTATGTGTGTGTGTGAGATAGAAAGAGTGAGAGAGAGAACCAATGGGGCGGTGGTGTGTTACGTGGTTGGGGAAGAGATAGGGGCTGGGGGTTAGGTGTAGGTGTAGGTGGATGAGTAGAGGAGTGAGAGAGAGTGAGAGAGGGGGTTAGTATGAGTAGGGGAGAATATGGGGGGGGGGAGAGATAGGGGGGGAGGTGTTAGTGGTATGGAGAGACATAGGGATGTGTCACTGTGTGTGTGTCTTTTTGTGTGTGAGTGCATGTGTGTGTGTGTGTGTGTGTGTGTGTGTGTGTGAGAGAGAGAGAGAGAGAGAGAGAGAGAATATGGAGGTGGTGTGTTAGGTGGTTGGGGAAGAGATAGGGGGTGTGGCTTAAGGGTAGGTGGATGAGTAGGGGAGTGAGAGAGAGTGAGAGAGGGGGTTAGTAAGAGTTATAGAGAGAGAGAGAGAGAGAGAGAGGGTTAGGGGTTTGGGGAGGAGAAGGGTGATTAGGGAGAAAGGGGGGTAGGTGAGGAGCATGACAGAGAGAGAGAGAGAGAGAGAGAGAGAGAGAGAGAGAGAGAGAGATTGGGGGATGGTAAGGGGGATAGAGTGTTACACCTAAATATTACCATCATGAGACTCAGTGTAAACATACCTAACGTTTCCTTGACTAAGTCATTAACTTGGAAGAGATGTAGGCCCTTTTATACTAGGTTTTGAGAGGTCGTTGCAGGTTTTCCTCATGCAACCTGTGATGTCGCAGGTTGTCCTCTTACAGACTGCGACGATGTCAGTTAATTGACTAAAATAGATTCTTCGAGCCCATTCTCGAAGTTAGCTAATGTGTATCCCTATCCATAGCCTTTGGGAAAGCTAGCATTCGGTTCCTATCCTCTTGGAAGGATCCCCTATCTCTCTCCTACCATATCTCAACCTACCCTATCCACTTAGTCTTATATAAGTGAAGCTCACTCCCATTCCAAGGGGAGGAAGTTTATAGTATCTATATGCTGGTGAAATTAGATTAGGAGAGATCTATACTCATCCTTGAGAGATCCATCATTCCTTTGGAGGCTTTGGCATTGGCTTGATTGGATAAGGATTGCTACGTTAAGTCATTGGTTGTAATCTCTTCATCCTATGTATTTTCCCTTTTAATATAGTAATATAAGTGCTTTCCACCAAATCTCATTGTGTTGATGATATTTTGTGTAGTTTTCTTACTTAACTGCTTACTTAGATCTATTATTATGTAGGTACATTTTACTGCTTGTTTTGTTGTGTTGTCTTGACAGGTTTTGCAGCTCAGATCTGAAGATCATCAAGCTTGGAGCAACATTCAAGGAGAAAGGATCAGCGATTCAAAAAGGTAAAGCATCTGGTTCCTTGATCTCTAATTAGATCTAGCAGAGTTATTTATGTTATGTCTCTATTTTTCTAGACTCACGTTGAGCTAGGGAGATTAGACCTCGAGTCCGCTCTTGGTAGATTGTCTGTCAAACAAATCTGGTGACCATACTGGGAATACATTGTTTGTACTTTTCAATTTGAATTCCATTTTCAGTTGATTTCTTTTGCAAGCCATCATTATTTGCCTCCTAAGTATTTTTCACCATCATATCTTCACTTTGAAGAGTCTGTAGTCCTCCTATGAGTCTGTACTCACTATTTTCAAACCATTTTGTTGCTCATTGTTTGGAGATTTGTTCATTCTTGAACTTGGATCTCGCCCGTCGCACCTGGATAGTGCAACCAGAGCGTTGATTGGACCTATGTTCTCTGTCTTTTGGCCTATCGTCGCAACCCATCCACTAGTGTACTGCGACATCGTCACAATTCCCGTACTAGTGACCTGCAACGGTCGCTCTGTGTATACACACTGATTGCGTCGATCTGTTAGAATTGACATATGGGCATCCCCCGCCATTTTTTGATTTGAGTTTTGGTTTGGTGTGCAGACCTCTTTGTGCTGCAAGATCCAGTCAGAGACCCTTTTTATCAGTGTGTTGAAAGTGTTTGGTTGTGTGGATTTGTATTGGGTCCCATTCTTGAGGAGCTTAAGCTTGGTAGTGGTGGACACTTTGGCTTCCCCATATTCATCCACTTAGCCTTGTCATCACCCCTCCCCTCACCTGATCTGATCCTTGCGTTGGATCTGATCCCAAACTCCCTTTTTACACTTGTCATTTAACTTTGTTTGCATTCAGTTGTTTGATTGAGTGTTTTGAAGTGTTTTCAGTTCATTTGAGTGCTTGTCTTTTGCTTGAGATTTCCTGAGTATTAGAGTGCTGCAAATTAACTTTCTTTTCAGTTATCCATGCTTAAAAATATTACTATTATCAAGTTGTTATCTTGGCATATCATTGGAAAGTGAAAGTGCATCATTTTTACTGTTTTCAAGTACATTTGGAAATCGCAGTAGAAATTACTTCATGCATTGGAATTGTCATTCAATAATATTTTGGAAAAGTTCGAAAAAAAATAGTCATTTGTGCTTTTTCGAGAATTATAAATCACTCATTTTCTTGAAGAATTCAAATGAGATCAAGTTTTTACAAAAGTGACTCCATGCTTGAGGAAATTGTAATCTTTGGTTTTTAGTGTTTTTAAGCTATCATAGTGAAATTGAAAAGTTAGAGTGCCCTATATAGGAAATTCCTCTCTTTTCATCTCCTAAAATTTGATTCAAAAAGACAAAAGAAAATGTTTCGATTTGGTTTTCATGCTTATTGATTTTTGAGTTTTGCTTGAAAAACGGAAAAAAAAAAACAAAAAATGAAAAAGAGTATTTTTATCAAATTTGGTATATTTTGGGATTGTGTTACATTGTGTTGCTTTGGTAAAATCACTTGGAAAGAAGTTTCTCCCTCTCATACATAGAGTTCATCAAAAGAAAAGTACACTTTTTGCATGTAGTTAGGACCTGCATTATGTTTACGATTATGTACTCACCTCATGCATTCACCTAACAGTCCAGATAAAATTAACAGTAGAACTAGGGTAAAAATTTTAGTAACTTGTGTGTTAAGTTAGAGACGTGTTCCGGCGTCGTAAAACGTGGCAGTTGTCGTTACTTGCCAGCACTGTATTTCGGGGGTATTGTAGTCTTCCACGTACTTATTGGTATATCGAATCTCTTTCACGTACCAACCAGGTATATCGAAGCTCTTTTACGTACCCACCAAGTACCTCGTGTGCTTGGCGCATATCGAAAGGTGTTTCACATACTTGGCATATATAGAAAGGTGTTTCACGTACTCGGTAGTATATAGGAAGGTCTCGTGCCATACGGTTGTGCATTAGACAACACCACTACGGATTTGAGCTCCCACGTACCTTGCATATATCGGGAGACACCATTAGGATTCCTGAGACCAACTGAGTTAACCTTTTGGCCGTCTTGGCAGAGCAATACACCAAGAACAACACTCGGGGATATTACTACACACGTACTGTCTAGGTAATTGGGTATTCAGGAAAGGGTACGGTCCCAATCCTCCTTGTCGCGTTTTACTGTTGGACCCTGCGGTATATAGCGATTTGTGAAGCCTTGACAATCCTGTGAGGTTCCAGACTTTTGAATCCACTCCTATCACATAAGTTTGCTTGCGGCCTTAGTTTGTGTAGGATTTTTCTGGATTTTTTTTCTTTTGTTTAGCTTGTCCTAGGAGAAACTATTGTTTCAGTCACTCTGGCTGACTTTCCTTGGAGAAGGTCCCATAGGATTCAGAACTTATCACCCAAATATCCCCTTAACCAAGAGGTAATTTTGAGGGTAAGAATGGACCCACAAGCCACAGTCATGTCATCTGAAGTAGAAAACCCTAATTTGAATATTGGAGCACATATGTTTCCTCCAGATTCACTTGCCTCCCATCCCCCGCAGGGTGAAGAGGCATAAACTTCTACTCCACAAGACTTACGTCCTGTCTTTCCAGGAGAGCCTAGATCAGTTGAATGGATAAATCCACCCCAGGACGACCCTACAGCAGCTGTTGGTCCTGCAACAGCTTATTGGACATCATCTCTAGGCCACCTAGTGGCCCATTTTTCCATTGCATCCCCACCTAGTTGGCCTACTCCTGAAGAACTCTTCAGACCCATTCATGATTGCTTGGATCGATTACATGTTAGTGGTGATGAAATTCGAAGACAAAGTCTTTCACGAAGAGTAGAAGACCCGACGTTACATTCTTATCAACCACTCCCAAGTCATGTTTTATCTTAGGATTCACCGGAATCATCCACGCAATACGTGACCACTTATGAGTCTGGTCAACCCTCAACTCCTGCACATATATCTCCTAGAAAGGAGACCAGTCCTATACCTCAGACGACTCAACCCATTGAAGGACAACAGTCCAACACACCTGTCACTACCACGGTTACATTACCCATTCCTTCCCCACCTCAAACCTCGCGGGGAGGATACTCTTTACCCCCTACCTTCCTTACCGGTAATGTTAATCTTATGGTAGAAAATAAAAAACCCCTGTTGGGTCAACCTTTACTTAGTGGTCAGCAATTTGTTGCTGGGGGGAAACCCGTCTCTTTATCATAATACTGCAACAGGAGTTCCCATCGGTCCTTCCGTTGGAAATTCCTCACCTCTTGGACCTTCCACTACGGGATTATCCCATGTTGGGGGACCATCCAATGTAATTCAACCACCATTGAGTCAAGCATATCCAAGTTATCTTAACCCTGTGTCGGGACAACTCAATCCCGGAAACGCACTCTACAGGGTACCCTACCCCAAAAATCCATACACTTTGTGGGGACAACAAAATGTTTTACAACATGGAACCCCACCTATAGTCCCTCAAGTCCCTCCACCCCCGTTTGGTCCACCCCCACCTCCCATTGGAGGCGGCGGGCCCCCACACAACTCTAGAGGAGGCAAACCTATACCCTCTGACAGAGGACCAACTCATTCCAGCTATCATGGCCCACCCCCTCCTAGCGGCGGAGGTGGAGGCCCTCCCCCTTTAGGCGGAGGCGGAGGGCCATCCCATCCTAGGGGTGGCGGTGGCGGACCATCCCATCCTAGTGGTGGTGGTGGAGGACGATCCCCTCTCGACGAAGGTGGTGGAGGACCACCCTACCATGGTGGTGGTGGTGGAGGACCACCCTACTATGGTGGAGGTGGTGGAGGAGGCCCTTACCCTTCCGACGGTGGCGTCGAACCACCACCCCCTCCCAGCAGAGGCGGTGGAGGCCCACCCTATTCCGGCGGTGGTGGTGGACCACCACCTCCTTCTGGCAGAGGCAGTGGCAGCCCATCCTATCCTGGCTGTAGTGGCAGACCCCCAACATTTGGAGGAGGCCCACCCCCTCCCGGCGGTGGAGGAAGGCCCCCACCTTATGGTAACAGGCCACCTTATTATGGTAATGGACCACCTTTTTATGGTGGTGGACCTACTTACGGTCCAATTGGCACACCCCCTTACGGTCAATTCCCTCTGGGAACACCTCATAATCAGTCGATTCAAGGTCCTACCGGTCCATACATGCCTTATCAGTACTATCAGTACCCCCAGTTGAACCAACAGCTGCCCTTTTTAGCTACTTTGGACTTACCCGATTTGTCTCATCTGACAAATGATCCCATTTTCCATGGGCATAACTGGCCACCCATTCCGATTAAGTTACCATCAGATATCCCCAAATTTGATGGCAAGCCTGGAAAGGATCCTAAAAACCATGTGATGACATACCATCTATGGTGTTCATCCAACTCTTTGATAGATGACTCGATCTGTCTTAGGTTATTTCAATGAACTCTCACCGGCCCAACTGCCAAGTGGTACATTGAGCTACCACCCAATTCTTTTCCTGATTTCCGATCTCTTTCTATGTCGTTTTTGACCCAATTCCAGTTACCCATTCGCTATGAGACTAGTATGGACTTATTGACATCCCTTCGCCAGAAAACTGCTACTCATATTTCTGATCATATTCACGAATGCCGGCGAAGACGACGTCTTATTAAAGCAGATATTCCTGACCAACTCTTAGCTGACTGGTTTACAAAGTCACTTTTACTCGTCGCAGCTCAAGACGTAGCTATGGGAGGATCCCTCACGGAGGAATAGGTTATTTCCCATGCCCATTACTTAGACTTGGTCTATGCTCAATCCGAAACACTGTATGAAATTGTTCGTGACGCGCCTTGCCCTACGTACGATCCCGCAAAACCACCCAAGGGAACATAAACTGATGGCATCATTGGTTCCCTTGCCTCCCAGCCTTCTATTCAAATTGGTGTCTCATCGAACCCCCAAGGTTCTTCCCCATCAACACCACAGGTTGGAAACAACACTACCAAGTCCACCACTTCTGCTTCCAACGAAGAGGTGAATTCTGTGCAATTAGCTTCATCTCAAAAATCTGGTGGTAAGAAGACGAACAAAGGGAAACCTAAGAAATATTCTAACCAACAGGAGCCCAAGCCCACTCAGGAAGAAACCAAATAGAACAGGAAGTTAAAGTATCCTTGTTTGTTGTGCAGTGGAGACCATTTCTCCAAAGAATGTCCCAACTGAGACGAAGTTCATAAGTTTCTCAAAGGAAACTCTACTACCGCATTTCTCAACGATCCCTCCCCCACTCAAAACCAACAACTTATTGCACACACCTCTCCTTCCCAAGGAGAAGCATCCTCCACCGCACATGTTCTCATGATGCATAGTGAAACCATCAACTTGAACACCCGTTCTCGTTCATATGACTCCATCCCGCCGAAATAACCTATTGGAAGTAATACTGAGAAAGCTTCCACTTCAATCCCCGACGTCACCGTACCACCTACTTCTCTCACCAGTGAGAATCCCTCTTTCGAGTCAGTGTTGCATCCGCCCAAGGGCATGATTAGAAAGTCTGTTTTCAATCCCAATGCTTGGGCCGCTCATAACTACAACATTGTAGAGGACCTGGCACAAGCTCCTTGTGCTATGTCGATGCTTGAGGTCTTGCAAACTTGTCCTAACCAGCGCAAGACCCTCCTCTCTGCCATCAGCGCGGTTGATCCAGATTCATCGAATACCGTCATGTTCTGATTGGAATACTTTAAACCGAGGCTTTCCCATCAGTTGGCATTTCAAGTTGCCACCAACATTGCCGGGAAGACAATCCATTGTACCATTTTGGACGAAGGTGCCTCTACTTCAGTCATGTCGATTTCATGTTGGAGAGCCATTGGCTCTCCCAAGTTGAACCGTTCTCCTACCACCCTGAAAGCATTCTATGGACGTGGCTTTCAACCTCATGGGTTGTTACAAGCTTT
Organism: Larix kaempferi; assembly: GCA_027924585.1. NCBI lineage: Eukaryota > Viridiplantae > Streptophyta > Pinopsida > Pinales > Pinaceae > Larix > Larix kaempferi. The sequence goes on from BSBM01000198.1 coordinate 903,806, forward strand.
AGTAGTCGAGTTGGGGGGAAAGACCGAAACCATTAATATGGAAGTGGTCACTGCCCCGTTAGATTACAACATTCTGCTTGGTCATAATTGGTTTTATGCCATGACTACGGTCGCATCATCTGTCTTTCGCATAGTACAATTCCCCCACCAAGGACAAATTGTTACTGTCGACCAACTGGATTTCTGCACACCTGACACCGCTACTCATCCGGGTGATAATGTTCCATTACTTGGACAATCTTCGCATCAGTATGAGAGCGTGGGGGTTGGCCTCATCAAGGAATCATCCCTTATGGGTGTTTTTCCAACCTCGGATCCCCCAAATCATGCTGCCATGGTGAACATGATATCCTTGCGGATTTAATCCATTCCCAACTCTACTGATTCATGGCGTGTACCTGACGAAGCCAACACACACCTGATTGGAGACACTATGCCTCTTTCACCCGCCGAACTTACATATGAGGCTATCCAGTCAGCTTTGGAGGACCACTTAGTTGTGGCTTCCACCTCCTGTTCTCTACAACGAGCATCATCCCTACCCGATCCTCTGCTGCGGACTTTTCATTTTGACAAGTCCATTATGGAAATCATGAGTGTAGATGATCCTCCGTGGGAAGACCTCCATCATCGGTCATCTTTCCTTCCTTCATTGGATACTATCGAGAATAGCACTAGCACCATCTTTTCACCAGATGTCTACTCTTGCTCTCAGTCCTCGATACTCACATGTCAAACGGACTCTAAAGGAAACTTGGCCACCATTTTGGTCGACATATCGGTTACTCTTGGTGTAGTGGAACACATTCATTTAGGCCAGAAGTGTTCCTCTGAAGAGATCACAACGTTCACGGCCTTGTTCAAGCAAATTCGATACGTGTTTGCTTGGACTTACGAGGAGATGCCCAGGATAGACCCCGCTATTGTTTCGCACACGATTCAAACCTATCCTGACGCCAAACCAGTCCGACAAAAGTTGTGACCGGTGTACCCCCAAAAGACTGCGGCAATCAAGGCAGAGATTGAAAAGCTCTTGAAAGTTGGTTTTATCTACCCTGTCCCGTTGACAGGATGGGTCTCGAACGTCGTCCCTGTAGCTAAAAAGCAAGGTACGATTTGTGTCTACGTCGATTATCGGGATCTCAACAAGGCTTGTCCTAAGGACAATTACCCAACTCCCTTTATTGACCAGATCATTGACAACTGTGCAGGAAGCGTCATCTTTTCATTTATGGATGGCTTTTCTGGCTACAACCAAATCGAGATCCACCCGGCTGATCAGCACAAGACAACTTTCATCTATCCTTGGGGTACGTTTGCTTATCACAAGCTCCCTTTTGGTCTTAAAAATGCTGGTGCCACATTCCAGTGGGCCATGTCGTATGCCTTTCACAATGTGAAGGACTTTGTGGAACCTTACTTGGACGATCTACCTACCCATTCACGACAGCGCGAGTACCACATTGACCATCTGACGACGATTTTCCTTAGATGCAGGTGGTATACCATCCTCCTGAACCCTCACAAGTGCATATTTTGCACCGATTTTGGACGCCTCATCGTTTTCATAGTCTCAAAAGAAGGGATCCGCATTGATCCCCTAAAGGTGGCAGCCATCATCGCTCTCCCACCTCTAACAGACATAACGGAACTTCAAAGTTTGCAAGGGAAGGCAGCTTACTTAAGGCATTTTGTCTGTAATTTCGTGCAAAATACACAGGGCTACATGAGATTGATGAAGAAGGATGTCCCGTTCATATGGGACGACCAAGCTCAACAATATTTTGAAATCTTAAAACATGCTATCACGCATGCCCCTGTGCTCCAGCTACCCAATTACTATAAGGATTACATCCTTTATCTTGTTGCTTCTACCACCACGATCGCCATGGTCTTGGTCCAAGAAGACAACAATGTCCAGGAACATGTGATATACTACTCAATTAAGGGTCTCATTGACGCTAAAACTCGTTATTCACATGTCGAGAAACTCGTTGTCGTGGCAGTCATTGCCGTCCAAAAGTTCTGACATTACATCTTGCTTCGCACCACCACCATCATTGCTGATTCAAACCCCATGTACCACGTTTTGACATGTCAGGTGCTTGGGGGCAATTATTCACGCTGGATCGTGATACTACAGGAATTTGATCTCCTTTTTGAAAAGGCTAAGTCTAAAAAGTCTTTGGTGTTTGCTAAGCTGATCCGTGATCTTCCCTAGGATGATTTCGATTTTGAGCCCAATGATTCTCTTCCAGATGAATCATCGTTCCTCATCAGCACATCTGATCCATGGTATGGAGATATCACTTTATATCTTCAGACCCAATGTTTGAGCCCCCAACTCTCGCGGGACGACCATCGTCGAATACGCCACCATGCAAAGTATTATCTAATCATTAGTGATACTTTGTACTGTCACGGTATCGATTCTATTCTTCGTCGTTGTCTCACTCATGAAGAGGTTGAACACGTTCTAAATGATTGTCACGCTAAGGCATGTGGCAGTCATCTCTCTGGGATGGCTACAGCCCAGAAAATACTTTGCGCGGGATATTTTTGGTTGTCTATCTTCAAATATTGTATCAAGGCTGTTAAAAAATGTCCTCCATGCCAGCACTTCCAAACTAAGAAGCGCACCCACCCCGCCCCGTTACACCCGGTTATTGCCGTTGGCCCCTTCGCTAAATGGGGTGTCGAATTCAGGCATTATAAGCCTACCTCGGCCAGGGGGCATGGTTACATCATAGTAGTCATGGATTACTTCACAAAGTGGGCCGAGGCTATGCCTACATACACGGACGACAACAAAACCGCCGCACTCTTCATGTTTAATCATGTTATAGCGCGGTTTGGAGTTCCTCAAGCTAGAGTTACCGACCATGGTTCTCACATCATGAACCATATGGTTGATGAGTTGAGCACTAGATTGGGTTTTCGCCATGAAAACTCAACACCGTACTACCCACAGTCCAATGGACAAGTAGAGGCTATTAACAAGGTCTTGAAAACCATGATCCAATGCATGGTGGGTACGCACAAGTCCAACTGGCATAATATGCTCTTCTCCGCACTATGGGCTTATCAAAATTTCGTTAAGACCACCACTAGATTTACTCCCTTCCAACTAGTGTATGGACTAGAGGTTGTCCTTCTTATAGAGTGTGATATTCCGTCCCTCAAACTCGTAGTTGAACTTATCCCCAACACTACTACTGAGGAAAAACAATTCCTCTACCTAGCTAAACTTGACGAAACTCACCGCAATGCCGCTCTTGCCAATGAGGCTCATAAGAAGGACATAAAAGCGCTCTTCCCTTCACTCTTGATGCAATAATTTTTTATATAATCTTGTATAGGCAATTATAGATAGAGATAGGCTGAAAGTCTTCAAAAAGGAATAGGCTATCTAACTTTGGAATCAAAGAGTTAAAGGTAGAATCTAATGCAGCCAGAAAATTTGGATTCTTCAACAACTTGTAGAAGATCATCCTCCAACAAATCATAAAGGCTTGAGAAAAATTATGTTGACCACCCATCAAGGACGCAAGCTTTTTTTCTTTTGAAAGGAAAAAATAACCCCTTTCATCTCTTCCTTTGAAATTGGAGCCATCAAGCATCATTATCATCAAGCTTAACAAAACTAGGAAAAAATGAAGCCACCTTGACTACTTCAGCAATAGAGCCTCTTTGTTGCTCAGCAAATAAAGAATTAAAATGAGCAACACCGGCTCTCGAAAGACTTTATATGGAAACTTAATAATCTTGTTAGTGGTTATGGGTGACTATCTCTTTTTCTTATTACAATATATTGATTATTTGACATGGGCATGTGCAAGCTAATGATGGTCACTTTTGGCGCGTTAGATGCAATAGAAAACTGAAAAATCAGGCATCCTTCAACTTACTTGGTTTTTTTGAGATACTTACACAAGATATCTTGCATCGAGTGAAAAAGATGAAACGTAGTAAATTGAGTCACGTTTCCAAATATATAAGTTTTAAGTATTGAAAATTTACATAACTATGTCAAATTTCATGTTTTCTAGCAGTCAACTTTTAAAACTTATTTCTAGATTTTTCTTATTTTTCTTGTATCATGACTCCTTAACTCAAAAAACACATTGTTAGTGTTTCATCCACAACTCTTCTGTTTCTCAACCATTTTGAAAAACATTGTCTGGTGCACTAAAGGACACTGACCTCTACATGTTATAAAAAAACCTTTTCAAAATAATTGCATTAAGACTTTCAAAGGTTGTACCCACAATTGGGATAATTTTTTCGAGGTTCGGTCACTTAGATAATTAAAGAAAATTTAAAATTATTAATTTTTTGGGGGGGAAATAGTGGTGCACTAGTACTACTTGTTCTCTATATGTCTACCAGTTTTCGTAAATTGATTCCATCATTTAGGCACTCAAATGCTACACCCCCAAAAACATATACCTTATAATTGTCCAAAAAATAATAAGTGCATGTTACAAAGGATCAAACTTCAGATAGTTAAGAACATTTTCAATACAAAAATATATATATATATTCGGAAACGTCATTCAATTTCCTACGTTTCATATTTTTACTCATCAGAAGATTCATTTTGTATGTGTCTCGAAAAATCCATGTAAGTTAATGGATGTTTGTTTTTTCAGTTTTCTATTGCATCTAACGTGTCAAAAGAGACCCTCATTAGCTTGCACACACCCACATCTCTCATAACCCAGTTGAGCATCAAAGGACAAATCACACTGATATTGACATGCACTTCATTCGGTAGCTCATCCAAGATGATGTTCTTAGCTTGGAGTATGTTCCTACTGAAGAGCAGGTTGTTGACATCTTCACTAAACCTTTGGCATCCCCTTATTTTCTTCAGTTACGATTGATTCTTGGGGTGAAGGAAGTTGTCCTCAGTGGTCCTACCTTCACTTTTCTTTGTGATGTATTCTCTCTTTTGGGAAGATTTTTTTTTTCTCTAAAGTTTTTTCTCCATTTATTTGGTTATGAGAGTTTGTGCATGGGTACCTTATCAAGCCTAGTGTCCGGGACCCGTTTTTGTTTGTTTTTTTTTTACTCCCTACGTTTTGCTTATATAATGGGGGGGGTTAGTGTTTTCATTTTCTGAGGAGTTTGTTTCCAAGGAAGTCTGGTTGTCTTTGTGTTTCCAAGGAAGCCATGTTGTAAGCTATCCTTTCTGAGTTGTAAGCTCATGTAGGCATTCAATTATTGGGCCTTCTCCATCACTATAAATGGAGACCCCTTATGTAATTTTTTTATCAGAGAGATCAATAGATCATTCTTTTCTTTTCTCTCATTGTGGATGGTTTCTTGGCCTTACCGCCTGATCCTTGATGTCTTTTTGAACATCTTCATATTGGACCATGTACCCTTGAAGGAAAAACATATTAACTATTTTTCTAGTATAGATCATGTTATGCATATTGTATTAGATTTATGTTTGGGTTAGAGGCCCTTTTTTTTCAAATATGACAAAACCTATTATAACTTAGTTGTTAAAAATTGACTAGTGAGGAAAATCATCATTGGCTCTATCTGTAAATGTGAGTTGACTCATCACTTATTCAAGGAAAACCATGCCACCTAAAATAACTCGTTGGTGATCCATAAAGAGGTAGACTTCCACTCGTGCCAGATACCTCCAGGTCATGATTCATTGACTTGTTTCTAACATCTAATGAAGACAAGCTCTTAGTCAATCAAAAACAATTCTAGATCTTACTTAGGACCAAAAAAGATAATTTCACTCATTTATAATATCCCAACATACTCAAAGATAATACAATATGAAACATCCACCAAAATTTAGTTCCATATATTGTTTTCAATAACAATGGACTTCCAAATATCAACGATTTTCTTACATGTTTAGAAGCCAACAGTTTTTTAATTTTTATAAAGTAAAGATGATACTAAAAAGAAAGTAAGTTAAATTTTCATAAAGTAAAGATATACTTTGGAAGCGTAAGTTATATATTTTTGAAGACTTCTTTTTTTTAAAATATGTATTTGATATGTGTATCTTGTTTATATTCCAAGTTGACATCAAATCCAATATAGTTAGCGAAGAAAAGAATTTATATGTATTTGAGAATTGTTATATTATGGGCGAAGGGTGAATAGAGACTATACTCTTTGGAGCTGAGTGGTTGGATTAAATGCACGAAAGATTTGATGATACTCTTTAGGCTATCAATTTTGTCTATATCTACAGGGAGCATAATATGAATGGAAGTCGATTAGCTTTCCAAATTGGCTATGGGTAAATTGGATAGTTCCATCCTTGTTGAAGAGGGAGCTCTGTTTAAAATTAACCGTATACAATTAATCTAAAATTGCAATTTAAACATGCTTGTTTTTTGTTATATGATAAGCTATGCTTAATTACTTCCTGGTATGTACTATGTATGTGAGTATGAAAATTAACATCAATTTTTACAATTTTATATGTACAGATACATAATTACTTCCTGGTATGCACTATGTATGTGAGTATGAACATTAACATCAATTTTTACAGTTTTATATGTACAAATACATCAGTTTTTACAATTTTATATGTACAGATCGCCTTATATGTATATCTTGACACAACTTTTCCGTTAATAAAATTTGGAAAAAAAAACAAGTTGACATCATTGTTAGATCACTCTTACACAACCGCACAAGAGGTCATTTTGTTGACTGATCATACGAGTCTATTAGTGTTGACTCAATAATTACAATGAGTCGCCACACCAATCCGTGATGAAAACTATTCCAGACAATGAATGTCCATCGAACGCGAAAGAAGAATCACGGTTCTTGCATCGAAATTTCGTTTCCCAAAGTCTGGTCTACGTTTTGAATAAAAATCCAAAGCTAGCTGGAGGCAAGCTACTTTCCGTTCCAGGTCTTCCGTCAACTAGAAAATCCAAAGAAAAACATTACCATGAAAATGACCTCGATCGATTTGGCATGATGAAAATTATACCAATCTTAAACTTATATACTACTTTCTCCTGTCTATTAGTACTCTATCTTTTATAGAGCTCGATCACCCAAAGCCAATCGCAGATCCAAACCATGATTTCATCTCCAGAGAGGCTAATCTTCGTAAGTTTCTTTTTGATCATGATCGCTGCAAGTTGTTATAGATTAACTTGTATCTTATTCTGACCTAGTATTGAATTTTAGGGAATGAGGATTAGTGTAGTCCCTGTTTGTTTTGGTTGAAGTCCTTATAATTGAAGTAATATTTACAGTGCTTAGTTGCTGTTTTCAGAGATTTTTTGGAGTCATGATAATGATGCAGGTAATAGCTCTTCCCCCTGTGACGGGCACGAATAAAGTTGCGGACAGACAATTAAACTTCTGGAGAGAAGAACTTCACAGCGTTCAAGTACCCAAGACGGTAGCAGCAAGCATGTCTCCGCTCACAGAAGATGAAACGAACACGTTCGCTAAAATCATCAAGGAAGGAAACTTGCAATCCTATTCCACCCAATTCTGTAAGTCCGCCAATTTACTGTGTTACCAACCTGTATATATGGTTGAGGTTCCCATAAAGACATCTCTAAGCTTCATGAGAAAAGAGATTGAATCAAATCAGACGAGGAGAGAGATATATTTCTCATCCAAGGAGCTGAGGGAAGGAGGACAAATAACATTGCCGGAGCTTTACAGTCCATGGAAGGCATTTTTGCCCCGTAATCTATCAGAGCTGATCCCATTTTCCACAGCAGCACTTTCAGATGTCCTCTCTTCATTTGGCATACCAACAAGATCAAACATGGCGGTGAACATCAACATGACTTTGTTAGCGTGCGAAGCTAAGCCCCAACAAGGGGAAATAAAGAGGTGCACCACATCGATTGAGGGCATGATAGATTTCGTTCTGTCTAACATGGGTTCTTCTGATAGTGTAGACCTTGTTTTTCACCCTGCGCCCACAGCTGATTCTGGAAAGAAAGCAAGGGTAAGGAAAGTAGTTGAAAACCTATCTGTTCCTTCAAGCCGGCCACCATTGGCCTGCCATCGCTTGGTGTATCCGTTTGGGGTGTCGTATTGTCATTCTATCAGTGGGACGCGGATTTTTACGATGGAACTTGAGGTGTTGGAGAACAATGGAAATATGTATAACGCCACTGCTCTATGTCAGCCCGACGGACAGATCAAGGTATCGGTTTATTGTCACCTGATTTTGGGGGACAGTCTGCTATGGCTTATAAAAGAGAATCATTAGTTAGGAGCTAATAAACTTGGCTTCTGGATTTCAGTGGTTTCTGTTGAAAAAAGCCTCGAATACCATTGTGGTAATGGATAATAAACAAATGGTTTTCATGCTTTTAGGTAGATAGATTTGTAATCAATAATGAGAATTATATATATCTCATATGGCTGTGGCTCTAGTTCTAGTGCGTACGAGAGAAGTCATCCATATCTAATATATTGTAAACTATATGTATTTGGTCAATATAATGGTTATTCTAGTTTTTTTATTTTTTTTAATTTCCAATTTTATATAAAATAAAATTACATTGTATATTGGCTTCCACCTCATAAGTATCAATATAGTCAAATCTGTTAAAAACACAAAAAAACAATCACCCAAACCAAGATTGTTATGAAACAATCTTCCAATATGGAAATATATAACAGATAAACCCAACACAACTATATCTATTTGGCAAAAATAACTGTCAAAAATCTGCATATCAATCTTTGTGGAAAATAAGGCCCTCTATACTATCTATGCCATATACCTAGAACAAGTAGGAGCTCCTCTTTAGAGAGAGAATCTTCTTTTGTATTCCCTTTTATAAAAATAGGTTGAAAATAAATGTTTTGAAAAGTCATCATATAAAGGCTCGGAAAAAATCTTGTGAATAATTTTTTTTTATATCCAATTGATAACAAGTAATGAATCACCAAAAATCTAGATTTTTTGAATGCCCAGATCTAATGTCAATTTGCGAACAAGTTGTAGTGTCGATAAATTAGCTCTGTTGTTGGAGCATAAACCTAAATCTGCTTTGAACTTGTGGAAAATAGAATCCTTGAGATAAATAAGATCCCTTGCCCATCTCAATTGAGGACACCCTTCAGCTACACCATCAAAATATGCCCATACCCCAAATTTATCAATAACTGCAGGAATTATAAATCTATTTTTGATGACCTCATCTTCTTGATTAAAAGCTTTCAGGATGACCGTACTATTCATTGCACATGCCTCGGATGATATAATTCTATCATCAAATAAAATGTCATTATGCATCAACCAAATACCCCAGAAAACAATGAGAGGTAGATATTTATAATACTTGAAAAGTGTATTGGAAATCCTTTCTAGACTTTCACCAACCCAATAGACGACAACCCTTGCAAGGAGACCAATCTCCTTCCATACATCAACAGAAAAAGGGCAACCAATAAGAAGATGGCTCACAGATTCACTAGTTGTTTTACAGAGGGGTCATCTCCTTGGACCTTGCCAATGTCTTCACTGCATAAAATCCCATGTTGGTATGGAGTTATTGATGGCATACCACATAAAAAAAAATTCTTTCTAGTGGACATTTGAACTTCCACATGCCTTTATACCACCATTTGAAAGAGAAAGTCCCTCTTCTTCCCTTAAAACTCTGTAGCCTTTCTTCATAATATAATTGCCTCCCACATGTCTCTTTGACCAGATAAGATCGTCCTTAGAATCCCCAATTCTTACATGATTGTGACCTAACAAAAATGTGTAATCATCCCAAATTACCTGATCCTCTTCTTCAAATCCCATAAAATATGCACTGAGCCATTTTCGAACCATAAATGTGCTCCTAGTCAAATCTAATTCATAATCCAAAGTATAATAACCTTGTGATCTCAAATTTTCAACCATATGAATGGGTAACATATGTTGGGCCTCACAACCCACCCAAGGATCCATTCCCACTCTAAAATTTACACTAGAACCCACTTTCCACACCATCCAATCACCAATAAGGGGGAAAGAAGTAGTAAGAACTTTCCAAACCACATAAGAATTTTTATGATTTTTATCAGGTGGCATAAACCATTCTAACACTGAAAGAGGTTTGATATATTTTTATCCTACTACCTTGACCCAAACCCCCTCACCTTTTAGAATTATCCATACATTTTTTTCTACAAGGGATTTAGCAAAGAAATGGATATGTGTGATCCCCCCACCCCCCTAATTCTTTGGGAAGATCAAGATTTCTCTATGAAGACCAAGAAAAATGATTTTTGTGACTATTACCCATCCACAGAAAATGAAAAATTAATCTCTTGATAGTTTCTAAAATTCCTTTAGGTTGAGAAAACGGGAATCCCAATAAACTCATACAACTTCCAAAATAGATTTTAAGAGAATAAGCCTATCCCCTCTTAAGAGCCATTTATTGCACCAAAAGGAAACCCTTTTCTCGACATTGGCAATGAGACAAACCCAATCCTATTTGCAATATCAATTGGGTTTTATAGAGAAACCTAAATGCTTGACTCCACATTGCTTTCTCCCTCACAGGCCTCATCAAAGAAGCCATTGCACCCCCTTTCATCAATAGTTAACTCTTTCATGATTCTCACCTTTGCATTGGATTTCTTTTCTTTGAAGAGACTGTGCATAGCCAACACCTGAGCAGTCACCTGAAAAGCAGGAATTTGTTTCTCCTCAAAAATCCTTTTGTCCTGGGCTCTCCAAATGCTCCACACTGTTAAAAATGGAACACACCTTATGTTTTTCAATTCCAATTTCTTATACCACTATTTTAAACATTCTTCAATTGAACTAGCTTCCCATAGATTATCCTCATGAATACCTTCACTAATTCCTTTCCAAGATTGTTTTGTAAATGGACAATGTATGAATAAATGGTTTATGGATTCTTCGTCATTCATGCATAGGATGCAGATACTCAGGACACTAAAATTATTTTTCCATAATTTATCCTAGGTAAGAACTTTCTCCCTCAGAATCAACCACATAAAAATTTTACCTTTACAAGGAGCCAAGGTTTTCCATAAAGTCATCCACCACCACTTCCTTTGATGTTCCAAACTATTCCAGAAGATTTTATAAGCTTGACTTTCAAAATACTTACCTCCCACCTTATTACATGTCCATATAAGTAAGTACGGGTCATCTGATAGCGATATGAAGCCCCTTCACATTTCTTTTAACCAACAGTTCCATTCTTCTGTCCATTTTTATGTTAACTCCAATGAGTCTGCCGACCTCCATTCCTGTTGCAAACTGTGAATATCTGTTGAAATAGACAGATCTTTTATATTTTATAACCATTACCATTTAAGTGCTTTATCAAATCTGAAGATAACTTAGACTGAGGTCCACAACCCATTATTCCATCCTTTCATATTAGAGCATTCATTCAATTTCCCAGTTTCCAAACAAGTAGACCTCTCCTATCACTGAGAACTTCGGATTAATTTCTTTCCAACACATAGAACCTCCTTTGTGACTTTTAATTGGGTTTCTAATAAAATCCAGTATTGGTGTACCCTTCAAATATTTACACTTCAGAATCGTCTGCCACTTTCCTTCCTTAGAAATAAAATTCCAAGAGGATTTATCTGCTAACACTCTGCCAAAACTCCTTATCCCCTTTAGTCCCCATCCTCCAATTTCTTTAGCTTTGGAAATGGACCTCCAAGCAGCCCAATGAATACCAGTCTCTACAGTTTGTTTCCACAAGAATTTAAAGAAAATCTTCCTCAATTGATTCAGGACACCTTTAGGGATCTGGGCTATAATCATCCAATAAACATGAATTGTGTTTAACATAGATTGAATCATTATTGCTTTACCTCCTCTGGATAAAAATCTATTACACTATAAATTTATACGAACTTCAACTTTTGTAATCAACCAAGCCCAGCCATTTTTACAATAATTATTTGGTTTCAAATAGAATCCCAAGTACTTAAAACCCGTTGATAAATCATTCTGCTCCATAGGTAAAAACTCTTGTAAAGTCTGTAAATGATGCTACTCTATGTCATTATGATAGAAGGAAGATTTTCCGTAATTGATCTCCATTCCCGTCGCGATACAAAAGTTGTCCAAGATTTCTTTAACTGCTTTATCCTCTTCCTCTGAGTCACCAAGTAATAACAAGACATTTTCAACAAAAAGAGTATGATTTACACTTACTCCCTCTCCAAATTTGATTCCTTGAATTATGTTATTCAATTTTTCCACTTGAAGAGATCTGTTGAGGCCTTCCATAACTAGTAAGAATCTATACAGAGACATTGGACAACCATGCCTCAATCACCTGTCAAAACCCAAAAATTTCGAAAAAATTTAAAACTTTTTAAATATCGTAATTAATGTTATTAATTGCATTCCTTTATCTGTTTGTTTTAGTTAAGTGATCATAATTTTGTCTGAATGATCTGTTATTGTACTTAAATTTTAATGTGAGTTTTTAATTGCAGTTATTGATTGTTTTCTGTTCTATAACCTCAAGGGGAGAAATTGCCATAACCGACTGGGCTTACTTAGCTTCCGAGCTAATGCATCGATATGTCTTTCTCTTACAGATATACAGGTACTGTACGAGTTTCTAGATTTAATTCCTTAAAGTATAAAAGTCAGTTAGCTGTACCACTTCCTTCAGTAACAGCCTAAGCATACTAGACAGGTTATCAGGTAGCATTCGTTCTATGATCTCTTCAAGGTCTTACTAATTTAGAATTATAAGTTAGTTAGAGATTATGACAGCTATGTTTCCTTGAGCTCAAAAGAATTAAATCTCTATGAAGTAATTTCACTCTGATGGTATTATCGTAATGCAAGATATAATTTATAGTTATTACAGTGTATACTGCAACTGGTTGCCCAATGACAGCTATTCTTCAACTTTTGTGTCTGTATTGTTTGTACTTCATTTATAAAGGATCTGGAATATTTCCTCGTATACATTACTTATTGCTAGCATTGTTTCTAACCATTTATAGTTTATATTACATCATTATCTTTATAACTTTTATAATGCAATATGCTTGTTCCATGCCTAGAATACTGTGTTCCTTTGTTTTTGAACAACGTTCGTTTGTATGGAAAATAAGTTAAGTTTATATCCATATATTACAAGAATTATAGGTATTGTCCCTATGGTTGATTGTTAAAGAGATGATATAAGAACTATACTCTTAAAAACTTTATGGATAAATTATGCATCTAACTATATTACCCATGATAAGAATTTAATTCTACAAACAATGATGAATCCTCAAAGTAAATTTGAACATTATTGACTATCCAAAATTCTATTTGTTTGTAGGGCAAGGTTTTATGTCCCCTAGACAACTTTGAAGGCGTTGTTTTCACAAGCATTATATGGTGGTTAAATATGGGGCCTCGACCATATGGGAATATCCAAGTTATGATTATGTTTTATTCATTTGATGATTTTAATTCGAAATACCAATAATTGAAACACATCATAAACTTTGGATCGTCGACCCATGGCAAGTTAAAATTTTTAAAGGATACGTGGATAGTTCTGGTCCTTGTGTTTGATGATATAAATGATTTGTCCGAAACCCTACTTGGCCATTTCCCTCTGCCTTCGGGCTCGGTTTCCTGAGAAAACCCTTCTGGTCTGAGTTTCTCGTCGTGGTACTGTAAGTTGCAGCTCCCATGCTGCTACAGCCATGGAGTGTGTCCCTCGTGTTGTTTGTGAGTCAGTAAACTCTGCTATTGGCGTTCTATAAGTATATTGGGCATCTCGGGTTATATTTTCTGATGTTACTGTTGGCTATCAGTTCCTATGCTTCTCCCAGCCCTCATACTTATCCCTGGTATTGCTTTAGAGTCATGGCATTCCTGCTGTCGGTATCTATGAAGTAGTTATGACCTGGGGTTTATATTCGTGCTTCCAATACTAGTCTGTCCAAGGCGTGAGGGTATCGTTCTGAATGTTTCCTGGTCACGGCTTCCATTGTGGAAAGAAATCTTGGAGTTTCCTAGCCCATTCTTCTGGTGATCAGAGTGGGGTTTTCCACTTAGCTCAGCTCGTGGCTACAGGGTCATTCGCTGTGTTTTTGCTTCCTCCAAATTCGCTGGTACGATATGATATTTGTTTTGTGGTTTTCAATTTAAAAAGGATTGTTTATTTTAATAAAAGTTTGCAACTAAATTGATTCAGGACACCTTTAGGGATCTGGGCTATAATCATCCAATAAACATGAATTGTGTTTAACATAGACTGAATCATTATTGCTTTACCTCCTCTGGATAAAAATCTATTACACTATAAATTTATACGAACTTCAACTTTTGTAATCAACCAAGCCCAGCCATTTTTACAATAATTATTTGGTTTCAAATAGAATCCCAAGTACTTAAAACCCGTTGATAAATCATTCTGCTCCATAGGTAAAAACTCTTGTAAAGTCTATAAATGATGCTCTTCTATGTCATTATGATAGAAGGAAGATTTTCCGTAATTGATCTCCATTCCCATCGCGCTACAAAACTTGTCCAAGATTTCTTTAACTGCTTTATCCTCTTCCTCTGAGTCACCAAGTAATAACAAGACATTTTCAACAAAAAGAGTATGATTTACACTTACTTCCTCTACAAATTTAATTCCTTGAATTATGTTATTCAATTTTTCCACTTGAAGAGATCTGTTGAGGCCTTCCATAACTAGCAAGAATCTATATAGAGACATTGGAAAACCATGCCTCAATCCCCTGGTAGGAGTAATTTTTTTTGAAGATGCTCCATTTATGATTAACACAAAGGATACAGTAGTCATGCATGCCCATATCTAGTTTACCATTTCCACTGAGAAGCCACTCTGGATTAGAGCAAGTCTTATATATAACCAGCAAGTCCGATCATATTCCTTTGATAGATCAATCTTGAGCACCTTAGAATCCAATGCTTTACTCATGATAATATGAAGGCATTCCTGAGTTGTACAGGTACTGCTTCGTGAATATTCCTCCCTTTTAAGAACCCAGATTGTTCAAGCGATATATTGGTTGAGAGATATGGTTTAATTCTTTTAGCTATTCCCTTAGAGATAATTTTATACATGGCATTACATAATGATATCGGTTTGAAATCCCAAAAGGGTGCAGGGTTATACACTTTAGGAATAAGCATTATGAAAGTTGAATTAAAATAGGGAAACAATATTCCCGAGGTTCTTGTATCTTCTATTACTCATAACAAATATGGCCCCAATAAATCAAGAAAATAATGGAAAAATTATGAGTTCAACCGTCAGTACCTGGGCTTTTATCCTTTTTAAATTTTCCCAAACTAGCTTCCAATTCTCCTAATGTCACAAGTGCATACAGAGATTTGTTATCCTCTTCATTTATCTATTTTGGAAAGAACGAGCAGGCTTGAACTATATCAGATAAGTTATTTTTTCTGGTTCCTTGTAAATATCTCTAAAATAACTCACCCCTTCTTCAACTATCTTTCTGAAACCTCTAACTGCTTCCCCTTCTTTCTTCTTCACTCCCTAAATTGTGTTTCTCCTTTTCCTCTGATTTGCAAATTCATGAAAATAAGAGGTATTTTGATCACCCAATGCCAACCTAACTGCTCATCTTTTCATTCTTCTTTCAACTTCCTTTTCCCTAAGAATTTCATTTTTAGTCTTCTCCAACTCCGCAAGGGATTGTAGATTCTCCTCGCTGATTGTTCCTGTACTTTTGGAATAAATGTCCTCAATCTTCTTTTCTGATTCTTTTAAGCTCCTATCCCTGCTCTTTAGCTGCTTAATAAACCATTCAATGGATAAATTCTTCACCCTACTCAGTACATTTGCAAATTGATGACTATGAGACTGGTCCAAGTTAGGGTTAAAAGCCTTCCAATTTGATTTGACAATACTAACATATTCTAGATCGCATAACTTATTCAGACTTTAACTTAATTTCAATAGAATTTTGGAAGAGGTTATGATATTTATTACATATACCCTTCAACCTTTTACTTTTTTGTTTATAAAATATATTTCTATTAACATAAAAAATATATTAAAAAATAAAAAAAAAACTTTCATATAAATTGAAAATATTATTAAACTAATTAAAAACTCATAACATATAATTAACAACTTTAAAAATTTAAATTAAATTTATTAATTTAAATTAATAAAACACACTTTATAATAATCATACATAAAATATTTAATTCAAACAAATTTAAATATAGGAAACTACTCTCCACATTCCACATGACATTCACCAAACTAATTTAAATATGAAAAATGTTTTGCACAAAACATTCATCACTACTCTAGATTTAGTTATATAAAATATTTAATTCAAACAAATTTAAATAAAGAAAATGACTTTCCACATAACATATTTATTAATTTAAATTAATAAAAACACACTTTATAATAATCATACATAAAATATTTAATTCAAACAAATTTAAATATAGAAAAACTACTCTCCACATGACATTCACCAAACTAATTTAAATATGAAAATGGTCTTGCACAAAACATTCATCACTACTCCAGATTTAGTTATATAAAATATTTAATTCAAATAAATTTAAATAACTTTTCACATAACATTCACCAAAAAAATTAAATATGATAAATGACTTACACAAAACATTCACCACTACTATATATTTAGTTTAAAACATTCAAGTCTTCGGTCAATTATAAGAAAATGAGAAAATGCCAGGAAATCATTACCATGAAAAGTTGATGAAGAATCTGTCTAACTATTATATATTGAAGATATTATTTTTATATGACCATTTTACAATCTAGATGCAGTCCATGATATCTTTCAAAATTAGCATTTAAAATTAAAATAAAAGAAGAAAAATAGCCGCAGCTTTGTGACAATTATGGAGAACAGCAACCAGTGTATAATCGTCATTGCTACATAATATTACCTAGGGAGTGAAAGGTATATTAATCATGAAATTTAATTTAATGGGTTTGTGTAGGGTTTAGTTTATAGTAGTAAGATTTGAGTACGGATCACTAAAATACTAGAGTAGACATTTTTTAAATACAAAACACATGTAATTTTAATTTAAAAATAAAATAAAATTATACATAATTATTTCAAATTTTAGTATCTCATTCATTTTTCATTGAAAACTTTAAAAATAAAACTTAAAACTAAACAAATCTATTTTTATATAAAATGACTTTAAAAAATGAAAAACAAAAAAACTACATAAATTTACTTTTTTGATAAATAATAAATACTAAAATGTAAAATTAAAATAATAATAATATAAAATAAAACTTAAATAAAAAAACTACATGTAATAAAATAAAACTTAAGGGTGTGTGCAAGAAGATGAGGGTCACTTTTGGCACGTTAGATGCAATAGAAAACTGAAAAAGCAGGCATCCCTCAACTTACTTGGATTTTTTGATTTACTTACGGAAAATATCTTGCATTGAGTAAAAAAGATGAAATGTAGGAAATTGAATCACGTTTCTGAATATATAACTTTTATGTATTGAAAATTTGCATAGCTATGTCAAGTTTCAGTTTTCCTAACAGACACTTTTTATTTTTCAGGCAAATGATAAGGTATATGTTTTTGTGGGTAGAGCCTTTGAGGGCCTAAATGATGGAATCAAGCTACAAAAATCGGCATGCATGTAGAGAACACATAGCACTTGTGCGCCATTATTTTTCGAAAATTAAATTAGTAATTTTATAATTTTTTTATAATTGTCTAAGTGATCAAACCTCAAAAATAGTACATCTTTTGTGGGTAGAGCCTTTGAAGGTCTTAATGCAAAATTCTTGAAATGGGTTTTTCATAGAACGTGGAGGTTAGTGTCCTCTTGTGCACCATACAATTTTTTTTTGAAATGATTGAGAATTGAAAAAGTTATGGAAGAAACACTAACAATGTGTTTCACGAGTTAAGGAGGTAGGACAGAAAAGAAATTGAAAGAAAATAGGAAAAATTAATATTTCAAAATAAAAGTTACATATTTGGAATCTGCAGAAAAAATGCTATTTGTGTCTAAGATTTCGTCAAAAATGACTCTGTGTAGCATATTGTAACGAGTGGCTAAGCACAGGCTTCTCCAGAAACTGGAAGAAATACCCAATTAGCTTTGGTTTTTCATTAACATAGCACAAGTTTGGAATTACCGAAGCAAACTCCAAAGCATACACATAGGATTATTGTTGACATGTGAGCATGTGACTCGGCCTGTTTAAATTCAAAAATATTGCCGCGCTTTTAGATTTAAATAACGCGTACGCGTTATATAACTAAATAACGCGTGCACGTTATATCAATAATTAACGCGTACGCGTTATATAACTACATAACACGTACGCGTTATATAGTTACAAAACGCGCTCGCGTTATTCAAATCATAAAATACATGTTTAATACTTGAGAAAGAGGGGGTGTAGAAGTCAAGGGAAATTTTGTTTAATATTTGAGAAGGGGTGGGGAAGGGTCAAGGGAATCTATGGTTAATATTTAATAGGGGTGGGGAAGGGTCAAGGGAATCTATGGTTAATATTTAATAGGGGTGGGAAAGGGTCAAGGGCTTAGAAGGATGTTGGAAGCTTGAGTGGGGAGAGATGAAGGGAATGAGAACATGATGGGCTACAGGGGGTGAAGGGAAGTGGAGCTTGAGAGCACTATTAGGAGTAGAATAGGTTCTGAAGAGGTATAGGGTTAGAAGTTGAAAGTGAGACTTGAGTGACAAGGGGGAATGGATGGAGGCAAGGGGGATGTGAGAGAGAAATAAAGAATACAAGGGGGGGAGAGACATAGAGCGAGGGAGGGAGAGGGAAAATGGGGAGGAATGGATTTGGAGGGAGTGAGAGATAGATGGGGATAGAACGAAATAAGAGATAGGAAGGGAGGGACAGAAAGTGTTGGTGGGAGACATGCAGAGAGTGGTGGCGATGGAGAGAGAGGGAGTGATGGAGAGATTGAGATAGGTTGAGGGAAAGATGAGGGAGGGATAGAAGGTGAGAGACAGGCGATGAGAGAGGGAGGGAGAGAAGGTAGGGTGAGGGATGGAGGGAGAAAGTTGGAGATAGATATGGATGGAGGGGGTATGGGTTTGAGAATGGAAAGTGACATAATGTGTGTGTGTTTGAGAGAGAGAGAGAGACAGAGAGAGAGACAGAGAGATTGATGGTTGGGGAGAGAGAGACTAGAGGGAGTTGTGAGCATCATATTCTCCATCAGCATCATATTCTTCATCATCATCATCTTCATGACCATCATCATCATCATCAACATCTTCATCATCATCACCATCATCATCATCATCATCATATTCCTCATCAAATCAACATCTCCATCATCATTATCATCATCATGATCATCATCTAAGCATCACCATCACCATCATCATCAACATCTTCATCATCATCACCATCACCATCATCATCAAAATCTTCATCGTCATCACCATCACCATCACCATCACCATATTCATCATCATTGTCATCTCTAGGTTCCCCATCAACATCAACATCTCCATCATCATCATCTTCTTCATCATCATCATCTTCATCACCATCATCATCATCATCAACATCTTCATCATCATCACCATCATCATCATCATCATTATCTTCCTTGAATCAGATCAACATATCCATCATGTCACCATCATCTTCTGAACATCATCATCTAAACATCACCATCACCATCACCATCATCATCATCATCGTCATCATCATTACCATCACCATCATCATCAACATCTTCATTGTCATCACCATCATCATCATCATCATCATTGGCATTTGTAGGTTCCTCATCAACATCTCCATCATTATCATCTTCTCCATCATCATCATCTTCATCACCATCATCATCAGCATCAACATCTTCATCATCATCACCATAATCATCATCTTCATCGTCATCAGGTCAACATCTCCATCATCATCATCTTCTTCATCATCTTCACCATCATCATCATCATCATCATCATCATCGCCATCTCCATCATCTCCATCATCTCCATCATCATCACCATCACCATCATCATCATCTTCATGACCATAAACATCTTCATCATCATTGTCATCTCCCCCTTCCTCATCAACATCTCCATCATCATCATCATCATCATCATCATCATCACCATATGAACATCACCATCACCATCATCGTCAACATCTTCATCATCATCATCATCATCATCATCATCATCATCATCAGCATCAGCATCAGCATCATCATCAAAATCTTCATCGTCATCACCATCACCATCTTCATCATCATTGTCATCTCTAGGTTCCCCATCAACACATCTCCATCATCGTCATCTTCTTCATCATCATCATCTTCATCACCATCATCATCGTCATCTTCTTCATCATCATCATCTTCATCACCATCATCATCGTCATCAACATCTTCATCATCATCACCATCATCATCATCATCATCTTCCTCATCAGATCAACATCTCCATCATGTCACCATCATCTTCATCTTCATCATCATCATCATCATCATCATTACCAACACCATCATCATCAACATCTTCATCGTCATCACCATCATCATTGGCATCTGTAGGTTCCTCATCAACATCTCCATCATCGTCATCATTGGCATCTGCAGGTTCCTCATCAACATATATCCATCATCATCATTTTCTCCATCATCATCACCATCATCACCATCATGATCTTCTGAACATCATCATGATCATCATCTAAACATCACCATCACCATCATCGTCAACATCTTCATCATCATCGCCATCAGCATCATCATCAAAATCTTCATCGTCATCACCGTCACCATCTTCATCATCATTGTCATCTCTAGGTTCCCCATCAACACATCTCCATCATCATCATCTTCTTCATCATCATCATCTTCATCACCATCATCATCGTCATCAACATCTTCATCATCATCACCATCATCATCATCATCATCTTCCTCATCAGATCAACATCTCCATCATGTCACCATCATCTTCGTCATCATCATCATCATCATCATTACCAGCACCATCATCATCAACATCTTCATCGTCATCACCGTCACCATCTTCATCATCATTGTCATCTCTAGGTTCCCCATCAACACATCTCCATCATCATCATCTTCTTCATCATCATCATCTTCATCACCATCATCATCGTCATCAACATCTTCATCATCATCACCATCATCATCATCATCATCTTCCTCATCAGATCAACATCTCCATCATGTCACCATCATCTTCGTCATCATCATCATCATCATCATTACCAGCACCATCATCATCAACATCTTCATCGTCATCACCATCATCATTGGCATCTGTAGGTTCCTCATCAACATCTCCATCATCATCATCATTGGCATCTGCAGGTTCCTCATCAACATATCCATCATTGTCATTTTCTCCATCATCATCACCATCATCACCATCATGATCTTCTGAACATCATCATGATCATCATTTCAACATCACCATCACCATCATCGTCAACATCTTCATCATCATCGCCATCAGCATCATCATCAAAATCTTCATCGTCATCACCATCACCATCACCATCACCATCTTCATCATCATTGTCATCTCTAGGTTCCCCATCAACACAACATCTCCATCATCATCATCTTCTTCATCATCATCATCTTCATCTCCATCATCGTCCTCATCAACATCTTCATCATCATCACCATCATCACCATCATCATCATCATCTTCCTCATCAGATCAACATCTCCATCATGTCACCATCATCTTCATCACCATCATCATCACCATCATCATCAACATCTTCATCACCATCATCATCAACATCTTCATCATCATCACCATCATCTTCATTAACATTATCATCTTTATCATCTTCATCTGCATCATGATCATCTTCATTGTCATCACCCTCCTCCTCCTCATCATCTTTATCATCTTCATCTACATCATGATCATCTTCATTGTCATCACCCTCCTCCTCCTCATCATCTTGTGCACTTATGCACTTAGGGATTAATATTTAGAAGAGGGTCTAAAGGCCTTTATGGGGGAGGGGCTCTAGGAACAAGGTAAGACAGAGAGGGCAGGGGGGAGGGATAAAGGCGTAGAGGGTTAGTGATTAAGGGAGAAGAAGGGAGAGAGTTCTATAGGGAGGGATAATGACGAAGATAAAGAGAAGGTGGAGAGATGGAGAGTGGGGTGGTAGAGACATGGCTGAAGGGAGAGAAAGAAACATGAAAGAAACATGTAGGGAGAATGAGGGACAGATATTTAGAAAGAGATAGGGGGTATCTAGGGATTATTGGGAGAGAGCTAGGGGGTATTAAACCATACAAAACATTTGTTTTGTATGCAATCATATAAATTATTAGTTTTCTTTGATTTTGTTCGTTGCCCTAGCCGTGCACCTAACCTATTTATTGTGCTTGACTATATCGCGTTCGCGTTTTTTCACTACATATCGTGCACGCGTTTTATATATATATAACGCGTACGCGTTTTGGAACTCCAGAAATAATTGACTGTTGCTGTCCGAGAGCAACTTCACTCTGTCCGAACGAAAGCAACAATCCCGCGATTTTTCGAACAGCACGAGCCCGCGTCTGAAAATTTTCACATTCTACACCAACTCCATCATTTTTTTTTATGCAGGTGCAACATTGAGGACATCTTTCATGGTTGCTCACTGTGGTGTTGGGTTATATGGCCATATTTGAAGAAAATAATTAGCAAGCTTGAAGAATCTCCAATTGAAGAACACCAAAGATAAGGCCTTTGAAAGATTCATTTTGCCTATATTTGAGGAGCACACAAGGTAAGATATCAAGCTTCAAGACCAACAAGGAAGAACTTCCATTTGCTTATTATTGAAGAGCTTGTAATTGAGGAGCAACAAAAACAAACTATATTGAATTGATCATTGTGGTGATGGGGAATGCACGTAACCGAGTAAACAAATCAACAAGGAAGAAGAGATCTCAAGAAGTCATTGAAGAAGAGAAAGAAAAGAAAAGAATATACATGATGAATCGGAGGCTTTCTTTGGAAACTAATCCAAATCCAATTGTAGAGGATACCATGGTTCATCCTATTAATCCACGACAAGAGGGACCTTCAATTTCCACAATAGTTGTTGAACAAGCACCCCATGGAAGTAATCAAGAAGCAAAACGTAGGTGCTCATTAGGGGATGTTTCAATTCCCACTTCAAGTCAAAGTGATAAGTTACCATCTCAAGATGAAGCTCACGAAGAAACACCCAATTTGCTATCCGGATGTGGTTATACAAGCGATGAAGTCAGAGAGGCGTTGGACATTTTGCCTACTGTTGAAGAAGAGAATGTTATCCACACCATCGATGAGGATGTTGGACTTCCACAAGGGGATGTTGGACTTCCACAGACCATGGATGAGGATGTTGGACTTCCACCATCCAACTACCAGGAAGAGAATGAAGGACACCGAGCTACTACTGAAACGCCAGAGCGTCTTGGTGATGCGCTACATGGTACAATTCCAACCCCCTTACCTCCATTAGCAAGCACACGTCGAAGAACTCCGAAGCGTATACAAGTTGATGAAAGACTTATGAATTCCATTGAAGGTACGCTATCTAAACGTAGTATTGCTTATCAAACTCAACAGATACTTGATAAATATTTTGTTTCTAAATGTGATGGAGATAAATGTAGATTATTTTTATCATTGTTAAAATCTAGGAGCATGAATGTTGTTAGGAAAAAGTTAGGGATAAAGATGATAAAGAATTCTGAACCAAGTTCTCATATAGTTAAAATCCTAGTAGATGCATTTGGTAAAATTGGTAAGAACACACGTTCAAAGGACCGCAATGCTGCTCGTCGTGTGTTGTCACAATCAATTGCAGATAAGAACACCAGGGCCCTTCGTATTCTCAGGCCTACATCCGAACTAGTTAATTTGAATGTAAAAACCCTCCGTAGGTATTCTATTAGAAGAGAACATCTTGACACAACCGATCAGACAGATTTTTGGGCCTTTGTTGGTCGGTTGCCACGTCGTGACATGAAGCTAGTTGATGCAGTAAAGGGACTAGTGCACAGTTTTTGGCATGATCACACAAGGCCTTCTTCAAACCGAAAGGATGTACTAAAACTAAGAAGGGGTTCAAAGGATCGTGAACCACATACTAAGCATCTTCTTGATATAACACAGACAGAGCTTTACGAGAAATTTAAGATTGAGCATAGACAATTGAACTTGGGGCAAAGATCTTTTGAGAAATGTAAGCCATGGTATGTTAGAATAAATACTCTTCGTAACACTTGTTGTTGTAGATACCATGTAGAATATGAATATTACTATGAAACATTTTTGTACATTCGTCGTGTGTTGCATACTAACATTGTGCAGGATTTCTCCATGACAATACCACCGACTTCATCAAGAGAATTCATTCATAGCATCATGTGCAATAGGCCCGAGGGGCAAACATACTATGCAAAATCTTGTTTGGATGGAACATGCTCCAACTGTGCTGGAATGGCATTATTGAGCCAATGTATGCACGA
Source organism: Larix kaempferi (assembly GCA_027924585.1). Lineage (NCBI taxonomy): Eukaryota > Viridiplantae > Streptophyta > Pinopsida > Pinales > Pinaceae > Larix > Larix kaempferi. The sequence goes on from BSBM01000198.1 coordinate 928,341, forward strand.
GAATGGAGACAGTGAATTTGGGAAAATGGTTACAGACATGAAAAGTTTCAAATATATCAACTATGAAATAGTCCCAGGGAAAGAAAGCAAAAAAATACAATTGGTGACATCTCAGGTATGCATTTATATCTATAAAATTATGTTGTAACGGTTACATTTCAATCCTTACTTACAACAAAAAACTGACATTGAGATCATTTTGTGTCACCAGGTACAAGTTAGTGACTTCATCAAGGAATTTATTGAAAAGACACATCAATATGTTCAGCATGTCCACGTGGCACGATGGCAGGATGAGAAGTTTAGAATATGTAGAGATACATTTCCCCTTGGTACTATACTTTCAGTTGTTGATTTTGCCGAGAACTACACTCTGCAACCTCAAAATGAGATCCAAAGTCAGTATTATCACTCTGAGCAGGTTTCCTTGATGGTCCATATCACATATAGGCATGGCCCAAATAGCACTGAAGAGCAAAGAGAAATTCTGAAGGAATATCACTTCTACATAAGTGATGATAGGTGCCACGACTTCCACTATGTACGTCATTGCTTCATCATGTTCTATGATCACTTGAAGGGAAGGAACATACAGATGGACCGACACTGGATTTGGTCTGATGGGTGTGCTGGTCAGTTCAAAAATGCACGCATATTTCAGTGGTTGTGTTCATTGCATAAAAACTACAAAGTGCCACATATGTGGAACTATTTTGAGACTGGGCATGGTAAAGGAGAGCATGATGGAGCTGGAGCATGTGTCAAAACAGCCCTACGAAGAGAGGAATTGAAAGTATCTACAGAATCTACTATTCTAAATGCTCAATCTATAGTCAGGTGGTGCACGTCAGTAATGGGAGAGGAATCAACTATGCGAGTAGAATCCACAAGAAAGAGACATGTGGAGAGATTTTTTTGGGAGGTGGTAGACATAGATCGTTCACATGCATGGGAATGCAAGACTGTGCCTGGGACTCATGGCTTTCATTCGGTTCGAAGCTCTGATAACCCAGTATTTGAAATTTGGACCAGAAAACTCGCTTGTTTTTGCCCGCCTTGTTGTGATGGTGACTGGGATGGGTGTGAATCATTGGATTGGGTTGATGGATGGGATCGCATATCACTTCCACTTGATCAGCGTGCAATTGTTGAGTTAACTCCGTTGGAAGAAGACCAATCATCTATTTCTGCAGATTTTGATCATGTCTCAGACCTTGTACAACCCGGTATGATGCATTTCCTTAACATTTTTTGTTTGTTTACGTAGTCTTCAAATGCACATTAATGGCCTTGTATCGCACGAAAAATATTTTGATCATATACCTACAATCATATAATGCAGGGCACATATACGCAGTGGTTGCCTCAAAAGATACTGAATGGGGTGATGAATACTGGTTGGCACGCTGTATAGATGGAAAGCAAACTCTCATTGTGTCCATGACTGACGATGAAAACAACCACTTTCCAACTGGGTCTATGGTTGTTAAAGGTGAATACTTGACACGGGACAACAATGGAAGAAAGAAGGGTGGATATGTTTACAGGGATTACAAACCAGGTGCAAGTGTATATCACTTTACCAACTTAATCATTGGCACAAACCTTCAGGTACGAACAATGCCTAGTCGAAATACATCGAAGGTACGCTACTTCTTACCGGATACAGAGCACGAGAGACTAATGGAGACCATCAGTATAAGAGATGATCCGGAGGGCTTGGTTGTATGATAATAGGTGGGATCTAGCATGATGAGGTACGTTACATACTTTTAATACTATACTATTTTCACTATTTGTAATTGAATATTGATATATGCTCAATTTTCACATGTATGTTTCATATGAATATGTCAATTTTGCGTTCTTGATATGCCAAATTTACAAGAGATGGATTAAAATTATATTATGTTCATATGATCAGTAAACCATATATTAATCATGTTTGAGGGGTTGCTTAGCTAACTTTAAGGGCATTTAAGCTCTATGTTAAGCCCAACTAAATCCTTATGAATCACTAGACAATCGAATTGGTTCCTTGAGTAATTCAAATTTCTTTATGTAAAACCATTTTTCATTCATTTTAGTATGAAATCAAGTTTTTAGTATTTTTTTCTCTTTACTGGCTCTATTCTAGTTTCCTTTGAAAAATTGCTCAAAGTATTGTTGTTCTTAGTTTTATGAACCTATTTGTGATCTCTTTCATGTGATCATAAGATTTTACACATCACTGCCATAACCACTAGACAATTGTACACTATACAACTATGAAAGTCTCTCTTAATCTAGCGACAACCACCTTTTACCCATTTCTATAGAATTTATTTTCTGTAATAATTTTCTAATCCAAATTTTAATAGCTATTACATTTTCACTATACAACTATGAAAGTCTCTAGTGACAACCACCTTTTACCCATTTTTATTATACATCTCTAAGTTATCCACACAAAAACACACACATATATATATAATAATTATTGTGTATTCATAGTCAAAACTAAAAAATATATGGATTAAAGTGGATAAACATTAAACTAAAATTATAATAATTGTGTTTTTTAATCCATTTTTTACATATGATCAGTAAACCCTAAAATTATATTATGTTCATCATGTTGGTTATTGGCTTCACCCAACAAAATTAATTCAATTCATGCTCACTATATTAAACAATACACTTATATTAAATTTAATTCATGTCTTGTTAAATATTTCATAATGAATTAGCTAGTTGAGAGCACCACCTTAGACCAAGCCATCATCATCAACATCTTCATCATCATCACCATCATCATCATCATGGACCTGCAAAACCCTAGTTTCCAAAGTGTCTAGGCAGGTTCGGGCTAGGAACACTAGCCATACCCGCCCGGTGGATGATTTTCCAAAGTTGACCCCCGTGTGCAAAAATTGCACACTCCCACACTGAGCAAAACCCTAGTTTCAAAGATGGACCTGCAAGGTGACACATGGGCCACCGGGTAGGAGGGGAGGGGCACCCCTGGCACTATCCCGGTGTGCTGAATCCAACGGAGTCGACGGTTCGTCGATCCGAGCCACGGTCTTCATTCTATGGCTCGTCCCGTCTCACTACCAGAAGGCCTTCAGGGACACCTGCTGGATACCTACCGGGGGCATAGAACTCCAACCATGCAACAAAACCGGGTTCCGGGGAGACCTGCAGGTGTGTCTAGACAGGTTCGGGCTAGGAACACTAGCCATACTTGCCCGGTGGATGATTTTCCAAAGTTGACCCCCGTGTGCAAAAATTGCACACTCCCACACTGAGCAAAACCCTAGTTTCCAAGATGGACCTGCAAGGTGACACATGGGCCACCGGGTAGGAGGGGAGGGGCACCCCTGGCACTATCCCGGTGTGCTGAATCCAACAGAGTCGACGGTTCGTCGATCCGAGCCACGGTCTTCATTCTATGGCTCGTCCCGTCTCACTACCAGAAGGCCTTCAGGGACACCTGTTGGATACCTACCGGGGGCATAGAACTCCAACCATGCAACAAAACCGGGTTCCGGGGAGTCCTGCAGGTGTGTCTAGATAGGTTCGGGCTAGGAACACTAGCCATACTTGCCCAGTGGATGATTTTCCAAAGTTGACCCCTGTGTGCAAAAATTGCACACTCCCACACTGAGCAAAACCCTAGTTTACGAAATGAATGCACAATGAAGCCACTGGGCCATGGGGAGACGAGGGAGAGGGCCCCCTAGAGGTAATCGCACGCCAGGAGACCAATGGAGTCGACGGTTCGTCGGTCCGACGTCCGGTTTCCGAGTTATGTCGAGTTGCAAGTCGCATGAAAATGCCGTTCAGGGACACTTGGTGAATTTCCGTCCGGGAGCCAAAAAGCAAACGGAGCAGGAAAATTGCGTGCCGTTGGCTCCCGCAAGTGTGTGTGGGCAATGCCGACGTGGGAACACTGCCGGGAGCCATAAATCCATGATAGTAAATTAATTCATGACAAAAAAAACTGAATTATTCCTTTCAATGGATGTGGTTTTCAATTTCCTATGTTGTTAGGTCAATTTGGCACATTCATTGAAAGAAATTGTAGACTTTAATGATGATCACAACAAGTGTGTTTGTTAAAACCTTGTGAAATAGAGCATCAAAAGACCTACATTGTAGGCCATATAATTGTGTTTGTTTACCTTTTGTTTGATGGACCATGCACAATAAGTAATAAAATAATTTTTGAAGTAGGTCATTTCATTTTTCTGATTTTTTCTTTGGTGGTGTTGAAAAAGACCATTGTTCTTATTGATGGGATTTCATGTGCTTATGATTCTTTGGATAATCTGGACACATACAAGGACACCATTATTAGACTAATTCATTATAAACAATTTAATATGAGTAATCTACATAAATGAATTGAAAAATTAACAAAAATAACAAACAACCCATATACCTTGGAATATAACACAAGAGTGACCATGTTAGGCAATCTTACTTATCTACTTACCTATGGTCATCTAAGTAGACCATTTGGATCATGTCTATTACTAATGATCTCCATTAACTTTTCATGTTCACAATGAGGCTTGAAGTATCATACCTTTGATGGGTGCTTCCTTGGCATTGTTTGTAGTTTGAGGTTTGTATCGAAAACTAAGTTTGTAAAGTGGTATATAGATTCACCTAGTCTAATCTTGAAATACATAACCAACCTTCTTCCATGTTTGGTCATCCAGTGTTAGATATTATCCTTTAATAACCATCAAACTGATTACAAGTTGATCACCATTGTCATCTATTAGTGAGACATGAGGGTTTGGTTCGCCTTTAAGGAACATGCCAACAAATAGTGAGTGCCCCATTAATTATCTTTCAGGGAAACCATTGCATATATGTTCATTTTAAAAAACATCAGTTCCAACGTGTGAGTCCACTAAATAGACAAAATGTAATGTATTCATGCTAGTTGATAAGATTTAATCTCATATTCACAAAACTTGGTTGTACAAGATTTGAGACATGATCATAATGTGGTGAAATGGTTGATTAGTCCTCATCCAACTAGGATAATTCAATATTTATACCTAGAATAATGGCGAGTGATAGAATTTTCTTGTTCATATTTCTACTATAACATTGTTTGAGTTTCAAACTAAATGAAATCCACAAATTCCATGCATTATTCTATGTGATTGATCTACATCAACCACCTCCCAAAAATATCTCGTCTTCTTGTTCCATCTACAATTATTGAAGAACACCATTCAACAATAGATTTTGTGTAACTAATGAGAGAATTTCTCGTAAACTTCCATTTTTACCTGCAGAATATAATGTTTACCTACACAACATCTCGATCATGATCCCCTTTCCCACACTCAGTTTCAAAAGTCCTGTAAAGGCAACCTTTACATTTACATTTGCATTAACATGACAACCAAGTCTCAAAAATGAGATTGATGGTGTTTATTCTCATGCAATGTATACAGTTAGGATTAAGACAACTATATAAATCTATGGAATTATAAATGGAGATATTAATCCAAAAGGAAGCCAATGTTGGCCTTGCCAATCTTTTCTTCCGAATGCAAACGAAATATTAGATTCCATTTTGCTATGTTTCCATGTAAAATATATTTGAAAAAAAACATATATTTGGATTATATGGAAATCCTTCTTACCTTTGACATTGTTTGGGATCTGCAGGATGGGAATGAAGTATTTTTTAGGGATTAAGAGGAGTATTCAATTACGCAAACTTATGAATGCCTATTGTGACAAGCAATCCATTGATTTCAACTCCATCAAATTTCTGTTTGATGGATGATGTTTGCAAGGTGAGCAAGTTTAACCCACCAATGCGAGATTGCATGCAATTACACTGAGCAAAACCCTAGTTTTCGAAATGAATGCACAATGAAGCCACTGGGCCATGGGGAGACGAGGGAGAGGGCCCCCTAGAGGTAATCGCATGCCAGGAGACCAACGGAGTCGACGGTTCGTCGGTCCGACGTCCGGTTTCCGAGTCACTGAAGGACATCTCACCTCAACTGACAAAGGAGATTGTGTTGCTTGTGTACCAGATGGAGCCGTCGGTTGAACATCCAGGATGGTTGAACCAGGGGGGCCAGGCACTGCTCCTGCTGGTGGTGGCTACAATGAAAAAATGTTGAAATAGTTAGAAATGCATGAATAAACAATAGGTCCAACAATAATAAACTATGTAAAGATAATGTTGAAATAGTTACATACCTGTGTGTGATCAGTCGCCACTGCAGATGCGGCACTAACTGCTGCATCAACCATCGTTGCAAGGTTCTCAGCAGACAACTCGGGTTCCTGTTGCAGTAAACATGCAATTCAAACATTAACAAAAACGATTTATGCACTGGATTTCAAGTTAAACAACAAATATCATCGAAGGATATACATTACCGTGGTGTGAGTAAGCCCATGGTCATGGGCAGCTGGAGTCTTTCTCGGAGTAGAACGCCTCACATACACACGACCCTTGTTCACGAATGGCCTGGAGGGAGATGCAAATCCAGGCAATGGGCCAGATGTGTCGGATGGTGCCTACAGTCAGCAAGTGTTCATGTAGTTAGACATGCATGATTCAACAAACAAACATGTATTTAAAAAATGTCATTTTTAATTGTTTACCTGGAGCCCAGACGTTTCAGGGGACGGTATGACCATGGGCATTACCTCCACATTACCTTGCCCCTGTGAAGGATCTGCCATCTGCAAGTTTAATAATTGTAAATATTAGACCGTATATAGCATTAATGAACTAAAATGTAAAGTATGTGGAAATTAACAAATTAACAAGTATTAAAAAACTGAAATTTTAAAATGTTTACCTCGGTGTGAGATACGGCAATAGGTGGTATATAAGATGGGCCTGCCGAATGGGTAGCATCATGCCCCCCTGTCGAGTCTGGAACATCCGGCTCTGGGGCGTCACTGCCGGTAATCATCATCAACTGCAAGTTCACAAAATTAATATATTAGCTCAAACTATATATATGTGTACAAAGACGAAAATAAATGAAGAATTTATTACAATTAACCATCAAGATACCTCTCTCAAAAAGCCACTGAAGGCAACATCTGAGGCAATACCATAGCAGGGACGACCACATGACGTGCACTCGTGAGGATCAGTACTAGGATGGGGAATAGCTGATGATCCTGCACTAGTGGATGGTCCTGATGGTCCTGCACTAGTGGATGGTCCTGATGGTCCTGCACTAGCTGATGGTCCTGCATGGTGACGAGCTGGTGTATGTACCACACCAGGGACAGATGTCCCTTCCTCACCCATATGTTGAACCATCCTGCCATGGCGAACAACCGTCCGTGCCAAACTCAAAAATGCATCCCGTGTCCGCGGAATAATGCGATGTGCTGGTGGGACATCTGGCCCAGGCAACTGCCTGCGAGGTGCAGGGATAGGGCGATCCTGGTCTCGAAGCCTGGCATTGGGTCGGTTTTGGGGCATCCCCCCACCGATCCCCTGGAACTGTAAGATGTCAAAATAGTTAACGTGTTTATGCAACACGAACTCTGCGTACATCTTTCGAAGGAAATATAAGGGAATTTCCCTGTTGTTGTGTGGTGGCATATCAAAAACCATGTACCATCTGTCCATCCAGTTATCAACAAATGGTTGAAACGTGCACCACTCAATGGAGATATGCGGCTTGCTTGCATTAGGGATTTCCCCCGTCCGAGGGTCCCTAAACAATGCAAATATAACCTCTTTGGATATTTTCAACTTTTTTACTGCATTGTAATCTAGTCCATCAGCATATTGTTGTCTTTTTCTTTCTCTGTAAGATGCAATATCATATAGGACATTCGTAGATTGTGAAATTGTGTCCACAATTGCATCCAAGGTTGATGCAAGTGAACGGCGAATCCTGTCGCCACCACTAAAAGCTTCACTTATGCCCCTCAATTGGGCAAGCTCAATCAATATTTCGGCATTGGCATCCATAGCCGCAACTGCAATAAAGACATTAATACGAAAATCATTAGAAACATATACATGGTATATAATGACGTCTCTTCAAAATTGAACATGTATTAAATCAAACTCACATAAGCAATTTAATGGCATTTACTTACATACATTTAAAACTTAAAATTAAACATTTGACAATTAAAAAGTAAGTTAGTCAGATTGGCAGAGAGGAGGAGGAGGAGGATCAAGGCAGTGATGAGTTTGTTGATTCAGGCATGGAGGAGGAGGATCAAGGCAGTGATGAGTTTGTTGATTCAGGCATGGAGGAGGAGGATCAAGGCAGTGATGAGTTTGCATCTATGTGTCTCAATGTCTCATTGTGTTTTGTGATTGTGAATGACAAATGTGTTGTGATTTGTGAATGATCTAATTTCTATTGAATATTTCATATTTGTAATTGTAAATGTAATTTCTATTGAATATTTGTAATTGTAAATGTTAAATTTTATTGGATGATCTATATGTCTATATTTTTAAATTTTAATATATTTTAAAAATATATTAATTCCGGGGGTCACCGTGTCCTACGTGTCATAATTCCGGGGGTCACCGTGTCTAGTGGGGACCAGGGATCAAATTTGAAGGGTGGGGTCCCATTTCACTATGAAGGGCTATGAGATATTGAACACTATTGAAGGGCTATGAGAAATTTATTAATATTTATTCTATGTGTATATATGGATGTGTTCATGTTGTATGGATTGGATTCTAGGTTAACCGAGGCCTTTTTAGAGCAAAGAATGGGGTAATTACTATTTGGGAACAAGTTTTTTATCAAATGTAAATTGCGGTGATGGAAGATATTGAGGGTGCCACATGTTGTGGAGAAAGTAGTATTGATTCCTATGACGTAATAGGGAGTTCAAAAAGTCTGGTTTCAAGTATTGTCATGCGTAGCTCGATTGATTTTTCTCGCGCTAGGGTTGTAGCAACTGTTATGGCCATTACTGTTAAAAGGATTGATGGGGTGGAATCCCGTGAAACGATGAGTTCTTTTGTTAAGACGTAGATTCAGTGAAATTTGGTGGGAGTCTTATGTTCATTTTATGCACAAAATTCGATTACTTGATTTTGTTGCATTGTTAACTCTCCTCCTAGTCATAGCTACAATCTCTTATATAATTGTGAAGGTTATCAATCCACTCAATATATTAAAGTTGTAGTAGGCCAAAATCATCCACATATTTATTGTACTCACAAATGTTGACATTCCAATTTCTATGTAGAGCGCCCATTAACATTAGATTGTATGGGACATGTTTTTGAGGCATGATGTCATTATCTCATAACAACAAGCTTTTTATCCATAAATATGTCATCTACAAGCCAACGGAATTGTTCCTAATCCTTTATAAAACTTTGTCATAATTATATCAATACCAACATCCCTACCTATTGACTTAGCTTAGAAGATATTACACCTTCGGATAACCAAACCTGATTCCAAGGTTGGTAATCATAAACGTAAAAGCATCATCATAAGGAAATAGCATGTTGTGTTGAGGAAATTCATTTTTTTCCATTTCCTTCTCAGTATAATATTTGGTTGTGGATCATTTAAAATGTATAATTTATTTTAATATAATTGGGAAGCTAAATTCAAATTCATTAATATATTAATATGATTTGATTTTTTTATTAATAATAAGTTATTCTTTTCATTTGAAAATGTAATAGTACATCAAAATTTCAATGTTTACTAACGTAGTAAAGTTGAGAGGCTTTATTTTTCAGTGGATATAGCAGACCTGTAAATTCATAGGATGTCAAAAATCTAGTCAGCCTTGAAGTTGAGCTCCTCAAAGAAAACGAATTTCTTTAAATATGTTTATGGCAGGCTGGCATTGCCAGCTTCGCTCCGCAAACTATCCTGGAGGACTGGAGGAGATAGGGTAGGTGGAACTTGGAAGTAGCTCAACCACAGTGGAATAGGGGTATAAGAAAAAGCTTGTTTCTATTCATGCAATATGGTCGGAGCCATGGAAGCATGGAATTCCAGCATTGACTTGATACAACAAAGAAAACAAAAGGTGGAACTTGGGAGCTGCAGGATTGACTTGATACAACAAAGAAAACACAGGGTGTGAGGCTAGGAGCCGTAGATGGTAGGATTAACTTGATACAACAAAGAAAACACAGGTCTATAGGTAGGGGCCACGGGCAGGAGCAACAACCTGCAACATTACAAGAAGTTTATGGATTGTGGATTTTGTCTGAAATGCCAAATTCGCGGGGGCATATTAACATAATATATTATACATTGAATACTCAATTAAATCACGGAGTCAGCATTCACGAATTGGTATTTGATAACTTGTAACTTGGTAAGCCCGCTAGCAACAACACGTATGAGCCACCTTCCAGGTTTAATAATTTTTTTGATGCCATTAAATGTGTTAAACACGTAAGCGCTCGCTACAAACACGAGAACTTCGAAGCGTTCAAGCCATGGGCTACTCAGTGTAAGCCCGTCCACGTAAGTTGCTCAATGATATTATTAGAGGCCCAATGGTCCATGATCCATGGATGATCGAACACGTGGATATTGGAGAGTAAGCGAGTCCCACTCCCAAGTCACCTAGCTAGTAGCCGCATTCCCAATTTCCCACTAAAAATTGTTGATGGGTGAAATTTGAAGCTACCCTTCTGTTGCAATTTTAAACAGTAGTGGTTAATTTAATTATTGAAGGGATTACCATGAAATTAAATTTTTTTTGCATGGTAAAATTTGAAGTGGCCTTCTATGACGTGTGGGTAACATTTGAAGTGGCCTGAAGGCTTCAAATTTGAAGCCTGGTGGGGACACTCGTGTCCCGTGTCCTCGTGTCGGGTGACTTAGATGAATACATTGTAGAAAGGGGGGAGTTTTAATTTTTTCAATTTTTGGTTTGATTATGAAGTTTTGAGTTTTTTGAAAAGGGTTTCATTTTGAGGTGTGAATTTAATTACAAATTGGGTTATTCCCAATTTGATCAATATTACAAAACTAGGTTAAACAATAAAAAAATAGTAATTTGGATTAAAAAATCACAAAAAAATGATTTGGGTGAATGAATTACCTGACTAGATGAGAATGCACCGGTGAATTTGTCTCCCCTCCAGCTAAATCGAGCAACACGGATAGTTGAGTGGGCCACAAAGCGTCCTCGTCCAGGGTCAATTTCGCCTCTATTCGCGTTTCTGATGCGTGAGTGTCGCGGGTGGTCGGCAATCGGCCGACTGTGTTTTTAAATTCATTTTTAGTTTTACATATCGCGTACGCGATTTTTAAATACATAACGCGTACGCTTTTTTTAACTACATAACGCGTACGCGTTATTGTTACCTAGCCTACATGTCCAATGACATGTTAGGCTCGGGTCTTACCATGGCAGGTGGTAAATATCAGAAACGCGTTATGTTTTAGGTATCAGGAACGAGATTTGAAAAAAGTAGCATTGCATCTAAAGTGACCCTCATCTTCTTGCACACACCCTTAAATAAAAAAACTACATGTAATAGCAATAACGTAGATGATATAAAAGTACTAACACTAAATTAAAAAAGTATTTTAAAGTTTTTTCTTAAATAAATTTTTTTATTAAAGTATTTTAAAATTTGGACCAGGTTAAATAGGACCATAGTATGCTTTTTTGTTTCAAGAAGAAAGTCAAATATAGGGAAATCCCTTTGGTTTTTGTTTGAGAGACATGGAAAGCATGAAACAAGCTCATTTTTTAAAACTCCTATTCATCAATTTCTTTTTTGTCTGTTTCAAAATTTCGAGTTAATTTCAAAAATTTTGTAAAGGAAAGACCTGAAGATGCTAAAATTCTGAAACCTCCTTTATTAAATGACCCGATTTTTCTTGGCTTTTTCGATGGTGTAGAGAATGGAGGAGTTTGCGTTGCAGGTATTTTTCTACATATCAAAAGGGGTCATGATATTCATCTAAGGATTGGAGTTGGTTCAATACCAACACCAAAGCTGAGTTGCTTGGTCTCTGGGTCTCCTTTGGTTTGCAAAAAAAAGGGAATTATTAGGCTTCAAGTGGCTAGTGACTCTCAGGCTATCAGTAACTGAGTTAATGATCACTCCTCTTTGAAGGTTCTTCATTTGGATCAGTGGGTTGGGTTAGTAAAGTTAAAGCCTTTTTGGATTGGTTTTCTTTCATTTCCTTTGAGAAGATTGATTCAGAGAGACTTGTCTTTTTCTAGTTTTTCAGGATACTTTGGTATTTATATAAGCTCTTTTGGATACATAAGGAATTTTGTAATTTTGCTGTAGGTAGATAGCTTTTGTTGTGCTTAGCAATGGGAGATATTATAATGTTAGAAAGAATATGCCAGTCAGTTTTTTTGTTAAGTTTGATGATGGATGGAAGTCATGTTTTGGTGTACTTTTTTGAACTTTAGGATTTGTATTTTTTGAAGATGGAATATTTTTATAAAAATGATGGAACTTTGATTCCCCTCCTCATTGAATAACAAGTTATAATTTTTTTTTCTTGATGTAACTTTGATTCCCTTCCTCATTAAATAATAAGTTATAATTTTTTTCTTGCTGAAAAATACTGAAATTATATTTGATTTTTTTAAAAGATAACAACCTATCATACATTGTACATTGATAATGATATTGTGGATTTTGATTGGAATTCGGTATTTTTTTGGTAAAATTCAAATCTCTACTTGTTTAAATTGTATTTTTGAATTCATAAATAGATTAAGCACCCTCAAATACCCTATGACATCCTAATTATGTAATTTCTATAGCTAATATTTTAAATTGTATTTTTAAATTTATAAATAGATTAAGCACCCTCAAATACCCCATAACACCCTAATTATATAATTTCTATAGTTAATATATGTAATTCTAAATTTTTTTAAAGATTTCCAATCACAAAATTAAATAAAAAATATGCTCAAAAAAAATTAAAAAACATAGTATATTTAAACTACACCAAATAAAACTACGATCAACAAATGCTAATTATCTCCACCTGAAATAAATTCCAGGTGATATTTGCCTCCACTTGAAATATTTTCCACGTGATCCATAACCTGTTCTCGTAACTTGTTCCCTGTGAATCTTCCGCTGTTATCATGCTTAATTCCTTAACCAATAGTTAATTTAACTATATAATAAAATAAATTTATTCTTTTTAATATAAATAATTATTCAGTTATGTTAATGTGTTAGAAAATAGAAAATAATTATAAAGTAGGATACAAATTTATGAAATTTGAATTTGGTTGAAGTAAATTTGAATAGTGAATTATTGAAATTAGGGTTTTTAATTTCACATTTTAATATTTTAAATTTATTAATTCAAAATTATTTTTTTTAAAATATCAAGAGATTTAGATAAATATAATAATTCAAAATTATTTTATTAAAAATATTTAATAATCTAAATAAATTTATAAAAAGATTGGAAATCTGTATTGTACAAATTTATGTGGTTTCTATTAATTGTCAGTTACAATATGTTTAATTAATTAGATATATAGGACAATAAGATTGATCTGAGTGTAACAAGTGTATAGCATGGGATTTATTTCATGGTCATCCTATCTTGTTTTACTTAAATGCACCTTGTTTTATATTTATATTAATTAATTTAATGTTTATGTTATATCATAAATGGATAACTATAACAATTTAGTAATTAGTTTAATGTTTAGCCTTCGTTTAATAATTAATCATCTCCATAAAATTAAATAACTAGATGTGTCTATCCATTTTAGTTATGACTGCGCTAATACTAAAATTTCTTTGTTATAGAAAACCTGCCTCTAGTTACTTGAGGGGAAACCTAGAGCAGGTCTAAATAGTAGGACCTGATCACAAGCAGAGGTATAATTTTTTGGTTGGGATAAAACCGAAGAGAATACACAAGTTATTGGTTATGGTTTTGCTGGGAGTTGGCTGCTACCTGAACATCGAAGCCCAGGCTTTTAAGTTTTTAATCCAAGCTCACTCGCTCACCCTAATCCGCACTCGGTAACCTTTAACCTGTGGTTGTTTTCTCTAAAATTGGTGGATATTTGGGGATTCTTTAAAGCTTTTACTTATATGGCAAGTTGGTTTTTAAAGCAATTTTTTATGCTATTATATAGGCAAGATAAACGTTATGTGAACAACTTACTAACAAGGATTTTTTTGGTGAATTCTTCAAGAAACTTATAAAATTTTGTTATTAATTATCTCATAAATTTAGGTATAATTTTTTTTTTTAAATCATAGAAAATTATAAAAAATTACAACCTAGTTTTTATAGCAAGTTTCTAATTGCACTGAGAGATCTTGTAACATGTATCAAGTGTTTGTTGAGTTTGTAGAGTATTTGTCAAGTAACAAAATAATACAAAGTAAACAAAACAAAAAAATACAAAGTAAAAAGTAATAAATATTATGTCGGCCATAAACAAAAAAGAATAATACAAAGTAAAAAGTAAATATGAAACTTAAACTAGAGTAAAAAGTAAATATAAGACTTAAACTAGAGACTTTACTTCTTACTTTTAATACAAAGTAAAAAGTAAATATGAGATTTTAGAGTGTTTATCGAGTTTGTTGAGTAACAAAATAATACAAAGTAAACAAAAAAGAATAATACAAAGTAAAAAGTAATAAATACTATGTCGGCCATAAACAAAAAAGAATAATACAAAGTAAAAAGTAAATATGAGACTTAAACTAGAGACTTTAGAGCTTAGGATTAGGTGGCTCGGATATTGCACTCAAGGAGCTATTCAAAGCGATTCGACGCTTGACAAAACCTAGAATTTAGATTAGTCTGGTTTTAATAGAAATATGTCTTTCATATATACTTTGTTTGATTTATTAAAATCGGTTTTGATGAATGGGTAGAGTAGGCATGGTAATAATAATAATATATAGATAAGATAGAGGTTGAACAACAATTGATTAACAAGGATTTATATGATGAATTTAAAAAAAACCTATAAAATATTTGGTTATTAATTATTTCAAATAATTAGTTGAATAGATTTTCAATAGTGTTTGAAGTATTGAGGTTAGAACTTGTGAATATTCAAGGATTTGGGTCAGCATGGCTTCTTTTGAAAAAAGATGGTTATGTAATGATACAATAGATTAAGATTTATTAGTTTCATGGATATAATGAAAATATTAAGGTTTAAACTTGGGGAGCAGGGAAGTGTGTAGAATATTTTTATTTTAGAAAAGCACATGTTATACTTGTTTAAATATTATCATAGCTTAGAGTTGGTAGTTTCATGACTATTTAGAAAATAGCAAATGCCATGCAAAGAATTGGAGAAGAGGATGAAGTTCTTATTGATTTTGAAGATGGGAAATTCGAGGTTGCGCTAGATGTATTGTTGAATTTTCTTTCTAAAGCATTTAAAGAGAGCTTGAGGGTGGTTCTTTTGGAGCTTGAATCTAAAACGAAAGCAAGGAATGCCACTAAAGCACTCAAAGTTGAATTGGTCAGTGCATTTAGCCACTTCGGAGAGCTTGCACATGAGATGAATTTGCAAGAAAAAGAGATGATGCTCTTCATCAAAAGGACAAAGCTTGCCATGGAAAACAAACAACTACACAATAGTTAGATGAAGCTTAAGATTGCAAGAAAATGCTATTAAGCATTGAGATGGCATTTCACAATAGTGAAACGATATTTTGAGATAAAAGGATGAGATACATCATCTAGAGGAGAAAGAAACTAAATCATGAGATTCATCAAGGTCAAAAATTGAAGAAATAGTTCAAATGTTGATCAACAACATTGAAAAAATTACTAGTGGGCTTAGTGCCATTAAGAGCTTTGGTGGTGGACTTACAAGGAGTTCAAAACATTAGAGCTTGGTTGTCATTGCCTATAGAGAAACTAGGAGGAAAAAGGAAATAGCTGAAGAATTTAGGAAAAAAGAAATTATTATGAAAGAAAGAAATGATGTTTGCTAGTAGATGGGGTAGAGGAGCTATCATATTTCTATATAAGTGTCCCAATCAGCAGTTATAATTACTACTCTTTGAGAAGAACCCAAGAGCAAGTCTATTGAGTTAGACAATTTACAAAAGCTAGTCATCGTTAAAGATGGTCGCATCTCAGAGTTGGAATCAAAGATGTCATAAAAGCTTCATTGAGAAGAGAAAGAATGCTGCCACACATGGAAAAGAATTGTTAATGAAAGAGAAGAGAGGTTGAAACATGTAGAGCTCAAGATAGAAGAGCATAAGCATGTATATTTTATTAATTAAAACACATTTTAAAGCACACGAATGTCTATAGAACAATATATTATGAAGATCGATGGTTCAACATATGGCCAATCGAAGGTTTCTCAACCTTTTTTTGTGTCACAAGACCTTGATATTGATAAGGATATGGTGGCTTCATTTGATGGAATAAAGTTTTATTCTTAAATGTAAAAGTATTTTTCAAATTTTTAAAATTAGATATTTCTATTTTTTATTATTGTTTGACATTGATTTGACAAAAAATTATCTCCTCTAGCACCACATTTTTGATATAGGGGATTCACCTTGTTGACCAAATCTTATCACGTTCATTCATAAAGGAGGGGGGGGGGTTTAATTGTGAAAATAAGGTCAATATATTGTAGGTATTGGGGGGCTGGGGAGTAGGGTATGGGGGGTTTATAGGTATCGGGGGGTATAAAAAGGGGTATCTAGTAAAAGTAGGGAATATCTCGCAAAAATAGAGTTCTGTTAATTGGAAATGTGTATTGGGAGGGGGATCAACAAAAGGATTTTGGCATGTATTTATCAATATCTAGTGAAATCATGGATATTCTTTAATATCCCATGTACGAAGGCGCTATGGCATGGTTTCACTAATTGAAGACCCCATGGGTTTTGAAGCAACAAAAGAAGAAGATGGAAGTTGTATGCATTAATTAATGTTGTCTTGTAATGAAAAGCAATAAGTATTGATCCTATTAAGTTGTTGCTACTATACATTAATTCTCATAAGTTGGATTTTGCTCTCTTCCTTCAAAGACATCATGTGGTTTGAACTTAAACCATATTCATGCACGTGATCATCAACATTTGGGACAAGATATCAATGCAAAATGCCTTCAATTTGGATTGCAAAATGCCTTCATTTTGGATTGCTTCCACTATATATTTTAGTGTCTTGGGATCATCCTATTTGGAGATTAAATGTGCTTTAATTTCTCCCTTAACTCCACTTTGAAATTGGGCTTTGTAGGAGATTGTTGTTTGATTCATTTTACTAGCACAGGTTTCAAACCTTTAGCTTCTATGAACCTGATCTTGCTGTCAAATCCCATGGGCTCAACTTATTTGGTTTGGATTATTTGTTAGCATCCATGGATACTGCACTAGTATTTATGATAATTGGATTAATGCATAATGAACGTGAGTTGAATTCTTCTTCTGGATCACATAAAATTTGGGGCTATTGGGATTTGCATTAGGATTAGGATTAAAAGGAAGTAGAGGTATGGAGTACAATTCCTACACTTATCATGAGCAAAAAACATGTAGAGCACTGAATAAACACAATTACAATAATGAACAACACTTAAACATACAACCATTAAACAATGATTTCCTAGGGAAATCCCAACTCTTTCAGGTAAAGAAAACACTATAACAAAACCATGTGATTAGCATCAACTTTCTTTATTGATTCCATTAACTTTTTTAGTGATTTTTTTGTATTTTTTAATGAAAAACGATTTTATTTCATGGGTTGGAACTACATTTAATGCCAACTTTAGCTCCCTTTTTAGTGGCAACTTTAGGTTAATTTTTAGTGTCGACATTAGCTTTTTTTAGTGCCAACTTTAGTTTCCTTTTTAGTGTCAACTTTAACACCAGTGATATTCTTGACTAACTAATAAAAGCGACGAAAGCTTTCCAAAAGGAAATTAAAAAGATAAAGGGATAAAGTAAGTTACTTGTCTCAATCCTCATGAATGAGGGCATTTCTATTATTTTAATTAAAATATCTTATTTTTACTTATAAAAACCCCTCAAAACCTATTCTTTCATTATTTTCTCATTTCTTCTCTTTCTCTCTTCCCTTCTCCTCCCTTATTTCTTTCTCTCTTAAGGTTTCATCCTCATTGAGGCTTGGGTTTTAGTTTCATGAAGGAACCTCCATGAGGAAGCTAATGGATTATATCCCCCTTCTCTTCCTTCCTTTATTTGTTACTTTTTTTCTTTTATTGATTTGATCATTTTTATTGTGTTTTGTTGTCGGTTTAGGGTTCATATGGACATGAAGGTTTTATTAAAGGAACTCCATGATGAAGGTAATGAATTATCCCTTCCTCTCTCACGGGACCCTCACATTAAAAGCACTTAATGAGACTTTATAAACTCAAAGTCACTTTTTGATAAATTTAAGTGGGTGAGTGAAATTAATATTTATGAGAAATAAATGCAGCATTTAATTTCAACCGTTGATCTAAGTCAATATCACCCATTGGATTTAGAAAACCCTAGGATTTGAACAAAAAGCATGAGGGAGGCACTTCACTTTCACTTTTGTTGATTGAAGTGAAGAGAAGAGAGAAGAGAGAAGAGCTTGGAGAGGGCACAAATATCGAGGCATCCAATTAGGGAAGTTTTCTCTTGGCATGCATTTCGAGGCACCAGTTGGGCATTTAATGAACAGTACAGATTCCTAGTAGCATTTATTTTTCTTCAGTGGGCACACATCCCGAGGCAGTGTTTGTTAGCACAAAAATAGAGGTACTGTACAACAACATTTAATGTTGTCCATACAGCACAGAAATCGAGGTAGTTAACTTGGCATCAATCCCGAGGAGTGGCACACATCCCGAGGTGTTTGGTACAGTAGGGTGTTGGGTACGGTTTCAAGGTGAAATAACAGCACAAATCCTGAGACATTTCTGGGCACGATTTTCTAGACAGGCAGCACGCATATCGAGGATAGTCTGGGCACAAAACCCGAGGACTGTTGCATAGTTTTCAAGGTAGAAGTTTGGGCACAGAAACCGAGGTCTGTTACACTGTTTTCAAGGTAGATTTAAGGCACAAAAATTGAGACAAGTTGCACATAATTCAAGGAGGACTGTACAGTATGGATTCTGTACCTTCAACACATATTTCAAGGCACCCACAAGAACAGAAATCGAGGCAGCAGTTTGGCACTGATTTCGAGATAATTTTCTGGGTGAAATTTCATGGTGGAGATAAGTACATTTCTACTGTAAATTTATGTACTGAGATTAACTGAAGAAATAATAAACTCTCTCTCTCTCTGACTGGTTTTCCCCGTGGGGGTTTGTCCAAGGCTATTGGCCGAAAATTCTGAGTCTAATTTTTAATGGTGTGCATGTTAAAATTAATTTCTGCCTATTAAAAGTGATTTTTCAGCGTGTTTAATTGTCTGAGATTTTTCATAAGTAATTTCCAACCTATGCAAAACTGGCTGGGAATGAAAACCATTGAGCGTTGACATAAACCAGCAAGCTGCAAAACTCAGGAAAATTTACATTTTTAATGGCACATTCCTATGGGAATGTAACTCAAGCAGAATTATTTCCTTTTGGAAAGTGTTCTATGTTCAAATCCTCGTATTTTGTTACCGTATGTTCTATTTTTGTTTTAATCTTTTTCCATTTTTTTCCCGTAAAATATTTTATTTTCACCGGTTTAGTCTAGTTCCAATTCATATATGCACTTTCCCAGTATTCACTTACCATTTTCCATTTTTGTTTTCATATTTTTCCATTTCCCATTTTTGTTTTTGTAAATTCTAATTTGCACTATGTTAGACTAGTTCTAATTCATATTTGCACTTTTAAGGAATAAGATATTTTTGTGGGAATGTAACTCAAGTAGAGATTCTACATTTTGACAAGTGATTTGAGTTCAAAATCTAGCATTCCTTTACCATTTTTTTTTTCATTTTTTACTATTTTTGTTTTCATTTCTTCAAATTTTAATTTACATATAATTGGTGCTAAAATTGACACTAAAAAGGAAGCTAAATTTAGTGCTAAAAAAGAAGTTAATGTCAACATTATTTTGAAATTCCATTGAGTGTTGAATTTAGCATTAGGTAGCTGCGCAAAAATGAAAAGAATAAACACTAAAATTTGGCATTAAAATAGATACTAATGACACGTTTCATTGGAGTGAACCACACTCTAAAGCATGTTCAATATATTATTAAACAAGTAACAAATGGTCTCTATCTACCTCTAACGCAAGCACTCACTAACTAGGCATAACAAAACCATAAACCATTTATGGTTTTCTAATTCTAGATACTAGAAACTACCAACAATTAATTGGAAAACTATTGATTCTCAACAACCATTGCTTGCTACTACTCAACACTCATTACCTAATATTTCTTTGCATCCATTACTTGCTATGCTACAAGATTGCAAGTTGTATAACACACTTGTCCCAACATTCTCCCACTTGTACCAACATTCTCCAATATACCTTACAAGAATCTAATGCAGATTACATCAAGTTGTCAACTAACTACTAGGTGCCGTAAGACCCATATACTCCGAACACTACTTGAATTTACCCATGCTCACCATTCTTTTCATTGTGTGTGCAACAGTTTGCATAGTGTCAACTTTATCTAGTATGACCTTTCTATCCTCTACTGTGTCTCAAGTGAAATAGTACTAGATATTAATATGTTGTTTTCACGTGAAAGGTTGAGGTTTTAGACAGAAAAATGGAACTCTTATTGTCACAATGAAATATAATAACTCTCTGACGTATCCCTACATATTAACATGGTTTCATAAGGAAAATGACCTCCTAACATCTATGAGTAGTTTCCATATACTCAACCTCTGTAGTGGACAAAGTGATCACATCATATTTCTTTCTCATCCAACTCACTACTCTGCCAAATAGTACAAACAAATATGTACTGATAGATATACTTCTATCTTCATTCCCTATAAGAATCCACATAACCTTGTATATACATTGAGATTTGGTCCCCTAAAACATCACTATGATGACAAATATTCATAATTACCTTGCAAATATCTAAATATCCTCTTCACTACATCCCCATGTTCACATCCAAGATTACTCATGAGTCAACTCAAGACCCCCACAACATCTTGGGCAATGTCTAGTCTTGTACAAACCATACATACATATTCAAACTACCAATTGTAGTAGCATACAGTATAAAGATCATATCCTTCATCTCTGGGGGTGTTGGACATTGTTCAATTGAAAGCTTAGTTCCCATAGAATCAAAACACACAATGGTCTGTAATCTACCATGTGAAAACATTGTATCATGAAGTGCACATAATTACTATGGCTCAACCAAATATTTTTATTTGTTCTATCTCTCATGATATCCATCATGTTTGTAGTACACACAATAATCTTATTTATATCTTAGAAATCCCACTCCCAACACAAAAGCAATAAAAAATTTGGTACCACGGTCAAGGAGATTGTTTGATACCATATAAAGACTTTTTTAATTGGAAAACCAATGACTCTTTATCTTTTTCAATGTAGTGCTCTTTCCATGTCATATAGATCTCCTCCTTCAACTCTCTATGTAGGAAGGTTGTTTTCATGTATGTGTGATTTATCTCTAAATAAATAGCTAATGCTACAAATAACAAAAACCTAATATATTTTAACTTAGGAACTAGGGAAAAAATATCACCAAAGTTTATCCCCTCAATCGAGGAATATCATTTTGAAACGAGCCTTGCCTTGTACTTTTCAATATTGCCATATATATCAATCTTATTTTTAACACCCATTTATATCCAATGGTTTTTTGTTCATCAGGAAATGATACCAAGTCCCATGTATCATTCCTTTTTATTGCAACCATATCTTCATCCATGGCCAATGTCTAGGACTTCCATATCCATTACCTCACTCACAATTCTAGGTTCATCGATGCTAGTAGATAAAGAAAATATACATCTAAATTAGATAGACTATAATTATACTTGTTTGGTTTCCCTCTTTGCTGAGTGTACCTCCTTCAAGTTTGAAGTGGAGTTTCTTCCTCCTCTTCTAAACGCTCTGAATGCTCCTTTTCATCAAATCTATCATGAACATTCTATTCATTTTCTAGTTCAAAATTATTCATCTTGGGTGCTAGTTGAAACAACTAAATTATTCCTCATCCTCTTCTAGTTGCACCACTATGGGAGAAGACTTAACTTTTCTTAAAATAACATTTTTATTATATAAAACATTCCTAGCCATGATATCCCAAAGCTTGTACCTTTTCATACCAGTTCCATAGCCAATGAAGATAGATTCCACTACATTGTTATCAAAATTTGGTCACTTCTCCTTCAAGACATTAGCCTCACAAAAAAAACACAAATATATTGAAGTGATGGCTTCTTTCCCATCCAAACCTCAATAGGGGTCTTATCCACAAAATTTGTTTGGGAGACTTGTTGATCAAGTAACATGTGGTAGAAACCACTTCTACCCAAAAAATATTCTCTAAGCCAACTCTAGTAAACATAATCCTATCTCTCTTTGTAACATCAGTTATTCATTCATTCTTTAACTCCATTATGTTGAGATGTATATGTAGTTTTATTATGCATTTCAATGCCATTATCCTTACAATATTTATTAAAGTATGCAGAACAAAACTCATCATCATTATCAATCCTCAACACCTTAATCTTCCTACAATGCTCATTTTCCAAGAGAGATTTAAACTCCTTTAACTTAAGACCTTAGATTTAGTTCTACAAAAATATACCCATGTCCTTCTAAAATAATCATTAATGAATGACACTTAATACAAATTTAAAGGATCTTTAATATGACCAACTACAAAAAAATGAATTAAGTCCAACAACCCATAATATTTGTGAGAGTTATAATAAAAGTGAACACAATTATGTTTTCCATGCATGCACTATTGGAAAATATAAAATTCAAGAGAACAAGTATTCAATATGCCAATGAGATTTTTGTTTTTTAAGGCTTGTATACCATCCTCACCTATATGGCCCGATATTTGGTTCCACGGAATTGTCTTCTCTACCAGCGACTTTATTTATGAAGCAATAGCTCATTTAGGTACCCATAAAGCATGACCGATAGTAGTTACAGATACAAGTTATGATGGTGAAGGTGAAGATTCTACAAATATCTTCATTGCAGAAATAAAAGAACTATTGCACTCAATAATGCACACATTAAGCTATAATAGAGTACCCACATGAACACCCTTAGCAAACACCATATATCTTTAGAATATCTTACACCTTTTGTCAAATAAAATAGCTTACAGACCCACATCATTAAGTTTGGTTTCTGGTAGTGGGTTATGTGCCAAACCCAAAATGTTCAAAACTTCAATAATCCCCTTAATTCTACCATCATGGAATCTAATCAAGACTCTAACACACCCAACTTTGTTGAGATGAGAGTCATCGAGGTATACCATACCCCCATTATATTTCTCATACAGTGAAAACTAGTCTCAATGGAAGTCATACGAAAGGAATCTCTAGAGTTTATGAGCCACATAATATGGCTTATATGGGTTTCCAGAGCTGCAACAAAGACTTCTCCATCCTCTTGAGAATATTTTTCAAACTTATCATTAGAATCATTCTTTTTCTTCTTATTCTTACTTTTATATTCCTTGTAGTCTCTTCTGAAATGGTCATCCTTCCCATAGTTCCAACATTTTGCATTAGACTTTGTAGATACTTATGTCTCCCATGGGATTTAGATTTTTCATTTTCCCTCTTCTTGCCTTTCTTATTCGATCTTCCATGAAAAATTGACCCTTCATTGGTGGATTTAGAATATTTCTTCTTCACCTCCTTTGAGAGTAAAGCAACCATGACCTCATTGAGCACTGATGTATTTATAATGCTTCCAATGGCCATTACCAAGTTGTCCCATGAATATGGCAAGGAACACAAAAGGGACATACAAAAAGACTCCTCATTTATATTCATGCCAACTAATATCAATTATGTCACAATAGTATTAAAAGTATTCATATGTTGATTATGGAACCATCATCACCCATTTTCAAGGCAAACAATTTTTTCCATAGAAATTTTTTTATTAACCATGGATTTAGCCTAGTACAAACGTAACACCCCATTTTTTACCCCATGATGTGATTATGTATGTAAATTATGTTGTAAAAGCTAGATGCTAGACATATATGTTCCAGGATACCATGAGTATTGTCAATTAACTACAATATAGTTAATATAAATACCCCTAATAACTGCAAGTAAAGAATGATGAAGAAGAGATGGGGGGATATGATTCCACAAGTGGGGAAAGTGAGAAAGGGGGTCTAAGAGGGATGAACCTACTTAATGTTAGATTATGTTCCTATACTTCATTATCCCTTTTAACTCAAAGTCCATTAACCATGTTTATGAGGATCACTTTAATTAATCATGGGTTAATTATCTCAATATGGTATTAAGAAAATAAAAGTGGCTTATTTTGGGGTCGAAGCCCATGTCAAGACAAACCCATGCATATGTAACATTATAAACTCACTCATTCATCATCATCCACTCTATCATTCACTCCAGCAAGCTATCTGAGCTCTGGCGAGTATGCTAGAGAGGAACTTGTGTTTTATAATCCTCATGCCAATTACCTTGGGAAGTTGGTGTTAATAGGATTAGTGCCCATGTGAGAGAAACATTCCCTATAGTTGAGTTCCCTAGAGTCCCAACATGGAAACTCCTTGGTCAAGATGTGTTGGAGCACTAGAAGGGAATAGGGACATCTTGAAGGACTGCACACAAAGACCATTCCTTGTGTTGTGTCGGCTAATGAAGGCTAAGTTTTATGGATTGTGACAGTTGTGGAGGTGTTCTGAACACTAGAGGGTTTCATGTGTTGTGGTTGGGTGAAAGAGTTTGAAACTTCACCCCTTGTGAATTGATAACCTCAACTCAAGGGCAGCCTCTTTCAAAGAAAAAGTAAGTTTGACAGAGTGTCTATGGCTAGGAGGAATGTTCTTCATGTAAGTTTTAAACATGTTGTAGAGAAGCAAAGCATACAAATTCTCTTAAGAAAAATAAAGGTTACACCACAACATTCACACATAATACACAAAGATTTACCCTGGAAACCCTTAACTAGGAAAACCAACAAAACTTAGAGCCGCACCTCTTATTTTCTCATATTGATTATTAACCACTCACAATACAAATATAGGTATTTTGCAGCATCTCGAACCCTAATCCGTTAACCCGGATTATAAAATAGACTCCAATCCCCTAATCGAGATTAAATTACATATTTTTAGAAAGAACCCAAAAAAAGGCCAAAAATAGCCCCCAAAAAATTTCGAACTTGCTTCGCAGAAGGGGGAGGGCATCGGCACACCCCCCTCTATAACCCCCCCTAAGCCAGCGCAGTCAAAGACGCACACCCCACCCCCCCACACACACACCGGAAAAGAATATAACACATACTCAACATTCACCCACTTGTTGTTTTCTATGCATACAGGGGGTACAATATTTGATTGGATCAGCAATCCATGGCACGAATTCCATTGCTCATTCACATTAAGAGAACTTAGTGCTCACAGAGTTTGTCAATCAATCTGCAACATTCTTCAAAGTGTCGACTTTCTCCAATAACACCTTCTTGCTTTCAACCATGTCTCTTACAAAGTGAAATTGCACATCAATATGCTTCATTCTTGAGTGATAAGCAGGGTTCTTTGCCAGGAAGATTGCACTTTGACTATCAGAATCTAACCTTACAGCTTGATATTCAAACCCAAACATATTATACAACTTGACGAGAGCCCGACATTGTTCTTGTTTTTTGGGGAGTCAATTTTGGTAGCTACTTTTACCTCCGTTTCAGAAAGCATGTATACAAGTAGCATCATTTTTCATTTTGAGCCCTATTTTTGCGATTTTGAAACTTCTTGGTCATAGAAAAACTGTAATTTTTAATTTACAAATGCAAATTTACAAATTTTACAAAAAACAATATATTCAGTAGCTAGCTATGATGAAAAAATATACATTTTCAAATTTTTATAAACTTTTAGAAGTTAGTTAGATTGAAAATATATATATCTTTTGGAAATTTTTTCCTTAAATTTGTCTCTTAAATAAATCATTTTTATGAGAAATTTTGAAAAAAAAAAGAAAATAAAAGCGTTTCAAATTTTTTAAAGGTTTTTTCAATGATTTCAAGTGTAGAATTAATTTTTTTAAGATCTTATAATAAAATTAAAGAAAAAAAAACAAACTTAATAACAAAATTGAATACAAAATTTTAAAAATTAAAATTAAAAACCAAAATTTTAATTTTAATTTTTAAAATAAAAAGTTTTAAATTAAAAAAAAACCACCCACTCACCCACCCACCTGCTCCCCCCACTCCCTCTTCCCCCTTCCTCCTCTCCCCCCTCTCCTCCGCCATCCCCCTCCCTCCTCCCCCCCTTCTCCCCCTCCCTTCCCCCCCTCCCTTCTCTGCTCCCCCTCCTCCTCCCCTCTCCCCCATTCCCTCCCCCTCCTCTTCCCCTCTCCCCCATTCCCTCCCCCATTCCCTCCCCCTTCCCCGTCCCCCTCTCCCCCCTCCCCTCTCCTCCCTGTCACCCTCCTCGCACCATGATCCATGCCCTCTCGTCCCCCACTGTGTCCTCGCACGATTCCAAGAATCGTGCCGCTGCAAAGGGGCGGCACTTGGTGGATCCTTCTGTTGCCCAAGCGCCACCCCTTTGCGGCGGTGCGATTCTCGGAATCACGCCAAGCCGCAAGGGGGTGCGAGGGCATGGCTCAAGGTGCGGGGAGGGGATGGGAGCGGGAAGATGGCAGAGGGCAAAGGGGGGAGGTGACGAGGGAAAGGGGAGGGGGAGCAGAGGGGGAGGGTACAAGGGGATGGGAGGCAAAGAGGGATGAGGGAAGAGAGGGGGGAGAGGGGGGAGGGGAAGGGGGATCGGTGGGGGTGGGTGGGGTTTTTTTTTATTTAAAATTTGTATTTTAAAATTAAATTTTGTTTTTTTATTTTTAATTTTGGTTTAAATTTAGTTTTTAGTTTTAAATTTATTTTTTTAAGTTTTTTTTTTCTAATAAATTTTTTAAACATTTTAGTTTCTTTTAATGTTTTTAAAAAAATTTAATATTTTTTTTTTTAAATTGAAATTTAAAAAAAAATTAAATATGTTTAAAGTTTTTTTTTTTTTAATTTTCTTAAATGTTTTTTATTTGTATTTTTTTTTCAAATTTAAATGTGTTTCATTTTTTATTTTTTTTACAATTTTTTTTTAATATATTTTTTGGATTTATTTTTTAAAATTTTTGTTTATAAATTTTTTTCGGGTTGTAAATTTTTTTTGAATTTTTATTTAAATCTAGTTTAGAATTTTTTTAATAAATTTAGTGTTTCTAAACTTTCACCTTTTTTATTTGTGTTTTTAATTCTGTTTTTTAAGTTATTGTTTTTTAAATTTTAATATCTAATAAAATTACAGTGATTTCAGGAGATCTACTTTTCAATCTAGGGTTCGATTTAATATTTCTATTGCAACGATACCACCCCGGCTTTCCAGAATGTTGTAAATGTAACCCCCCCCCCCCCAAAAAAAAAAAGAGGGTGATACTAGGTGATACTAGTATCACCACTTTTCATTTTGAGGTTGATTTTTGGTGTTTTGGTGCAAAAATATGAAAGAGATTTAATAAATACAATTTTAAATTATATTACAATGATATAATAATGTCATTTTTTGAAAAAGTGTGCTACCGGTAGCATTAGTTTTCAATCTGGAGCTTGATTTTAAGGTTTTTGTAAACAACAATAAGAATTGTTTTGGTCCATGTCTAATATATTTTTAACAAAAAAAAAGTAGTGCTGCCTGTAGTACCACTTTTTGATTTGGGGTTTTTTTTGGTGTTTTTAATGCAAAAATATGATTTTTTATGGCTAGAGTTCTCGTTTTGAGTATAAAGTTCTTGTCAAGTTGGATAACTTGTTCCCAATGTCTGAACACGATCTATGCAACCATACAACCTTTTTACTTGCATGAGTGGCTACCATGTATTCAGCTTATGTAGTTGATAGTGCCACTACAACTTGTCTCTTACTCATCCAACTAATAGCATATCCAAATAGTTTAAATACATACCCACTTGTAGATCTTCTACGATCCAGATCTCCATCCTTGTCAACATCAACAAAGCCATGTACATTCAACATGTTGTCATGTCCAATTCTTCCTTGATAACATATGGCACTATTTGTTGTTCCACGCAAATTCCTGAACGCCCTCTTCACAACTATCCAGTGCTCATTTTGTGGTTTTGACATATACCTGCTCAAAACTCCCATTGCATGGGCAATGTCTAGTCTAGTGCATACCATGGCATACATCAAACTTCCAACTGCACTAGCATAAGGAACATGGGACATCTCTTTTTTTTCTTCTCCAGTCTCAGGTCATTTTTTTGTAGATAATCTCACACCTATAGGAATAAGAACTTTTATTGGTTTACATTCCTACATATTAAACATGTGCAGTATTGTTTCCACATATTTTCTCTGTTTCAGCCGAAGTTTCCTTTCTGCATGGTTTCTCTTGATCTCCATCCCTAAGATGAAATTAGCAACACTGAGATCCTTCATGTCAAACTTGGAGGATAGCTGCATTTTTACCTCCTTGATAACCTTTATGTTTTTTCCAACTAACAACATGTCATCCACATACAACACTATAAAAACAAAATGTTATCCAACCTGCTTGCAGTAAACACAGTGATCAAATTTGCTTCTCATAAATCCCAGTCCCAATATGTATGTGTCAAACTTCTCGTACCACATCCTTGGATACTATTTTAGACCATAAAGGGACTTCTTCAGCTTGCAAACAAGCTTATTCTCACCCTTTACTGTAAATTCTTCAGGTTGCTTCATGTAGATTTCTTCTTCTAGGTCCCCATGTAGGAACATTGTCTTCACATCCATTTTCTCTACTTCAAGATCAAAAGCATCAACAATGTCAAGAAGGAATCTAATAGAAGTTAATCTTGCAACATGAGAAAATATTTCACCAAAATCAATTCCCTCTACTTGAGAATATCCCTTTGATACCGAGCGGCCTTTGTACTTCTCCACTTTACCTTCTGCATTCAAATTCTTTTTAAACATCCATTGCTGCCAACGCATTTTCTTCCAGCTGGTAATTGAACTAGAACCCAAGCTTCATTTTTGTCCAAGGCATCCATTTCTTCAACCATGGCCTTGTTCCAGATATTGTTATCCTATGCATCAATAGTTTCATTCACATTTATAGGATCATCATCAATAATAGATAAAGCAAAATTAGACCGAAAATCAGGAGGGGAATACCTTTCTAGTTTCCTTCTTTCACAATATGATCTCCTCAAAACTGGGGTATGAGGTTCTTCTTCTTCTGATTCAACTTCTTCTACTAAGTCAAATTCTTCATCTTCTAACTCAACCTTTATTTTCTCTGGTTCCTTTGCCACTGGAGTCACTTCATGTCTGGGAACTTCTTTGATCTCTCTAAAGACAACATCTCGACTATAAATAGTCTTCTTAGTTACAGGATTCCAAAGATTATAACCTTTCGGACCATCTTTATAACCGATAAAGATACATTTTCAGCTTTATTATCCAACTTACTCATTTTCTCCTTTGGAACATGTACATAAGCATCACAGCCAAAAACTTCCAAATGTTTAATAGATGGTTTCTTTCCATTCCATACCTCATGCAAATATTTTTCAATCAATGTTGATGTGGGTGATTGATTTACCAAGTAAAATGTAGTATATGTCACCTCTGTCTAGAATTCTTGTCATATCCCAACACTGCTAAGCATGCTCCTTGTGTTTTCCATCAGTGTCATATTCATCCTTTATGCAACTCCATTCTATTGAGGTGTGTATGGAGTAGTCTTCTACTTTTCTATACCGCACTTGTTACAAAATTCTTCAAATTCATTCTCGTAGCCCTGTCCTCAACACCTTTATTTTATTTGCTGTCTAATTCTCTACAAGAGCCTTAAATTCATTAAACTTAGAAAATACTTCAGATTTCTTTCGAAGGAAATAAATCCATGTATTCCTTGAGAAATCATCTATAAATGAAACATAATACACATATCTGCCTAATGATGGAATGGGCACAGGTCCAAACACATCATTATGTATTAATTCTAAAATTCCCTTCGCTCTTGTAGCACCAGATGCAAATCTTGCTCGATTATATTTTCCATATATACAATGTTCACAGAAGTCAAAATCTAGAATGCAATCAAACATACCTTCAACCATACCTTTACTTTATAATGCTCGAAGTCCCTTTTCTCCAATATGCCCCAATCTTTGATTCCATAGCATTGTCTTTCCTCCTGATGCAGTCAGGATTGTGTCTTCTTTATCTCCTCCCTCAGGCACAACAAAACTATTGCATTCATCGATGACGGTGCTTCCCAATAGTCTATACAAAGTTCCCCTCTAAAATCCCCTCATTAAAACCATTGATACTTGAAACATTTTGTATTTACCATTTCCACACACAATTTGTACACCTGCAACATCCATCTTTCCCAATAGTCTATACAAAGTTCCCCTCTAAACTCCCCTCATTAAAACCATTGATCCTTGAACCATTTTGTATTTACCATTTCCACACAATTTGTACACCTACAGCATCCATCTTTCCAACAGATATCAAGTTTCTTTCTAGATTTGGAATGTGTAGTACTCCAGGGAGATTCTAATCCTTCCATCCTCGAGCTTCAACTTAACTCTTCCATGTCCAATGATATTGGATGGTGAATCATCTCCCAAGAACACATCTCCTCCATCGGACCTTTCATATTCACAAAAACACTCCCTATGAAGGGTCATATGACATGACACACCTGCGTCAATCAGCCATATATCACGATCTGAACAATTTCCTGTGGAAGCTAGGTATACATCCCCTCCTTCCGAGGTGGTATTCGCCTCTGCAAAAGGGGTATCCTCGGATCCCTTTTCTTTCTCAACAACCTTAGATCTGCAATCCTTTTTATAGTGCCCAACTTTACCGCATTCCCAACACTTCCTTATAAATTTTCTTGGGGAATCATATTTACCCTTAGATTTAGATCTACCCCCATATCCCTTATTTTAATTTTTCTCCTAGGGGCGACCTCTCACAAATAAGGAATCCATGTTATGATTATCCATGGATTTCCACCTCATCTCTTCTGACAACAAGGATGATACTATTTCATCAAATTTTAAGGCTGCTTGACTAGCACAACATATTGCCACAATTAGGTTATCCCAGGAATCTGGCAAGGAACACAATAATGTAATAGATTTACTTCTTCAGCCATTTTAATTCCAACATAGATTATTTGATTCATCAGAGTATTGTAGACATTTAGATGCTATGACACTATGTCGTTTTCATCCATTCTGAGGTGATACAATTTCTTTTGCAGAAACAAGTTGTTTACCAAGGATTTTGATTAATACAAACTCCCTAGCTTTGTCTAAATTTTTACCGCACTATCTTCTCTAGATACGTTCGACAAAACAGAGTCTGATAAGCACATTCGGATTGTACTCCTTGCCCTTCTATCTAATTTATCCCAATATTCCTTTGATGTTCCAGTGGGTTGTGTACCCGAATCCACATCAATCCACTGTTCTCGATCTACAAGAAGATCCTCCATTTTGAGCTTCCATAGTTCAAATTTTTGGCCATTAAATTTCTCGATCTCAATTCTTGAACTGGTCGCCATTCTCTTTCAATGCACAAATCAACACTTCAAAGC
The DNA here is from genome assembly GCA_027924585.1 of Larix kaempferi. NCBI lineage: Eukaryota > Viridiplantae > Streptophyta > Pinopsida > Pinales > Pinaceae > Larix > Larix kaempferi. The sequence goes on from BSBM01000198.1 coordinate 960,140, forward strand.
TCCCACTGAACCCAAGTTTATCACAAACCCAAAATCTATCAACAGCGTCGAACACTCAACAACAAAGGCGCCCCCCTGAAGCCAATAATCGAGCTCTGATACCATATGTAAGTTTTAAACCTGTTGTAGAGAAGAAAAACATACAAATTCTTTTAAGCAAACTAGAGACTACACCACAACATTCACACATAATACACAGAGATTTACCCTGGAAACCCTTAACCATAAAAACTAGCAAAACTTAGAGCCGCACCTCTTATTTTCTCATATTGATTATTAACCACTCACAATACAAATATAGGTATTTCGCATCATCCAAAACAATAATTTGTTAACCTAGATTAGAAAATAGACTCCAATCCATTAACCAAGATTAAATTACATATTTTTATAAAGAACCCAAAGATAGGTCGAAAATAGCCCCAAAAAAATTTCGAACTCGCTTCGCGGAAGGGGGAGGGCATCGTCACGCCCCCCCATGAGAACCCCCCTAAACCAGCGTGATCAAAGACGCACCACCCCCCCCACACACACACTTGCAAAGAATATAACACATACTCAACACTTCACTTGCAGCTATTTGGAGGACATTTACCCTAAAGATAAGTATCAAATGTGCTTTGAATTACATGATTGTAGTTCCATTATGAATATATTTACTTTGTTGCATATGGAAATGCATGGATTTATTGGTCATTCTATGCATGAACTCATGATAAGAATACATGCTTATTGTGAAATGTGTAATTTAGATGAATTTTGAATATAGAATTATTTTGAATGATGATGGTTCACTCATTGGTGTATGTGAGGCCCCTGAATGTAGCCTTTCTTGGTCATGGTGCTTGGTCAAGTGGTAGAAGGCTTACATACTTGCAGATCTACTCCTTGATTCTGGGAGGCCCTGGTATAGTCTTTCTTGATCATGGTACTTGATCAAGTGGTATAGGACTTGGGTTTCTCATCACATGCCTACTTGGCTCTGGTAATCCTTGTCATAATAGAGTGGATTTGGCTTGCCCATTCTTAGGGATAGCTACCCCAATTGGAATGGTCAAGCCCACTCCAGTGTGGGTGCACACACACTAGATCCCTTCTAGCATGGATGCATGTGCATGTGAATTAAGCAAGCTCATGTAAATCCTTCTTGGGATATGAAGACTAAGTTTCTAGATTCTTCTTTATTTATATACTGGATCATCGCCATAAGATTATTCCACACAAACCAACACCACATGAATTATAATGATTATTCAAATCATCCTGCCTGTGACTAACAGAATGATGGGTGTTTAAATCCACCAATGCTAGGACGTGGTCTGCAACACTAGGGATTTTTATAATCGGAGAGAACGAGAGAAAAGAATGTGTTAAGAATCATATTGGAAACAAGCTTGAGCTTGTTACGTACATTAAAGAATAAGTTGAGGGTATGTGCAAATAAATAAATATAAATAAAAGAAAATGAAAAGATAAACAAATAAAATACCATGGGCATATACCATGTTTTTTATGAAACCATGGGAGAGGCGATAATAAAAATATGATATAATAATTAATTAACTAAGCATCTAAATAAAGAGTAAAAGGACATGCATTTTACATTTGAAAATGAACAATGAAACCTATTTAATGGTCCATGTATTGTATTGTATTCTTCATTTTCTTTGTCAATCATTCATTTTATTTAAAGTGTAACATATGGTTGAATCTTTCAATGTATAATTATTTTATGAAGAATCTGCTACATAAAATTCATAAGGGAAATAATTATCAGATCTGAAAGTGGTAAATTCAATGCCCTCTGAGTCTGAAATCTCAACCTATGGTGGCATGATATGTCATTTTTCCAATGTCACGGGTTAATTTGGATGCGCCAATTTTCCCAACACTTATTTTTGGTCTTTTCAGAAGAGAAAGAGAGTGTGTGTACGGTCTTCCACGTGTTCAATTTTTTTAGTATGATTATGAAATTGCTACCTAAGATAATGTGGTTTGTCTTCTTTCTAATGCAACAAGCCTCACTCAATTTGGATCTTGCATGCTCCATATATAACCGTTTTGCGCAGAACATCGGTTTTAGACTAGTGTTTGGACATCCCAATCTTTGTTCACATTTTCAATTAAGAATGGGCAAACTTCAATGCTTTTAGAGAACTTTAACAACTACCTTCAAAGGAGAAGAGGAGATACCAGTCATCCAAAAAATTGATCAGCGAACCAATTTATAGCAATATTACAAAAAATAGAAAAATAAATCCACAAGTGTCATTAATTTCTCACCTAAAAATAAACAATAATGGACAACCGTAAGTTGTCTTCTAGATTCCAATAACATAGTTGCAATGGTCTCAATTTGAATTGGCATTTGCATTGAAGAGTGGGTAAACATTAGTGCCTCTAGAGAACTTGAATCAGTTGTCACACGATTAAGACGAATTTGACTTTCCAACAAATTTTTGATGGAATCCGATGATTTGAAAATGGTCAGATTATAACTTTTCATCGCTCAGAATTCATTTTTTCATTGCAGAAATGGATTCAGCACCCTCAAAAACTCTATAGCATCCAGATTACATAATCTTAGCACCTTATTTCTGGGATTTGAAAAACTATGACCAGATTTTGGGAAAAATGGTCGGAAAACAAGCCAAAAAGGAGGCAAAATCGCCAGATCTTTAGACTACTCCCTTGAATCAACTATCTTGAAAGGAAAAGGGAAGATACTAGTCATCAAAAAAATGATCAGGGATCCAAAGTCCAATGTATAGCAATATAGAAAAATAAAGAAGAGAATAAATCCAAAAAGATGGTCATTGATTTCCCACTAAAAACAAACAATAGTGAAGAATGTAAGCTATCTTTTAGGTGAAGAATTTATTTTTTATTACAAGAAACATGAGTAAATCTCCATGACACAAACGAACCTATATTAAATAGCATCTCCAAATAGTGTATATTTGCTTAACATTATATACCTAAACCATTGTAGAATAAAATAAAATTAAGTTAAACAGGTCAAACAAGATACTAGTCATAAAAATAAATGATCAGGGATCCAAATTCCAATGTATAGCAGTATAGAAAAATAAAGGAGAATAAATCCTAAAAGATGGTCATTAATTTCACACTAAAAATAAACAAGAGTGAAGAATGTAAGCTATCTTTTAGGTGAAGAATTTATTTTTTATTACAAGAAACACAAGTAAATCTCCATGACACAAATGAAACTATATTGAATAGCATCTCCAAATAGTGTATATTTGCTTAACATTATATACCTAAACCATTCTAGAATAAAATTAAGTTAAACAGGTCAAACAAGATACTAGACATCCAAAAAAAATGACCAGGGATCCAAATTCCAATATGTAGCAATACAGAAAAATAAAGGAGAATAAATCCTAAAAGATGGTCATTAATTTCCCACTAAAAATAAACAATAGTGAAGAATGTAAGCTATCTTTTAGGTGAAGAATATATTTTTTATTACAAGAAACACGAGTAAATCTCCATGACACAAACGAACCTGTATTGAATAGCATCTCCAAATAGTGTATATTTGCTTAACATTATATACCTAACCTATTGTAGAGAAAAATTAAGTTAAACAGGTCAAACAAGCGAAAAACAGCAAATATCATAGACGATGAACTTGCCTGGGTTTTAAATATCATGTCAAATGGCATTTCCCAGCCAAAACTTTCAATTGCTGAACAAAAAGTTGCAAATTGGGTAACAGTTTCTGTAAACATATAAAACGCTGCGAGGGTTGCTATATTAATACAATCCAAATAATATTTCCTATCTGTTCAGAGTCTCTTTCCAACTAACCAGTCAAAAGGTATCAATGTCATTTAGAAACCCATAAGATTTGTAAAAATTAGAGTTGAAAAATGTTCATCACCTGTTACCATATTTACAGCATTGTGAAACCACATGATTTTTACCCCGTTGTTTATAGATTTGATCTCCATTGATGAAATTATAAAGGTCCTTGAGCCACCCATCCAATAACCGAAGGTAATACAGAGATGCACAACCGGATATTCTCTTCTTCTCTTCTAAAGCTCATAGGCTGGAAATTTAGCCTCCAAAGGTCTAACCATATCAAACCACAAGTATGCTGTTCCCGCAAGTCCTTCAAACAAGGAATAAGGATGATCTCCTCCATGCATTTGTCCAGTAGAAATCAGTGCATAAGCCTTATCTAGTAAGAAGCATGCAAATGCCTTTGCTCGGTAGAGGTATTTCCTTTCTCCTGTTAATCGGAAGAGAGCTAGAAATACATAGGCATTACCACTGATACCATGGCAGATGCCCACTCTACGTAGGAGTCCTCGATTCCATACAATCTCCCCAGCATCTACTGCAGCTTCCTTGAAGTCTTTATCTTCAGGAAACATCTAATATTTTGAAAAAACAATCCATTAGTCAAGGACTACCAAAACAGTATATTATAGCTGTATATACCTGAGGACCTAGCACGGAGATGCAACAGTAATTAGGAAATATGTATCAAATGGCATCTATTTTCCATATGATAAATTCTCACAAACCTGAGCAGCCTTGCAAAGTGTAAGAGCAACACCAGGAGCACCATGGCACCAATGCACTAACCTATCTGTGGTGCTCCCCTCACTTGATGGGTAATTACAACTGGGAAAACGATTTTTCATCATGTAACGAAGAGTGCCCTTCACATCTTCCTTGGCTTGTTTGCTGAGGTGAAAATGCATTAAGACATGCATGATGCCTGCCAAACCATGAGCTGCACCCCAGTATTTCTTTCCATGCCATTCATACATTAAGGGACAATCCTCATGGGATAAGATTTTCCCTGCTCTGAGCACATCATCCACCATATGACCCTGCAAAACTAGGCTCAGTTTAATAATGATTTGCTTCTCCAATTTGATGAATCCCGTGACTACCCAAGAACCCTTTTTGACAAGGGAGCAATGAAAGAAAATTTAACTTTCTGAAAATACTTCCAAAAACACATATAAAGCAGAATTTTATTAAGGAAAGAGAAATGAAAATAGCAACAAATTTCCTGTGAACTCGCACACTGAAAAATTTTAGTTCACTTTAATCACCCAAGAAACAAAATAGGACAAGAAATCTAAAGTTGATAAAAAATTAACATAGAAATTGTGGAGTACTGGCAACAGAAATGAAAAAATTACATGATGGATTGGGATTAGTTGAGGAAAATGGCATGTTCTGAGGGCTTTGCAATGTTTTCATACTTCACTAGGTTCTTGCTGGACAGGAAAACCTCAAGTGTGCAGAGATATGCCAAGCCTCATCAGACATGTCGAGTAAGTACAGCTAATTGTCACATTTAACTATTTTTTTCAAAAAAGAGAGAATGATCTAATGGAAAATGGTAATTTAGGCAGATACTAATGGAAGATATTCTATAAATTGCAAAGTTTCTAGTATCTAAAACATAAAAATACAAAATCAACTAATTGTATGAAATTATGAATCTGAAACTGTCAAAAAATGTTTATGAAATTCTTGAGATTGGGAAAAAATGTCATGAAATAATAAAACTAGAGATCAAGCGTCTGGAAACTGTGTAAAAGATACCTATAAAATATGCAACCCTCTATTGTAGGGTTACAACTCACAGTTCAGATCAGAAATTCGGCAAGCAGAAACAAAATTCTGATATAGCTTATAAAAGAAGAGTATTAAGTACATGAGTTTATTCAAAAGTACTTCCAAAATCTTTTAGAATCAACTTGCAGACTTAATCCAGGAAATATAAAAACAGATAATTTGAACGCCTTCTACGTCCATTTCTTGTCCAAGCAATTGAAATGATTAGGGCATGTTGTGATTGCCAAGATGAAATCAATAACTACATTATAGACTGTATAATAATAGCAAGCCATTAACAAGACTCTCATTGTAAAAGTAAATATGGAGTCAACTTCTTTGTGCCAGTAAAAAAGCCAGCAAAAATTTGAGATAAGAGATGTGTCTGAAGCAAAAGAAAGCCCAAAACAATCGTTGTATAAAATAAGGTCGCAATGGAATTGTAACCTTGCAGACCAAAGAAACTAAAGCCACAATTGTTAGTGCCCAGCTGTCTACATGTAAAACACAATGGAAAGGAGAGATTTTATCATGGCGAGCGTGCAATGAATGCCTACTCAATCAAATACAAGAATACGATAGTCAAGTTTAGCATTGTTGTTAAAATAATGTAACTACGGAAGATATTCTATTTATATTATTGTATTCCTCCTATGGGAGTTGTTGGTCATGTAATTAATAATGTAAAGGTCATTGAAAGAATCAATGTAAACCCTAGGACATGTGTCGGCTTAGAAAAGCCCATAAATGATTATTATATTATGTAATTGACCAATCAAGTAGACAAGTCGGCCCTGTTGGGGAATTTGTCACCCCAACGGAAGAATATAAAGAGGACCTCTCTCTCACTTCTATTCATTCATTCACTCAAGCAAGTTCGCATAGGTGAAGAAGAGAGGTGCGCACAAGTGGAGGAGTAGCTGTTTTGTCTTGGGTTTATCTTGTACTTTGTGATTTCTATATTGAGGAAGGCTTTGCTGGGTTTTATACCCCAAGAGGGTTTCCTAGGATAAATTCTGTCTCTTGTCTTTTATGCTGTGCTTGTTTATCTTTCAGTAATTGTTTATATGCTATATGCTGCTCAAGTAAAAACTAACATGGTATCAGAGCTGGCCTGAAAGATTACATTGTGCAGCCACGGAAAATTAGGGCTTTTCACAGAAAGAGAATTTTTGGGTTTTCTCTGCATAGGATTGATCCCCTCAGAAAAATCGAACCTTTGAGCCCTAGATCAAACTTTTTCGTTGGGTAGAAGGCCGGGCTCCATCAAACCCTAAATCAGGATTTTGATCGGAAAGGTGGAAAATTAGGGTTTCTGCAAAAGTTGAAATTTTTGGAATCTGTGACCACGGCTGGATACTCCTCAGAAAAATCGAACTTTTGAGCACTAGATCGAACCTTTTGGTTGGGCAGAAGACCAAGCTTTATCAAACCCTAGTTCGGGATACTGTCCAGAAGATCAGGAAGTTTCAAGGCAATTTTTGAGGGGTCAAATTTTGCAGATTTCAAATTTGAAGTATACCAGTTTGATCAACTTTGCAAGGCACATCTTTCTATCCTTTCAGAAATTTGAAATTCAAAGTTTGAATTTTTAGGGTTTCTCTAACAAACCCTAGGAGCATATCTCAGAAGGGCAAAATTTCTGGTAAGTCTCAAATCTATTTCTATTTCCATTTGAAGTACTCATTATAGCAAGATGACAAGCAATACCAAGCTTGATGAGAAGCTTGAAGGAGCTGTGAACTTCAGATCCTGGAAGTATAGAGTCATGCTCATCCTTCAGGAGCATGAGCTAGAAGACTATGTGAAGGAAGGGCTTACAAAACCAGAGGGAGATGAAGAGAAGGCAAGGCATAAGAAGAATCTTATCAAAGCAAAGAGGATCATTGCAGATTCCATCAAGGATCACTTGATCCCCCATGTGTCTTCCAAGAAGACACCAAAGGAAATGTTTGATGCCTTGACCAGTCTATTTGAAGAAAAGAACATCAACAGGAAGATGAACTTGAGAAATCAACTCAAGGGTGTGAGTGCATGAAGTCTGAAACCATGCACTCATATTTCTCCAGGGTATCCCAGATCAAAGAACAATTAGAAGCCATTGGGGATATGATAGAGGATGCAGAAGTTGTGATCACCACTCTGAATGGTCTCCCCCGAGATTGGGAACCATTTGTTCGTGGAATTTGTGCCAGAAAGAAACTAATCAAGTTCAGAAATCTATGGGAAGAATGTGCCCAAGAAGAAGAAAGAATAGTCGTAAGAGAGTAAAAGCTAAATAACGATGAAGACCAAGCTTTAGCTACTCATGTTAAAGGTGGAAAGAAGAGGAAGGACAACCCCCGTCCCCGAGAGGACTCTCCAAGGAGACCCCAGAAGAAGAGAAGGACCAGAAAATATTTCTCTTCAATTGAGTGTTACTCATGCCACAAGACTGGACACATTGCAAGAAATTGTCCAAACAAGCATGGACATCACAAGAAGCAGAAGAAGAGGTTTCATGCTCATGCAGCGGAAGATAGTGACGATGATGACAAGACCAGAAATAATCAAGACTCCAGTGAAGAATATGTTCTTATCTCAACACTCACTGGTTCAGTATCTCATGGAAGTGATACTTGGCTAGTGGATAGTGGAGCTTCAAAGCACATGTCAGGATACAAAGAATCCTTGACTCATCTCTTCCAGAAGGAATCTCCTCACAAGGTAAAACTTGGAGATGACTACCAATATCCCATCAAAGGAATGGGAGAAGCCTCTTACAAATTGGACTCTGGGAAGTCCATGAACATGAAGGATGTACTTTATGTACCTGGGTTGAAGAAGAACCTTCTATCTATTTCAGCATTAGATAAGAAAGGTCTTCGAGTTGCATTTGTAGATTTGTGAAGTTCTCATGTGGCCTAAAGGGAAGACTATTGATGATGCAGTAGTCATTGGAGTAGAAGAAGGAGGACTTTACAAACTAAAGGGTCATGCAGATGCAACAATGATAGCTAGTACCATGAACCCCTGTGAGCTATGGCATAGGAGACTAGCTCATGTACACTACAAGGCCTTACCAATTGTGAGTAAGGTAGTGACTGGGTTACCAGAGATCCAGGTGGATCATGAAGGAGTATGCAAAGAGTGTGCTCAAGGAAAGAGCACTAAGAACCCATTTCCAAGTAGTGACAGCAAGGCGAAAGGTTTTCTGGATATTATTCATTCAGACATTTGTGGACCAATGTCCACCACCTCTCTCAGTGGGTATGAATATTATGCATCTTTTATTGATGATTATTCTCGCAAAACTTGGATTTACTTTCTGAAGAACGAGAATGAAGTCTTTGAAAAATTTAAAGAGTTCAAGGCACTTGTAGAGAATCTCTCTGAAAAGAAGATTAAGATTCTGAGGTCAGACAATGGAGGGGAATACACCTCAGGAGATTTCAAAGATTTCTGTAAGCAAGCAGGGATTAAGAGGGAGCTCACTGTTCCCTATAATCCACAACAGAATGGTGCAGCCAAAAGAAAGAATAGAACAATCATAGAAGCAGTAAAAGCTATGATCTACGACCAAGACTTACCCATGCATCTATGGGCAGAAGCTGCCAGAACCGCAATGTATGTACAAAACAGGATCTCTCATAGTGCTCTTGGCAACAAGACCCTTGAAGAGATGTTCACCGGGAAGAAGCCTGAAGTCAGTCATCTGAAAATATTTGGATGTCTGGTGTTCATCCACATTCCAAAGGAGAAGAGATCGAAACTAGAGCCTTCAGGAAAGAAGGGAATATTCGTGGGTTATAGTGAGCAATCTAAGGCTTACTGCATATACATCCCAGGATTCCGTCAGATCGAGATTAGTCGAGATGTCACATTTGATGAAGATTCAGCTTTCAACAAGTCTAAGAAGACTCATGAGGATGAAAAGGAACAAGAGGCTCCTAGAGTTGCAGAATCAACCAAAGAACCAATTCCAGTTGTTGAAGGTGATCCTATCCCAGAGGATCATGACATGGAAGAACCTCAGAGGCCTGAGGAGATATCTCATGTGTAGATCTCCCGAAAGAGAAGACCAGCTTGGGCATGTGAATTAATCCAAGATGCAGGAAAGTATGGTGCCCCAGAAGGGTCCAGTAGAGAGATCAAGAGACCAAGGCCATATTCCAGCTATGTAGCCTTGATGTGCAATCTTGTTGAAGAAGAATCAACTTGTTTTGAAGCAACAGTAAAGAAGAAGGAATGGCTGGATGCCATGAATGAAGAATATCATTCCATCATCAAGAATGATGTTTGGGATGTGGTACCAAGACCGAAGGACAAATCAGTTGTTTCATCAAAATGGATCTTCAAAACAAAACATTTAGCAGACGGAAGCATTGAAAAATACAAGGCAAGATTTGTAGCTCGGGGATTCTCGCAAAAGGAAGGAATTGACTATGAGGAGACTTTTGCCCCGGTAGCCAGATATACTTCGATTAGAACCATTCTTGCCTTGGTAGCCAAGATGAAATGGAAGCTACATCAGATGGATGTGAAGACTGCTTTCCTGAATGGAAACATAGAAGAGGAAGTATATATTGAGCAACCAAAAGGATTTGAAGTAGAAGATAATAAGTCACATGTATGCAGGTTGAGGAAAGCACTGTATGGGTTGAAGCAAGCTCCCAGAGCATGGTATGGAAGAATTGACAGCTTCCTGATGAGCTTGGGCTTTACCAAGAGTAAAGCGGATTCTAATCTTTATTACAAGATTATGAACGATGAACCCATGATACTATTATTGTATGTGGATGACTTATTTATGACTGGAGAAGACAAGCCTATTGTTGAATGTAAGAAAAGGCTTGCAACAGAATTCGAGATGAAAGACCTTGGGAAGATGCACTATTTTCTAGGTCTTGAGGTATGGCAGTTTCCAGACGATATTCTTCTGAGTCAAGGAAAATACACCATAGAGATCCTAAAGAGATTTGGGATGCTGGATTGCAAGGCCATGACCACTCCAATGGTGACAAATTTGAAGCTTCTAAGTGATGCTTCTTCAGAGAAAGTGGATGTCACCATGTATAGACAGCTTATTGGGTCATTGATGCATTTGACCAATACTCGTCCAAATATATGTTTTGCAGTGAACACCTTGAGTTAGTATATGGTGGAACCCAGGAATGTTCATCTGATTGCAGCAAAACATGTGATGAGATATCTGAAGGGTACATTGGATTATGGACTCAGATATGCCTCAGATAGTGAGTTCAGACTATATGGGTACACAGACTCAGATTGGGCTGTAAGTGCTGAAGCCAGAAAGAGCACTTCAGGATGTTGCTTTAGTTTGGGATCAGGTGTGATCTCATGGCTTAGTAGAAAGCAACCCTGTGTTGCACTCAGTACAGTGGAAGCTGAATATGTTGCAGCTTGTTCAGCTTGTGGTGAAGCAGTGTGGCTTCGCAAGATGTTGACAGGATTGTTCGATGCAGAGATTGATGCTACGGAGATACTCTGTGATAACCAGAGTTGCATCAAGTTGACAACAAATCCTGTGTTTCATGATAGATCGAAGCACATCGAGATTAAGTTCCACTATATTCGGGATATGGTGCAGAGGGGAGCTATTGAGCTCGAGTATGTTCCTACAGAGGAACAAGTTAATGATGTGCTGACTAAGCCTCTGGCTCATGTGAAGTTTGAGTACTTTTGAGACAAGCTTGGTGTGGTCCAAAGGGACCTCTCTAGGAAGAAAGATTGATGATGCCTATCCTAAAGGATATATGCCTGTCCAGGAGGGACGGAAGATCGGTACCTGCTGACTGATAGAGTTCCCATCCGAAAGGATAGATGCCTATCCATAGGGATGGATGCCTCTCCAAGGGTGAGGGAAGATCAGTACCTACTGACAGATAGAGTTCCTATCCGAAAGGATAGATGCCTATCCGTAGGGATGGATACCTCTCCAAGGGTGAGGGAAGATCAGTACTTGCTGACTGATAGAGTTCCTATCCGAAAGGATAGATGCCTATCCATAGGGATGGATGCCTCTCCAAGGGTGAGGGAAGATCAGTACTGGTTGATTGATGGTTCCAGCTCTCACGAGCTGATGCCTGTTCGCAGGGATGGATGCCTCTCTAAGGATGAGGGAAGATCAGTACTGGTTGACTGATAGTTCTAGCTCTCATGAGTTGATGCCTCTCCAGGGGTGAGGGAAGATCAGTACTAGCTGACTGATAGTTCCAGTTCTCACGAGCTAATGCCTCTCCAAGGGTGAGGGAAGATCAGTACTGGCTGACTGATAGTATCAGAACTTTATTATTGATTGTTGTTGCAGGTGTTCCAGTTGATGGTGCTGCTGATGAGGCTGTTCCAGCAGATGGTGTTCCAGCTGACGATGATGTTGTTCCAACTTATGGTGTTGCTGATGAGGATGTTCCAGCAGATGGTGTTCCAGCTGACGAGGTTGCTGACAACAGAAGATGTTCCAACTAATGAGGTTGTTGATGAGGATGCTCCAGCAGAAGATGTTCCAGTTGATGAAGATGTTGTTCCAGTAGATGATGTTCCAACAAGAGGATGATTGTTGATGATGATGCCGCTGATGATGATCATACTTCAGCAAATGATGATGTTGCTACTCCGCAGATGATGATCCAAAGCCTTCCTAGGACATATAGAAGTTCACAAGTCAGTTGTGCAGTGTTGTTGTTACCCGCAGAATACCTTCCTAGTTAAGAGGGAGTGTTGAAATAATGTAACTGCGGAAGATATTCTATTTATATTATTGTCTTGCTCCTACGAGAGTTGTTGGTCATGTAATTAATAATGTAAAGGTCATTGAAAGAATCAATGTAAACCTAAGTTGCACTGAAACGGATATGGAAACGGATACGGAAACAGGGGGGGACACGGATACGGCAAATTTTCAAAAAATCTGGATACGATACGGCATGGAAACGGCGTGTGTGTATATATATATATATATATATAACTAAAATTTGACTTAATATATAAATTTTAAAGTTTTTATTAATGTAATAAATTTATATTATATAATATAATATATATATATAGTAATATATAGTATCCACTTGTAACAATAAATAAATAAAAATGAAATAAATAAGTTAAGTTAATAAATTTATAGTATACACTTGTTACAATAAATAAATTAAAAATTAAAAAAAATAAGTTAAGTTAATAAATTTACAAGTTAAGTTAAGCTATTAATATGTAAGTTACGAATTTTTAACTTATATATCGTATAAGACTTAAGTTATTAACTTATATATACTATATAGTATATAGTATAGGACTTAAATTTTAATATTATTAACTTATTAATTATTGATTAACAATTTAACACTTTAACTTATATATACTATATAGTATAGGACTTAAATTTTAATAATATTAACTTATTAGCTTCCGACCACAACCACACAGTTCTGGAATAATGCCCCAAACTCGGGCTTCTGACCACGACCATGCAGTTTTGAATAATGCCCCGAACTCGGGCTTCCGACCACGAACAACCGACTGCAAACAGCGAAGTCGGAAGTAGTCAAGACTCGAACAGCGAACAACCGACTGCAAATAGCGAATTGTGAACAACCGACTGCGAACGGTGAACAACGAACTGTGGACCGTTTGGAATGAACTGTCGAATTTATAGTCGGCATTCTAGGGTTTTGTTTAACGGTTAACGGACTCAATAAAAAGGCGGAAAAGCTCATAAACGAAGGGATTACTAACTGATATGTATCTCAATATTTTCGGAACTGTTTCCATTTTCTTAGATCCGTTTCCAGACTTCTCCACTTCGTTTCCAAACTTCAGTGATCCGTTTCCGTTTTTGCTGATCCATATCCAATTCAACAGATCCGTACCCTACCATCCTTGAAACGTATCAGTGTCGTTTCTGCCACGTTTCGAATCCGTTTCAGTTTCCGATACGGTGAACGGCGTTTCAGGGGTTTTACTATGGCGTTTCCGGTAACTTAGATGTAAACCCTAGGACATGTGTCGGCTCAATCAAGCCCATAAATGATTATTATATTATGTAATTGACTAGTCAAGTAGACAAGTCAGCCCTGTTGGGGAATTTGTCACCCCAACGGAAGAATATAAATAGAGGACCTCTCTCTCACTTCTATTCACTCATTCACTCAAGCAAGTTCGCATAGGTGAAGAAGAGAGGTGCGCACACGTGGAGGAGTAGCTGTTTTGTCTTGGGTTTATCTTGTACTTTGTGATTTCTATATTGAGGAAGGCTTTGCTGGGTTTTCTACCCCAAGAGGGTTTCCCAGGATAAATTGTGTCTCTTGTCTTTTATGTTGTGCTTGTTTATCTTTCAGTAATTGTTTATATGCTATATGCTACTCAAGTAAAAACTAACAATTGTTTGCACAGTGGACAATCTTTGTGCACACAAGGAAAGCTATATGGAAAGCTCAATCCTTCAAATGGAGACTCGTACTCCAATGGCCAACTCTATCCCCTAGATGCTTCAAGATAGCTCGTCTATGATTCCACTCTCCAACATCACCATCAAGATACAGGTACAACACATGTTACCTCAAGTTCCTTACCAAAATGCTGAGCATAATAAACAAGGATCATGCTATACCACAGAGCACCTCCCTTAGCCTTGATGGATTTCCATTATTCCAATATCTGACAATGTGGGTAATGCAACATAAAAATAAAAAATAAAAAATAAAACCTTGGCATTTTCTCAGACCTCATGGCAAATCGTATATTTATATGAACCAAGTATGTATCATTTCCATTAGCTAAGTGATAATGTGACTAACATGGACCACAGTGTCATTTCCATGTTCAAAATGCACTCCAATTCAATATGGCAACCTGGAGCATGCTATTGTTCATGCAAAGTTATCAAAACCATAACCAAAACCAGCCGAGGGTCAGATGGACCAAATTGGAAACCAGCCAGAAAACCAGGTTGAAGAATGTTAGGATATAAGGCTTACATGTTGTAAAGGCCACTTTATGACTTAGTTACGTTTTTGTACTTTTTGTGTAAAGCATATCTATCCCACATCGATAAGTGAAAAATTTGCTCCATGAGTAACCATATATAAGTGAACTTCTATGTAATAATTGCACCATTTCCTCATAATATTATATTGTGTTATTGTGTGTATCTCTCTCATGTGTTTTGTGATGTAGCACTATCTAGAGTTTTTAGCTTTTGTAATGTGGTATCAGAGCATGAAGATTAAATATCTTGTTTTTTTATTTTTTTGAAAAGTTAAGTATGCTCTTGTCTTGCTTCAAATGATGATCTGGAGAATAAAAAAGGCTTGATAGAAAGACAACAATCTCAAAAATGCTGTCAAGAAGTTGCCATGCAATATTGAAGGGAAGAAGATGTGTTGTCAAGGCAGTGGCTATTGAATTCCAAGGGCTATTTTGAAAGGATTGCAAGTGCAGTATAAGCATTTTCATCTTCAAAGAGGAGGGGGTAGAAAATAATCACAATTGATATATTCTTTTGCTAGTTTGTCTCTATTCCTACAATTTAAGATTTCTCAATGATTTTCTAGCAGTTTAATTCATGTTCAACAACATCTGTTTCAGCAATCTTTATCAGTATTCTTCAATAGGACAATATAGGGTCTTGACATATAGTAATCTAGTTCATTTTGCATTACAATGTTGACAAGTTGCAAGGAGATGGGTCACATAGGCCATGCTCTCGGTTTATCAAAGGAGTTGATGTAGCCATTGTTGAAGATTCACCTGACACTAACTGGGATGATGACCTTATTGAAGAAGAGTAGATTTCCACATTTTTGGAAGCCCACTCCTTGAAGATACAAGGGATCTAATGTAGATAAAGCTCAACATGGATGGTTGTTCAAATAGTTCGAGAGTTTGTGAATCTTGGGAATTATACCCTTACAAGGGTCATGAGACAACTTGATGGAACATTGTGGATGTAGCTCAACATGGATGCTTGTCCAATAATTTGGGAGGCTAGTGTTGATGTTATAGCTACGTGAGACATCCTCACAAGTCGGCCCCAAGAAAACAAGGAAATAATATTTATTATTATTTAAATAAATGAAGTCGGCCCTAGTGAAAAAGTTCACCCAAAAATCAAGTATAAATAAGGGTGACACCTCATTGATTTCACCCATCAAGCAAATTCGCTCCTCATCATCAAGGAAGTGCGCAAGAGAGAGAAGAAGGAAGATTTTGGGGTTCTATCTTTGGAGGGTTTTTCTCTTTTGGTTTATCTTCATCTTGGCCGTTGTATCTGGATGAACTTTGTGTCTTGAACTGATATCTCTATAAGAAGGTTGTTGGGTTTTCTCCCTTGTGGTTTCCCATGATAAATTCTTTGTGTTCTTGTGTTTTCGTGCATGGTTGTTCTTTCAGTGATCCTTATTTGTTTTCTATTACAATTAAAGATGAAAGAGATTAAAATTATATTGCTACTTTAAAAAATCTAACATGGTATCAGAACAGTGCTAGATATGCCATTGCTGGAAACTAAGGCATCCAGATCTGGACCCTTCTCTGCATAGATTGTCTTGAAAAGAGTTCTTGTGAAACTCACCCTAGGAGGGTGCATCTTTCTATAGAGGCAAATTCCAGATTGGTGAAGTTTCAATCATGACCTAAATTCTATAGAAACTGCATAAAGTAGGGTTTTGTTTGTGAGTTGTTATGTCCACAGATCCAGAAGAAAAGGGGTGCTACTCAAATCACCCTAGGAGGGCGCATCCATCTGTGGAAACAGATTTTCCAAATTCCAAACTTCAATTTTAACCTAGCTTCTCTTAGGGCTTCTGCATCAGATTTCAAATCTCAATTTTTCAGTATTCAGTCAAGATGACCAACATCAAGGTTGAAGATAGACTTGATGGGGCTTCCAACTTCAACTCATGGAAGTCTAGAGTACTTACTGTCTTAGAAGAAAGTGATCTTCTAAACTTTGTTGAAGAAGGAGCAACATAACCAAAAGAAGAAGAAGAAAAGGCTCAATGGAAGAAGAGTGATGCCAAGACAAGAAGGATCCTAATAGATTCAGCCAAGGATCATTTGATCCCTCAAATCTCTCAAAAGAAGACAACTAAGGCCATGTTTGATACCTTGAAGAAGTTATTTGAGAATAGAAATGTCAATAACGCTCTTGCCTTGAGACAACAACTCTCAAATGTGAATATGACCAGATCAGATTCTATTGCATCCTACTTCAGGAAGATTTCAGGATCAATTGGGCAACATTGGAGAAGTAATTGCAGATAGAGAACTTGCCATGATGACTCTAAATGGTCTCCCTCATTCTTGGGAACCATTCATTCAAAGTGTGAGTGGAAGATCTGAGCTACCCAAGTTTGATCATTTATGGGCAGATTGTACAAGAGGAGACCAGATTTGCAATCAAAAACAATGCTCGTGCCTCTCATCATGAAGAAAGACAAGCTCTTGCTACACATGCCAAGAAGGGAAAAGGAAAAGGAAAGAAGAGTTTTGGTAGAAAATACAAAGGTGAAAGATCAAGTCCAATTCCAAAGCAAAAGAAGAAGAAGGATTTGTCAGACATTCAATGTTATAATTGCAGAAAGCATGGCCACTATGCAAGAAAATGTACCTCACAGAAGAGAAAGCAACATGCCTCTGCCCCTAATGTTGATGAAGAGACTCCACCAAAGAAGTCAAGGAATGCAAAAGAGTTATTCTTCATCTCGGCTCTCTCAAGTATTGTTCCTACTAGTAGTAATACTTGGTTATTAAATAGCGGTGCTTCTAAACATATGACAAGTTATAAGGAGTTCCTCTCAAATCTAGATGAGAGAGAATCACACCTACGAGTCGTACTTGGAGATGATGCCAGATATACTGTGAAGGGAACTGGGGCCACTTCATTCCAGTTAGACTCTGGTGATTCTCTACATTTGGGTGGAGTGCTTTATGTACCAGGAATGAAAAGAAACCTTGTCTCCATTTCTGCTTTAGAAGACAAGGGTTACAAAGTTGCCTTCTCAAATGGAAAGTTTCTTGCATGGCATAAGAACTCCACTATTGATTCAGCTCGTGCGATTGGTGTTTGTGAAGAAAGCTTATACAGATTGACGATACGACCAGTGCAGGCTCTAGTTCACAATTCCCTCAATTTGAGTGAGCTATGGCACAAAAGACTTGCTCACTTACACTGTAGTGCGCTTCCACCTCTAAGGAAGATGGTTACAAGTCTTCCTGAACTACAATTTGAGCATGATGGCATTTGTAGAGGGTGTGCACTTGGCAAGAATGCCAAGGGTTCTTTTCCAAATAGTGACAGCAGGTCCAAGGGAATATTGTAGTTAGTACATTCTGATTTGTGTGGACCCATGTCAGTTTCTTCCTTGGGTGGATTTTGGTATTATGTGATCTTCATCGATGACTACTCCCGAAAGACTTGGATTTACTTCTTGAAGTCCAAGGAATCTGAACAAGTTCAAGGAATTCAATGCACAGGTTTAGAACCTATCCGGGAAAAGGATTAAGGTTCTAAGGTTCGATAATGGAGGAGAGTAAACCTCCTCAGATTTCAGTGATTTCTGTAAGGAAGCAAGAATTAAGAGGGAGTATACTGTTCCTTACAACCCTCAACAGAATGGGGTTGTAGAGAGGAAGAACAGGTTGATCGTAGAAGCAATCAAAGCGATGATTCATGACCAAAACTTTCCTATGTTCTTATGGGAAGAAGCTTCCAGTACTGCAGTATATGTCCAAAACAGAGGTCCTCATAAGATATTGAGGAACATGACTCCAAAAGAAGCCTTCACAGGTGTGAAGCCAGAAGTTGGAAACTTGCAAATCTTTGGTTGTCCGGTATATATTCATGTTCCCAAGGAAAAGAGGACAAAGCTAGAACCTTCATGCAAGAAGGGTACATTTTAGAGAATGCAGCCTTCACCGCATGTAAATCCCATAAGGCATGTAGTCATAATAGAGGAGATATGGATCACACCGTTGTGGGGGCACCCTCAATATCACCCAAAGATGATATGCAATCAAGTATAAAACCATCCTTAGCCAGTGCAAGGGTATAAATAATCTATGTGCCAATCTCATGAATTTCCTCAACAAGGTAATGTGGGGATATTTCTCCCAAACTTTTCTAAACTCGCCAAGCAAATGATAGGAATTTTAAAAAGATAGTGATATAAGATGGGATGATCTTGCTAAGGAATCAGTCTTGGAAATAAAAAAGGCTCCAAGGCTAATTCTTTACTTGTACTTGCTGCCAACTTTTGAAGTTAAATATAATCTTTTGCACAGTCGTCCTGAACTCGTAGGGGGATTGCTTGTCCTTGATAGTTGTGTCGTGAAGTGTGAAAGTCTTATCGTCCATGCTCTGTGGATATAGTGAGTCTGCAAAGGCTTACAAATTCTACATTCCAGGTCAGAGACAGATTGAGGTCAGCGGGGATGTCTCCTTCGAAGAGGAGGCATCCTTTAGAAGAGCTAGAGAATCTCCTATGGAGATTGACAATGAGAAGCAAGTAGCTCAAAAAGGAGATGGTATCATCTCCCCCCCCCCTCTTCAGCAGTTCAGAGGGAGCCTGTAGATTTTGTAGATCTAATTGATCATGTTGATCTTGTTGAATCAGTAGAGTCGACAGATGTTCCTAGAGATACTATTGTAGGTTGGAAGAGGCTTGTTTGGGCTCGTTAGAATCTAGAGGATGCAGAGAAAATTGTAGCTCCCACTTTCAGGGAGAGCAAGAGCCCTCATAGTTTTTCAGGATATGTTGCATTGATGTCCCACATCATTTATTTTGAGCCTTCCAGCTATGAGAAGGTTGCTAGCTAACATGTGTGGAAAGATGCCATGATGGAAGAATATCAATCCATCATGAAGAATGATGTGTGGGAAGTTGTGCCGAGACCTTAAGGAAAGTCAGTAATGACTTCCAAATGGATTTACAAGATTAAGCATGCAACTGATGTAAGCATTGAGAAGCACAAAGCGAGATTTGTGGCTAGAGGATTCTCTTAGAAAGAGGGAGTCGATTATGACGAGACATTTCCTCCTATTGCTTGGTACACTTCCATTAGGATAATCATTGCTCTTGCTTCAGCTATGGGATGGAAGTTACATCAGATGGATGTGAAGATAGCCTTCCTCAGCGGTGTGATCGAGGAAGAAGTCTACATTGAGTAGCCAAAGAGTTTCATGATTCATGGGAAGGAATCCCATGTATGCAGACTGAAGAAGGCCTTCTACGGTCTCAAGCAGGCACCACATGCATGCTATTCCAGGATTGCTGGATACTTGGTGAGCTTAGGATTCACCAAGACTGAGGCAGATTCCAACCTTTACTACAAGGTTGTGGAGGGTGAGCCTTTGATCCTCGTACTGTATGTTGATGACTTGTTTCTCAGTGGAGACGAAAAACTTATTGAGTGGTGCAAGAAGATGCTAGCCTCTGAGTTCGAGATGAAAGACCTTGGTTTAATGCACTACTTTTTAGGATTAGAAGTGTGGCAGAGGCATGATGAGATCTTCCTGATTCAAGGGAAGTATACTATTGATATCTTGAGAAGATTTGGAATGATGGACTGTAAGTCCATGGCCACACCCATGGAGGCGAACCTGAAGAAGTTGAATGACTCGGCTTCTGATTCAAGCTTGATAGATCCCACCATGTACAGACATATGATCAGTTCATTGATGTATCTGGTTAACACTAGACCAGATATATGCTTTGCAGTGAGTGCTCTTAGTCCGTTTATGTGTGAATCGAGACACGTACATTGGGTTGTTGCGAAGCATGAGCTAAGGTACTTATGTGGCACAGTGGGATATGGATTGAGATATGCTTCCAATAGTGATATGAGATTACAAGGCTATTTGGATTCTGATTGGGAACTCTGATAGGTATTCTTGTACTCTTTCCACTTCATTTTTTAAAAGTGGCCCCCTAATATCCTCATAACTGGGGCCCTTGAAGCCTGGACCACATGAAGCTATAGCATCCAACATAGGCTGATAATAAACAAATCTTGTCGCATTGAAAGGTATGTCTGCATCATACCACCATCTAGCAATGCATTCCCAAGCAGCCTCATTTTCCACCTTCTTGCCTTTGGCATAAATGGTGGGCTGAGCACCAGGGGTAGTGCAGGGCTGAAAGAAAGACTCAAGGTTTCCACAAGGCCTTTTAAATTGGGATGTACTGCTACCAACACCACCAACAACAACATTTTCTTCCCTAGGTAAGTTATAAGGATTATGGGTAGGATTTGGAAAACTAGAGGATTCTTCAAAACTAGGGTTTCTCTCAGAAAAATCAGAGCTACAACTTCTCCCTATCTCTTTTTGGACCCTCTCTTTTCTGGATTTTTCCGATTGGTAGGATTCAATATGACCGAGCATCTCAACTCTCGGGTCATCAGAGACTTTTGGGCATGGTCTTACATTCCCCCTTGCACCCGCTAAATGTTGTTTCGGCCTATGTATACCTCCCCCACCAACCTCCTTCTGACTATAGTTACACACCATTTTCCTCTCAACTAATTGACAATGTATCCATGCAGGATCCTTTCTATCTTTGGGAGCAATGGAAAACAATATAAATCTGCAAATAAAAAGTAAAACCCTACCTTTTTAAATCCTATGAAAAAAAACGATTTCAAATTTTTAGAGACTAATCACTATAGAACTAAAGGAATACGTGGCTCATTTTACATACCTTGAAGAGAAGCCTCCAAATCTGCCGAAGAAATTCAGCCTTGAGTGGACTCCAATTCTGCTCCAATTCTGCTCCAAATCTGTTGCAATTGTCTCCAAAACAAATCAGCCCATACACTCTCGAAAATACTCCTTCAATCCTCCCTTCAAATCAGCCTAACAACCAACTCGAAGACCCTCACCAATCAACACTCAAAGAATCAAAGATTCAAGAACCCCATGCACACACTCAGAATTCGAATATTGGAAACTTGAAAATTCTCCAATGAATAGTGTGAGTGAAAGAGAGGGGGTGGGGTTCTTTTTATAGCTTCGTGGGAGTGTTTAGGGTATTCTAGGTTCATACCCTCGAGACCCACTTCCCTCTTTTTTTTTAAATTAATAAAAAATCGTTTTTGCCAGTCGTACGACGCCATACGGCTCCTATACGGACCGGCCAGTTTCTTCTGGAAAACCGGTTATGTACGGAACCGACTAGTTTTGACCGGTTCGATGACTGAACCGGCCGGTTCCGTACGGAACCGACCAAAAACAGTGCATTAGGGTGGTTCAGACCGGCCAGAACCGGTCTAACTGACCAGTTTTGCCTAAACTGGTCCGGTTTTGTAACATTAAGTCAAGCTCCTGTATATTCTGACAAATGATCAAGTTGCCGGCATTCTCACCAAGTCTCTTTCCAAAGTGAAGTTTGTGTACTTCCATGATCAGCTTAGAGTGGTAGAGAATGCCTCCCTCAATAAGAGGGTGTGTTGACGGTTGCGACAGCAATGTGACATTCTCCCTAAGACTGGGAGAATGATGTGTCCCTTCTTGAGAGGGAGATGGAGCTAATTGTTCAGAGTTCTGTGTGGACTCCTTGTCCTGTGTGGACCGATATGAGTTCTGCGTAAACTACTGACTTTTGTGTAGACTATTAGTTTTTTCTACTTTAATTCAATATTATCTAGGATCTTTAACTGAAAGAATGACAAGCACAACAATACAAAAAAGACACAATAGTTTTCCTCGGGGAAACCATAAAGGAGAAAACCCCGCAACTTTCTCAAAGATAGTTTCGTCACTAATACAATATCAAGCCAAAAGTGGAAACCCCAAAATGCCTTCTGCAGCTTCTCTCTTTTCTTCACTAGTGAACTTGTCCTCTCTCCCTTGCTATGCGAACTTGTGTGAGTGAGTAGTGTGTCCAAATGAGAGAGCAATGCTCTATATTTATACTTTACTTTTAACTTGACCTTTTACCTAACTAGGTCGGCCTCAACTAAAACTGACTGGGTCAACTTCTCAAGGAAGACTCAATAACCCTATTACATTTGACTCTAGGGGATCTATCGCCCCGACTTACAATGGAGGTTTTACCTCAATGACTTTGCATGACCAAATGTAATAATGACATCTTCGACCGGAGGGAAAACATCTCCGTCGGAGGTACAAATAAAATACAATAATAATATCAATATAAAATACAATTGAATATCTTCCGAAGTTACATTTACATCATCATAGACTCCTTGTCCTATGTGGACCGATATGAGTTCTGTGTAGACTCCTTGTCCTGTGTGGAATATGGTTCTGTGTGGACCGATATTAGTTCAAACCTATGTTGCAGGAAACTTGGGCCTCAATCCTGTTTCCAGCGTTTCACCGTTTCGAAACCCCGAAACGCATACCGTACAACCCGAAAACACGTTTCTGTACGGACAAAACATGTTTTCTCGATGGAAACATGTTTCGTCCATACGGAAACGCGTTTCCAGTATGGATTCAGTCAACGAGGTCGCATTTTCGAAAAAAATATCACCATGGTGCAATAGTATTTGGTAATATTAATGGCAATAAAAGTGACATTCTCCTTATCTTTTATTTTCCATCCTTTTACTTAAATTTTTAACATTACCATTAATTGTTTCAAGATGTTTGAGAGTGGTTCCAACCTCCAGACTTCATATGCAAAAAGTAGAATTTTAGATCCCATTCAGAATTCAACAGACTTTCAAGATTTCAGGATTGCAAAGTTTCCGCTAGATTCTATCATGTATGAGGGCATGGAAATGGCATTTAATCAAGCACATCAACCCCTATATGTCCCTTGATGTTTGGTGGTGTTGATTGTTGAACTCCTCTGTCATGACCTTAATAAAAATGTACTCTTCACTCGAGCAAAATCACTTATTAAGCATGGGAAGCTATTTCTACCTCAATTTAACGATTGGATTAGGAAGCTTCATCAAAATTGTAGGGTGTTGAGCCGTTAACTAGTGTCCTTGGAGTATCAAGTTTGAAATTCGAGTTAGAGGCAAGGGCTAGGGCCTAGAGGATGGAGGCATAGGGTGCTATTGATGAATAGGATCCCAATATAGGCAATGATTCGTCGACATGTATGATTTGTGATTTATATTTCACATTCATTTTTTTAAATGTTGCTCATATATATATATATATCACGTTTCCCCGTTTCCAAAATTTTGGGGGGTCACGTTTCCCCCGTTTCGACGTTTCCCCGTTTCGTGCAACTTAGGTTCGAACAGATATGAGTTCTATGTGGGCTCCTTGTCCTGTGTGGACTGTGGTTCTATGTGGACCAATATGAGTTCTGTGTAGAATTTTTGTCCTGCGTGGACTGTGGTTCTGTGTGGACCGATATGAGTTCTGTGTGGACTCCTTGTCTTGTGTGGACTATGGTTATGTTCGAACTGTGGTTTTGTGTGAACTAATATGAGTTATGTGTGAACTTCTTGATGTTCTGTGTGAACTGATATGAGTTCTGTGTGGACTCCTCAATGTTCTATGTGAACTAAGTTGAGTTGTGATAATCGGACTCCCCGATGGACTAGGTTGAGTTGTTGACATTTCTGGATGGATTGAGTTGTGTCAGAGGCCCTTTCTTATGATACAGAGATGTTCACAATAGTTGTGATGCGCAAAGGATATCCAGATGTGTCCTAGCATGATGATGCCTCCCTATCTAGGAGGGAGTGTTGATGTTATAGCCACGTGAGACATCCTCACAAGTCGGCCCCAAATAAACAAGGAAATAATATTTATTATTATTTAAATAAATGAAGTCGACCCAGGAAGAAAGAAAAGTCGGCCCCAATGAAAAGATCACCTAAAAATCAAGTATAAATAAGGGTTATGCCTCATTCATTTCACCCATCAAGCAAATTCGCTCCTCGAAGTGCGCAAGAGAGAGAAGAAGACAAATTTTGGGGTTTCTATCTTTGGAGAGTTTTTCTTTTTTGGTTTATCTTCATCTTGGCTATTATCTCTAGATGTACTTTGTATCTTGAACTGATATCTCTATAAGAAGGTTGTTGGGTTTTCTCCTATGTTGCATGGGTAGCCGTACCGAGGGATCGGGTACACGAACTCATACTAGGTACGCATACCGGGTACTTGGTACTTCAATGGTACGTTCCCAGCCGTACCCAAATTCAAACTTGCATACCGGGTACTTCACTTATGAAAACAGGGTACTTGCATGGATTTTGGTATGTTGCACCGCATGTTTGGGTACGCAGGAGGTACGACTGTTGGGAAATTTACTTTAGCTCACCGGTCGAGGGGGGTCGATTTGCAATGTTTGATGTTTAAAATTTTAAAAATTAAAAATTAAAACATTGAAACACATGTTATGTGGGCACTTACCCCTTACCTAAACCTGCACGGCACTTCATTTCTCACTGCTAGTGCTTAGTGCTCACTACTCTAGGGATGCCTATCTAGAGAGCTTGCTGACAGAGGACCTTAGTGATGCTGATGACAATGATCCTGAGAAGGTTGATGACATTGATCCATCTTCCTTGATGCCCTAGGGTTAGGGTAAAACCTTAAAACCCTAAGTTCGTCCATTTTCTCTACATCAAACCCTAATTTTACATGTGTAAATATTACTTTGGGTTAAATTTGTGTTTATTGTTAATTAGGTCTGATTTTATCTTTTTGTACATAATTTTCCATAAATTAAAAATCAAAAGGCCAAAAACCTACCCCCTAAAACCCTAATTGCAGACTTGTGCCCTAGCGGCCTCCCTAAACATCTCTCAGACCTCTGTTGCCCTTCTATTCCACCTCTCTCCCCTACGCTACCCGTTTTCCTTTCCTCTCAATTCTCTCTTCCTTCTTCCTCTTTATCCTCCACCTTCTCCCATTCCCTTCTCCTTACCTTCCTCTTCTTGTCCCTAAGTCCCATCCTCATTTTCTATTGTACCAAATCTGCTCCCTTTTGCAAGCTGCCACCATAGGACAGCCCAACTCTCAAGCCCTAATACATGCGCATATATACAATATCAAAGGTCAAGACAATAGTGCTAGAGTGGTGACATTCACAGGCTGATATACTGTCATAAAGAGATCTGAAAAGTAGTATTACAGTCTGAATTCTTTAGCTAGTTGATGATATAGTTGCTCAGATTTTGACTTACATTTCGTATACATCTTTTACAAATTCCATTGCCATAAATTGACATTAGAGGAAAGGTATCCTTACTCCTGATACATCTTCTAATACACTGTTGTGTTATGGTATGCATCTTAATTTGGTATAGTAAGAGTTTTTCCTACTTGTTCCATGATCTAATGATTGATGTGTCTATTGTAAAACATTGGTTTTCTGAGGTGCCATAAATCTTCTGATATTCTACTGCTGCAAATAGATCTGAGAAACATACTGTGAACCACTATTTTCTGATGTACTGGTCACACTGGTGGTATTCAAAATTCTAAAGTTGTCCTAATCTTTTGCATGCAAGTGAGTAGATGAAACTTGGAGGATAAGCAGTTGTTAATGATTAGGCGTTGATTGGTATTTTTCCATCTTATGAATTGTTATCTCTGCTGCCATATTGTACCAACATTTACATACAGCATCCCTCAAGTGTGCATTGCATTGGATATATCATTGTTCCTATTTCCTAAGGCTAATCTTGGTTTATATATTACATGCTGCTATAATTCTGATATATGTGTGAACTATTACATGAAAGTGGGAAGGTGAAGATAGCTTAAAGTATTATACATATCCCTATAGTTCTTACCAAGACCTCCTCAAGCAAGTCTGAATAGTAATAATATTGTATGCTATAAGTTAGTTTATTTACATGACAAAACCACTCAGTATTTAAATTACTCATTACATGCATCTTAATGATTTTCATTGCCACAAATCGGACATCCAAGGAAAGTTGTATACTGCTGTTGATGATCTCGTGCTTGGAAAACATATTGTATTTACTTTTTGAATGGTCCTGTTATACTTATATTTTCCCTTGGAACTACGTTGCATATCCTTACAAGATTGGTATTACTAGTACTATCATACTGCTGCTAACATCTCTTATTACAGAACTGGAACAAATATCTTTGAACTACTTCAAAGTGGTAAAATATTGATCTTGTACTGTGATTGCTTGGATATATTCATGATTACACATTTCTATCATTGACGTTTATGTTTGCTTGATAATTTATGTTGGATGGTTGGACATTAGTACAAGATCACTCTTACTCATTAAATTGATCTTTGCGTTAATGGACGATTGAATATTCTTACTTATATATTTGATACCTCAGATGATTGAATATTCTTATATATTTGATAGCTCAGATGATTGAATATTCTTACTTATATATTTGATACCTCAGATACTTACTAAGTGCTTCATTACCTAGTATGTCTTCTTCATTCACATAAACACCATTACTTAAGGCACTGGTCACTAATAATCTGGTCAAAGAAGACATGGCTTTCCTCGTCTTAAGGTGTTTGCAGGCCATTTAAGGGCTCTTCCCCTTGGAGGTTCCGACTCTCCGAAGAAGTTAGGGAATTGGCTAAGGTGACAGTGGTCACTTCTCTCATATTTGTCATCGGAGACTAGCCCAGCTAGTTCATCCAGTAACACATAGAAACATTTCAGATTTTCACCAAGTCACGCCAAGGTAAATTCTCTTGTTCTAACATCTTTTAGGCTTGATATTTCTGAGTTTTATTTTTTGTTTTGTTTCATTTATTTACTGCAGAAAAACAGAGATAAAACAGCTCTATTTTGTTTTCAATTTCATTTTTTGCTTAAGGGCTTTGACGTTCTGTGCTAGGATAGATCACTAAACTTTTTGGGTTATGAATCTGAATTTTCTTGATGGTCTAGTGATTTAATTGGCTAATTGTGTGAATTTATTAATTCTGGAAATTATTACAGCAAACTACTTTCGCTTCTGGAAATTTTCTTAGCCATCTAGCATGTAGAAATTTCAATTTTTTGTTTCTTTAAAATTCTACTACAAACTTCTGGACAAATTTTGAAATTCTTCTTAGTCTCTTGCTTCAGTTTTACTACTGCAAACACATTGCAATAACAAGCAAATAATTATGAATTTTTTTGACTTTACTACTTCATTTGATAATAGTAGATACTTCATAATAGCAAGTAAACTTTAAATGTTCTATTTGGTCTATGTGTTAAATTTTCATACATTCATAGCACAATAATACAAATGCATAACCAAGATCACTAGAAGAAAGACAAAGCACAAAACAACAACGCAAAGTTTATCCTGGGAAACCCAATTGGGAAAAACCCAACAACCTTCGTATAGAGATGTTAATCCCGAGATCAGAGTACAAAGATAAAAGATAAAATGTGAAAATGCTTTCCACAAGTAGAAACCCCAAAACTGCTTCCTTCTCCAGCGTGTGCGAACTTCTTCTCTCTCCCAAGTGATGCACAATTGTGACGTGAGTGAATGAGATAATGAGGTGCACTTTACCTCTTATTTATACAAGTGCAAACATGAAAAATCCCTAACTAGGCTGACTTCACCTAGGGGCAATTAATAATTTTATTTTTAATATTTTTCTTTTGCTTGTTTGCACCCCGAGGTTTACATTGATTCTTTCATGTGTTTACATAAGTAATTACATCAGGTTCATCTCCCTTAGGAGGTACAATCAAGTACAATAAAATATAATGAATAATATCTTCCGAAGTTGTACAAAATCCAACACTCCTCTCAACGAGGAAGGTATTCTTCGGTCTTCATCTGCATCATGATGATCTGGGTTTCATCTTGTACATCCATGTTGTCTCCATCATCTCTATACATACTGAAGGTTGTCCACACAATCTCAGTGCATCATCTTCACCAGTTCTTCGATGAGTCCAGGAGAATCACTCAATCCTGGATCTAGGAGAATCACTCAATCCTGGATATCTGAAATTATCAGTTGTACCATCTCTGCTATACAATTTGCTACATGTTTGTCTCATCTGTCGATGGGGTCCTCCCATACCTGGCTGAGATCTCAGACGAGCAAAAGGGCACGACCATCTACTGACTATCCGACTCATCTTCCTATGGGATTTCTCCCATATCTGACTGAGTACCTGGACTATAGAGGTATATGTGCAATCACACGGCCAACTGCCGACTGTCCTACTCATCTACCGATGGGATTTCTCCCATAACTGGTTGAGTAACTAGACTGCAAAGGCACCTGTGTGAACCCGACGAACTGCTGACTATCCTACTCATCTACCTATGGGATTTCTCCCATATCTGGCTGAGTAACTGGACTGCAGAAGTTACCTGGGTGAACCTGGCCAACTGTGACTGTCTAACTCATCTTCCTATGGGATTTATCCCATATCTGGCTGAGTACTGGACTGCAGAGGCACCTGGGCAAAGCAAGGAAAGCATCTCAATGTCATATTTCCCTCTCAAGGAGGGACACGTTCTCTTCGACTCCAAGTCTTCCGCGAAAGTATTCGAAGTTCACCCTGGGAAGAACCTTAGTGAGAACATCTGAAGTCTGGTCGTCTGTCGGCACGTATTGTAACTCGACCGCACCTTTCTGCACCATATCACGAATGAAGTGATATCGAATCTCGATATGCTTCAACCTGTCGTGAAATACAGAATTCACTGACATCTGCTCACAGCTCTGGTTATCACAATAAATCACGGTCAGCTTTGGAATCTAGCCGAACAATCCTGCCAGGAGTTTACAAAGCCAAACTGCTTCTCGAGCTGCTGTGCTAGCAACCATGTACTCGGCCTCTGCAGTATTGAGTGCTACCGAGTTCTGCTTCCTGCTGTACCAGGAAATAACTGCAGAACCCAAACTGAAGCAACATCCAAGTGTACTCTTCTGATCTGCAACACATCTGGCCCAATCTGAGTCTGTAAACCCCTCCAATATCAGGTCACAATATGAAGCATACTTCAATCCATATCCCACAGTGCCACGTAAGTATCTGAGCACATGATTTGCAGCAATCCAATGAATCTTCCTCGATTCGCACATGAACTGACTGAGGGCATTCACAACAAAACATGTATCTAGTCTAGTATTGGTCAGATACATCAATGACCCAATCAACTGGCGATAAATGGTGGGATTAATCAAATTAGAATCTGAAGTAGAATCTCTCAACTTCTTCCAATTTGCATCCATTGGAGTAGCCATGGACTTGTATTACAACATCCTGAATCTCTTCAATATATCAATGGTGTATTTTCCTTGTCCTAGGAAAATCTCTTTCTGCCTCTGCCATACTTCTAATCCCAAGAAGTAGTGCATCAATCCAAGATCTTTCATTTCAAACTCAGAGGCGAGATTCTTCTTACACCATACAATAAGTTTCTCATTTCCTGTGAGAAACAGGTCATCAACATATAATACCAAAATCAATGGCTCATCATCTACAACCTTGTAGTAAAGGTTGGGGTCTGCATCACTCTTGGAAAATCCCAAGCTCAGCAGGAATCCATCTATCCTTCCATACAGAGCACGCGGTGCTTGCTTGAGTCCATACAGTTCCTTTTTAAATCTGCATACATGAGACTCCTTTCCTTGGGCAATAAACCCATCTGGTTGTTCGATGTAAACTTCTTCCTCAATAACACCATTGAGAGAGGTTGTCTTCACATCCATTTGATGCAACTTCCATCCTGTTATCACACAACTTGTAGTTGTCCCTAGTTGTATCCCATCCGGGATGGTAGAGGAGACAGACAACTAAAGAGGCGACCCAAGAAATGCCACAGTTCCCAATGCAAGCTAGGAGTCACATCAACCGAGGCACTCTTCACTTTAGATCAGGATGAATCAAGACCTAGGGGGAGACCCTATAACCAATCAAAGATGATTGGGCCCAAACAAAGGTTCCTAGGGATATGTAAAAGACAAGTTACAGAAACCAATGCAAGGTTAGGTGGACCTAGAAGTTTAAATGTGGTTGAAAGAGGCTCAGGGAATGACTTATGTTTCAACCAATGAATGATTCAGGCCACATGATGAGATAAGATGACAATATCTAGTACCATAAAAAATACACATGTGGGACCACTTCCTTGGGATATGGAAATGGCTCAAATGGGACCCACAAGGTGGAATTAAGGGGTGCAAATGGTACTAAGGGGTATATAAGAGATAGATCTAAGGATCTAAGATGAAATTAGAGATACCCACATATGGGATCTAGGACTTGACACAATTCCCAAGGAGTGCGAATTGCCCAAGGTGGACTAGTGTCTTCATGGATGGGCTAATGGAGTCAAAAGATATGTCAATTTGTAGATCGGGATACCTAGGACACAAATCAAGTGGGCTATTTGAGAAATAATGGGTGGATCTTACTAGATCTAATATTTCACTAAGTGACCCAAGGGGACAACTTTCCCCAAAACAGGGAATGCTACCCCTGAGGCGGAAATTCACTAAGTGAGACACTAGATGTAGGTTTCAAGGTATGCTCTTTCCAAATCCAATGGAATCTCAACTACCCAGGTTCTAGAAGTGGACAAACTCAAACACCCAAGGAGTGCGACTTTGCCCAAGGAGGGCTAAAAGCATGGTAAGGTGTGTCAAATCAAGTCCAATGGCTACCAAAATGTAGATCCAAGTAGTTTAGGCAAGTATTAGTGTGGATCTTGAAAATCATGGGCATCCAATGGTTAGATCTCCATAGATCTGAGATTGAAAGAGCATTACCAAATTGACCCAAGTGGGGCACAACCCTCAAAATGAGGAATGGGGCCCACAAGGCAAAAATCAACAAGGTAAAGCACTAGGGGTAGGTTATCAAGTGAGGAGAGTGTGAATCAAGTGGGATCTCACCTACCCATGTCTTGGAACCAACTAAACTAGCTTCTCCCAAGTGGTGCGATTTTGTTCAAGGAGGGCTAGGTGCCTTGGAAAGTGTGTCAAATGGAACCCAATCACCACCAAACTATATATCCGAATTGCCGTGGATACTATAGAGGTGGGTTTTTAATATCTTTCCAAAAGCTAGGCTAGATCCAAGTAGATCTAAGAAAAACAAAATGAGGGTTTTAACTTTTACGGGTTTGTGACCAATGAAGAAGAATGGATGGATATAGACACATACCTTGTAGATCTTACCTCAATTGCTTATGGCCACCTTGCAAATAGATAGCATTCTTCTATGTGTATATTCAAGAGTGAGATCCAAGAGCTCCAAGCCAAAACGTTCTCCTCCAAGATTGCCAAATCGTCCTCCTCCTAGAAGACAAGATCAAGTGAAACAAGCCAAGTAAGATGATTATGAAAATGATGGAAAGATGTAATAGAAAGCATCAACTATGTCACAAAGATACAATAATGATACTCCCTTTCACCAAGATCAACCCAAGAGAGAATATGTGGATCCCTGCAACAATAACTCTCAAGAAATCGCCCTCCTCTCCACCAATTCGACTTTCTTGCAAGAAGACAAGATGTAGATCCAAGATCCACAATGATACATAGAAGAGATACTGTACACTCAAGATGCAAGAGAATCCACAAGACAAGAGAAATAAGCTCCACAAAGAAGTGTCCTATTCCAATATTCCAGAGCTCCAAAGGTGAGCTATAAAATAGGGGGTCTCCTCCTTATATAGGATAATAAAGACCAAAACCCTAGATCTCAAAACCACTTTACAACAAAATGAGTGGTTGATATTAAAAAATCTCAATACATAATCAATGGCTAATAATGAACCATAACAATATATCACATGGATCACTCAAAAGGTGATGATGTCATAGCTAAATGGTACAAAGTGAGGGTGACATCATCCTCTAAAGGGGGCAAAATACAATGGGCCCACCTCATATGACTAGGACATGACTCATGAAGCACATGGTGGGGCTAGGAGGCATTAATCCTTGCTAGCTCATCCCCATGGCACAATAAAATAATATAATATGTCCAAAATAAATACAAATGATCAAATCTGTGACAGACATACAGTAAAAGGCCTTATGTGGCCTCTGTGGACCCACCCAAGTGATGAAAACTGGCTGGAAGATAGGGGGTTAATCTTGGAGGACCTCTGTGAAAACCAAGTGCCAAAACCTTGCCTCAATTTCCCAAATCGAATTCCTCAGTGACCCTTTTATCCCATTTTTGGATTGCCTCGGTAACTGTGAAAGTGTTGAAACTGCCTCCTAGGGCACCTACGTTGTCAAACTGAGCCCACCAAGCTCTCCATAAGGGGGGGTAAATGGTAATATCAAGGGGCTGGACTACCCCCTCCTCATACACCGCCCTAGGTGAACTGGCCTCTCATGGCCCCTGCTGCTCAGGTTGGGAAATCAGCCCGAAATCTGGTCAACAAGTGAAAAATTGCATCTATCACTGTCAGAAGTGCCCGGAACTGAATGATAAGTGTCTCATTGGATCTAGAAACCCAAATCTACTAAGAATGTGTACTCATACACCATGGCTTGCCCTGATGGGCTAGCTGTAGGGTCCACCATATATGGACAGTGTATAATCTGATGATTTGAAGTAATAATAAAACCTGCTAAACTGCATCAATCATCATCTGAATCATATAGCATCATCATCAAGAGTATGTGGGACCATCAATCATCGACCATCAATCATCATCCATGAGCATACATGGCCCACGTCATCACGGATCCCAAGAAATGACCATAGTCAAACTAGGTTTGACTAGGTCCATATACAACCAAGGACAAATCATATCAATAGACTAAGACATGTTCCTCTAATCATACTCACAACTTAACTTAAAGTATAACATCATTTAGTGGCATTAAACACATTTGTTCATTCCGTTGTTATTTGTATTCACTTGCCCAATAGCCTAAATGACAAACTCACCCATTGGACATGGTCTAACTGCTAGCTAAGGATGAAGGCTAGGAACAAGGTTGGGCAATGGGGGTGACTTGTCTAAACTCAACTAAAAGACACTTTGGACTGGGAGAAAGGGGGAGCTACAAACTCTGTGCTGGACAAAATAAACACGAGGGATGGTTGTGCCTCACAAATGGGTAAGTTGTTTAGAGAGTGCTTATTCAACTTAGGCATCATGTCTACATCAAGTTGACCCAAGTTCATTAGGATCATTCAATTTCATTTCATGGCCTTTTTGGCCTACATAACCCTTCGAATCTCAGGTGTGCTTATAAGCACAACTAATCGCAGCTTGCATCCAGGACATGTTTATACATATATAAGGTCAGCAATTGTTTAGATATAGAATTTAAGAACCATTGCTTTTTCGACCTTTCTTATACTCTTCGAGGAGTATTTTCAACAGTTCATCGCTCTTGCCCTTTTTAGTTTTCATGGGCGAATTTATATAAGTTTCGATAAGTAGTACATGAGCTTTCAGTTTTAGCCAACAACATCTCAAGTGACTAGGGGGAGTTCGGGCCAATGCCAAACATCGGGACAACTGACTAGAATGATTTAGGCCTACAATCCAACTTACCAAAGGTGAGTTGTCACCAACTCAAAGCCGAGACACTAAACATACAGGGATGCGGTCCAAAGACAGAGGTAGAAAAAGGGGAAGTCCTCAGTATTATAAAGTCAAGAAAGACAAGTCAAGGTTTAAAGCCAAAATAGGGAAGTCGTGAATGGATGGAGTCAAGTGATAATGGACTCTAAGCTAGCAGACAGGTAATGTCAAGCAAGACCATATCTATGCAAGGTGGCGAACCAGTGAGTTTTGTCAAACAACCTAAATGTGCAAGTAAATGTCCATTTTATAATTTAAGCTTTAAACAGTTTGCCACATCATGAATAATATACCAAGCAAATGCTGTGAACATGACTAAAGCAACAAGATAATAATCCACAGTCAATGAACAAACATCCATAGGTCATATAACATCATCATAAGAATAATCATCATATATCATCTGAAACACTGCTGCAATACATCTCTAGGCACCGAACTGAAACTGTATGAGATAAAGGGTCACATCGGTCATCAACTTTGAACTCTCAAGGCTCAGCCTTGACACAAGGTCTAACATAAGTCCAATAATACACTACTCTGATCATGAGTGATCTCAAAAATAATACACTCATCATAGCCAAGCTCTGAATAATACAAGCTCTGGAATGTGCAGATATCTGCTAAGCAAGAATAGTAGCCCTGCTACTATGGTGTGATAACACATCCCATAGCTGAAGCAATCGCAATAATGGATCTGATGGAAGTATATCAGGCCACAGGAGCAAATGTCTCATCATAATCAACTCCCTCTTTCTAAGAGAATCCTCTGGCTACAAATCTGGCCTTGTATTTCTCAACACTGCCATCTGCTCCATGCTTGATCTTGTATAGCCATTTAGAAGTCACTACTAACTTCTCCTCAGGTCTCGGCACAACCTCCCACACATCATTCTTCATGATGGATTGATATTCTTCCATCATGGCATCCTTCCAAACTTGATGTTTGGATGCTTCTTCGTAAGTGGTTGGTTCTGAATCAATAATGTTCCTCATCAGTGCCACATAACTAGAGAACCTCTGAGCTCTTTTGCTTTCCCTGAAAGCGCCTTGTGGAGCTTCATGCCCCTCTGCATCCTGCAGTGTCTACTGTGCCCATCTAGGTCTTTTTCGACCTGCAACATCTCTGGGGATATCAACTGAATCTATGGGATCGATAGGTTCATCATTTTCTGCTAACTCCCTCTAAACTGGAGGGGGAGATGATCTCATCTCTTTTGGTTCTAGCATTTCTTCATCATCGATCTCCATATCTGATCCTCTGCCTTTCCTGACAGCCATCTCTTCTTCAAAGGTCACATCCCTACTGACTTCAATCTGTCTGGATCCTGGAATGTAAATTCGGTAGGCCTTTGAAGACTCATTGTATCCCACAAAGGTTCCCTTCTTGCCTGAAGGTTCCTGGAATGTAAATTCGGTAGGCCTTTGAAGACTCATTGTATCCCACAAAGGTTCCCTTCTTGCCTGAAGGTTCTAATTTTGATCTTTTCTCCTTGGGCACATGTATGTAGATTGGACAACCAAAGATCCGGAGATGGCCCACTTCTGGTTTCACACCTGTGAATGTTTCTTCCGGAGTCATGTTCTTCAATATCCTATGTGGACATCTACTATGTACATATACAGCGGTTCTGGATGCTTCTGCCCACAAGAACATTTGAAGACTCTGGTCATGTATCATAGTTTTAGCTGCTTCCACAATTATACGATTCTTCTTTCTGCAACCCCATTTTGTTGAGGGTTTTAGGGAACTGTGAGCTCCCTCTTAATTCTTGCTTCCTTGCAGAATTCATTGAATTCTGTAGAGCTATATTCTCCACCATTATCGGATCTCAAAATCTTGATCCTCTTTCCTGATAGATTCTCAACTTTTGCTTTAAACTCTTTGAACTTGATGAGCACTTCCTCGGATTCCTTTGAATTGAGAAAGTGTATCCAAGTCTTCCGTGAGTAATCATCAATAAATGTGATATAGTAATGATATCCACCCAATGACACAACTATCATTGGCCCACACATGTCAGAGTGTACCAGATCCAAAATCCCTTTGGATCTACTCTCGCTATCTGGAAAAGATTTCTTGGCATTCTTGCCAAGTGCACATCCTCTAAATGTCCCATCATGGTCTACCTGGAGCCCTGGCAAACCTATCACAATATTCTTCAAAACTGGGAGAGGTCAATAGTTTAGATGTGCTAACCTTCTGTGCCATGACTCGGCCATACTTGTAGCATCATGTATTAGGGCTTAGACTGGTGAAGTGTTTAGTCTATACAAGCTCTCTTCTCTTATGCCAATAACTTTGGCTACAATCATGCTTGAGTTCTTGTGCCAAGCAAGGACTTTCCCTTCTAAGAAAGCTACTTTATATCCCTTGTCCTCCAAGGCTGAGATGGAGACAAGGTTTCTTTTCATTCCAGGTACATAGAGCACATCACTCAGACGTAATGTATCATTTGATTCTAGTTGAAGGCTGGTGGCTCCAAATCCATTCACAGTGTAATTTGCATCATCTCCAAGTATAACACGGAGATGTGAATCTTTCTCAACTAATTCTGAAAGATTCTCTCTATCGCTTGTCATGTGTCTAGATCAATGTTACAAATATCGGCGCGGAGACAAAATCGGCAGGGTCCAAGAAACATCGTCTCAGGATATCTCGGCAGAACATCTGCAAAAATCGACAAACTTAAAAAACACAAAAATATTCATTTTTTTTCAATTTTTTAAACATCTAAAGTAACAATAACATCAAATAAACACATTGCCACATGAATATGGAAAGAAAACTGATATATAAGATATATAAGATGTCTAGAGATACATCATACATCAAAACGGATCGTGTCCTAGTCCTACTCCTGAATAGTGAATACTGAATGTTTGAATCATCAAAAATACAAGTTATAACTTATAACAAATGTATCTCATGATCATCATCATGACTCATGAGTCATCTACAGTGAAATAAAGTAAATTAACTATCGATTCCCTCTACCCCTTTTACAAGAAAAGGTAATCGCTGTGGAAATGACCCTTGCCCTTCCTCTAGGACTAGGTGCCCTCGAGGCTTGTGGGCCTCGTACTGGTATCTGACATCCTCTAGAAGAAGACCCTGCAAAATGACCTCCTCTAGAAACTGAAGGTGGCTGAAGCTGGTGTCCTGAAGAAGAAGAAGGAGCTCGAGGAGGTAGTCCTACAGCTACTCCTCTACTAGTAGTAGTGCTACTATTGGGTCTATCTCCCTCTAACCCTACCTGTGGCTCTGGATCTAATTGTGGCACACTCCCAAACTCAAGTGTGAAACTCCTCTGGAACTGGATCACCCTCATATGGAGCCTCTATAACATCATCGTTATCACGATCATGATCATCCGCTAGCCAATCAGGGGCTACCTCCATAGCAGGTTCTTCACACTCCGTCCTCCAAGCTGCAGTGGTGTCGATCTCATCTAATGAAATGGCCTTTGCATCAACTTTTCTATGAAATTGCTTCACCCACAACCTGAGATTGTAGTGGACGTAGACCAAATCATTAAGGCGTGGAGTATCCAACCTATAGGAGGATCATAGAATTAGATATTAAATTATAAAGTTAATAATTTCAATTTGTAATGCATAAATTAGAAGGCAAAGGGGCATAATGATAAATGATAAAATTATAAACTAGAATTCAATAATTTATATTTTATAATGAATTTGAAAATTCTCTAACCTGTGGCGCTTTTTGGAGTGTACTTTTTCAAATACACTCCAATTGCGCTCACAACCGGAGGAGCTACATGTCTGGCTGAGCACTCAAATGGCAAGCTTCTGTAGAATAGGTACGCAACCACCATAGTTTTCCCACCAGGTATCTACAACGAATTAAAGAAACAAAAGAAAAAACAATTTAATTTTAAAAAAAGAATTAGAAAAAGAAAACGAAATTTGAAACAAGCTAAAGTTTACTTAGCATCAGGTTGGTCCTGAAATGTACTGGCATATAAAACCCAAGTAATCTTGCGGCTCTCTTATACACTTCCAACTCTTGGGAAAGCTCTGCACGTCATCTGCAGACGACACCATCCTATGGACACACTCGTAGAATCCAGCCATAACCTCTCCATCAAATCTAAAGCCACAGGAGTAACCAAACGCAGGGTTGAGATATAACCCAACAGCATGAATGGGGCGATGGAGTGTGTTGTTCCATCGCACATCAATCAACCCCCATATAATCTGTTGTCTCTCCTGCCCCTGATCTCCCTTGTCCTCGTAATAGGCACGAATGGACTCTTTGGCCCTATCCATGGCCTCATATAGATAGCCCATTGCAAGCTTATCTCCATCAACCAAGCGGAGAACCCTTAACAAAGGTTCAATGACAACACAAACCTCCCTCACGTCATCCCAAAAGATCTGATGGAATGTAACTAGCCTGAATATGCCTTGCCCCTCTGGTCTAGTGCTAAATGATAAAGCACGCCACTCAGGTGAAAGGAACATCTGCCGCAAGTCCCACATAGAACCCAAGAGGGACTAGAGAGAAATAAAGCTAGCAGCAAATCGTGTGATGGTAGGACGCACCAACTCTCTGTCACCTGTGAAAGTTCTCATCAAGCTAAGCACCACTGCGTGATTGTATATGAATTTTGTGATGCTCCGTGTTGAAGTAATGGTATCCATGATCCAATCAATCTTGGCTAAATCCTCTAACATCAAATCAAGGCAATGGGCCGCACGAGTCCAGAATAGTGAAGCATACATGGCCATAAGCATCCTACGGTCTACCAGCAGACACATAGTTCGCAGCGTTGTCCGTTATGTCTTGGACAACATGCTGCGGGCCAATCTCTTGGATGAAGTCATCCAACAAGCTACATAGTAAACCCGCATCTGACATGTGCAGATGCATCCACGGATTTCAAAAACATAATGCCCCTGGGACAATGAACCAAGAAGTTGAGAAGGGTCCTACCCTTCATATCAGTCCAACCATCTGACATCACTGTGCATCCTGTTAACTCCCATGATTTTCGAAGATCCTCCAACCTGTGAGTGCATTCGGCCTTTTCATCCTGGAGGATGGGCCCTCTCAACTCCTCATAATTGGGGGGCTTATACCCCGATCCAACAATAGCAGCTGCCTCAAACATGGACACATAAAATGGGTTATTGGCAAAGTTAAATGGAATATCACTCCATAGCAAGCATCGACCCACAAGTCTATCTGCTTCTTTTTCCTGCTTTCCTTTCATCATGGAC
The DNA here is from genome assembly GCA_027924585.1 of Larix kaempferi. Taxonomy (NCBI): domain Eukaryota; kingdom Viridiplantae; phylum Streptophyta; class Pinopsida; order Pinales; family Pinaceae; genus Larix; species Larix kaempferi. The sequence goes on from BSBM01000198.1 coordinate 999,468, forward strand.
CTTACAGAAGGTTGTCCACCAGCTATGCATCTAGACATTAAGAAACCTAATGATGATGCAGTCGAAGGTGAAGGCATTGCGGACTGTTGTGTCGAGAAGGCTTCCGGACTCGTCCCACTAGCCCCCACTCCAAATGCGGACCCGAATCTTGAGGCAATTTGATGTCTCACAGCCTCCTTGTATTGTTTCTTTTGCTTAGTTCCCTCAATTGCTTTTTTGGCCTTGTCAATGTGATCCTCGCTTGCTGCGGTGCAAGGAATCACATCGTGCCCCGGCATTTATGTAATGTAATATTTCAGCCTGCTTATCCCACCCGTCATTCTTTTCCCACATAGATTGCAAGTGAGAGTTTGTCGATTTTCTGGATCAACAACTGTGCCATATTCCCAAAATGGATCCAAACCTTTCGACATCTTGTATATGGAAAAAATGAAATTTCAAGCAAACCTAGGGCAATAAAAAAAAAATTAGCATGCTACTGCATATTTGATTGATGAAATATATATATATATATATATATATATTTTTAAAAACAACAAAATTACAAATAACAAATACTAATAGAAATTGGAAAATTTATGTTAGGTTTTCCAAAGACCTAGGGCAAGAAAATTCATAAAAACGTTTTTTGGCAAACATAACTGTTGCAAATCACATTAAGATGGAAAAAAAAATTTGTTTAAGAGCCTTTAGAAAACATTAATGAGGATGGAGAGATCATGCCAATGCAAACCAGCATGAACCTACTTGGAAAAATGAGAAACAAATGGGCAATTTGTTTTACATACCTTCAGCTGTGATTAACTTGGAAAAAACCCCAAATGCAAAGCTCCAAGCTTCAAATCTGATGGTCGATGGAGAGCTAAATGATGTCTAATCTGTTGATGTATTTGTAACTTGGAAAGATATTAACTTGTATATTGTATGTATTACATTTGTACTTTATTGTATCCCCAATGGAGATGTATTATTCCTCCGATTGGAAGTGTCGTCATTTGTAATTGCAAGTGTCACAAGTTACATTGTAAATGTCGTAACTTATATTTGATGGGTTATTAGACCACCTTGGTGGGATCGGCCCTGTATGAGTTATGTGGGTTAAAGGGTTATTAGACCACCCTAGTGGGGTCAGCCCTGTCAGCTTTATGTTAAGTGGTTAAGTTGGGGCCGACCTAGTTAGAGTTAAAAGTCAAGTGAAGTAAAGTATAAATAGAGGATGTGTGATCCTCATTTAACACATTCACTCACTCATCCAACTCGCAAAGTTGAGAGAGAGGAATGCGCACAAGTGGAGGAGAAGTAGCTACTAGAGTCATCTATCTTTTGGGGATTGATCTTTGTGATCTTTGTATTGGGGTTTATTCTATCTTTGAGGAAGTTGCGGGGTTTTTCACCTTCTTGGTTTTCCCCATGGAAACTCTGTGTCTCTTGTGTTTATGATTGTTATGTTGTGCATGTTATTCTCTTAATAGGATCCTAGATAATGTTTGAATGAAATTATCGGAAAATTAACATAATCTCCTCCTAGGGCAAAATAAAACGGAACTTTAGCTCCTTGGCTCTCCTCCCCATCACTGCAGCGTGCAAATGACCCCGAACAAAGGAGTCTCGCGGCCTTTTAAGTAATTAAAAACGGAATTTTTCAACCTGTCAAAAAATCGCAAGTCGACCCAAGATATCGACGATTTTTCAAGCTAAATATCGGCGATTTTTTGGCCGATTTTTCCTTGAAAAATCAGGGCCTCCAAAAAATCGCGATTTTTCGGCTTAGCGCGAAAAACCGACTGATTTTTGTAACTTTGGTCTAGATGCACCACTATCTATGAACCAAGTGTCACTAGAGGTGGGAATAGTACTTGATAAAACTGATATGAACATAAATTCTGTGTGATCTTCATTCTTTTGTTTCTTGTGATGATGATCTTCTTCTACATCAACAGTGGATGTTTCATGCTTTCTTTTGATTTGGCTTCAACAGCTACTAGCCTAATGTCCATACTTTCTGCACCTGTAGCATTGAACTTGAGATGCATCCATCTTCTTTTTTTGTTCTTGGCGGGAACTTGATCTCCTTTCTTGGTGCTTGTGTTTATGGAACTTCTTCCCTTTTCCCTTACCTTTCTTGGCATGGGAAACAAAAGCTTGGTTCTCCTCAGGTCTAGTGCCATGGAGTCTTTGACGTGTTGCAATCCTTGTCTCCTCCTGAGAGCAATCTGCCCAAAGCTTGTCAAACTTTGGTAGTTTGGATCTACCACTTATGCTTTGGATAAAGGACTCCCATGATGGTGGAAGACCATTTAGAGTGTGGAGGACAAGCTCCTTATCATTAATAGTATCTCCACTGGTGCTGAGCTTGTCCCTGAGTTCTGTGATCCTCATAAAGTATGAGGCAATGGATTCTGACTTGGCTATCTTCATATTTAAGAGTTGGTTTCTCAAAGTCATGGATACATTGAGGCTAGTGTGTTCAAACAACTTCATAATGGTCTTGAACATTTTCCTAGCATTCTTCTTTCCTGAGATTTGTGGGACCAAGTGATCTCTCACTAAATCCACAAGTATCCTTCTTACTTTAGCATCATTCTTCCTCCATCGGGATTTATCCTCTTCGGCTTCTGGTTCAAGAACCTTCTCATTTACATATAGTAAGAGGTCATTTTCTTCTAGAAGCAAAAGAACCCTAGACTTCCAAGAGATAAAGTTGGAAGCTCCTTCCAAACGATCTTCAACCTTCATACCAATCATCTTGATTGCAGATCTGGTTAAGAAACCCTAGCAGGAGCCAGGTCAAAAATGAAAGTTGATAATTTGAAAAACTGAAACCACAGATAAATGTGCCTTGCCAAGGAGAGTTGAATTGAGGTAGAGCTGATCCAACTCTATGGAGAGAAGTGTGTTAAAACTGAAACCCTAATTCTGCTGCAGCCACTGAGTTAGGTCAAAAATTGAAAATTCTTGGAATTGAATTCCGTCTTCACCAAAAGATGTGCCTTGCCAAAAACAAAATTCCTATAGCTCTTTTTCTCCAAAATGATGGGTGAAGACTTCACAAGATGAAACCCTAGTTCCGGCAGGGTTCCGGCAGGGTTCCGACAATGTTTCGACAATGGCTTCTTCTAGAACTACTCTGATACCATGTTAAATTTTCATACATTCATAGCATAATAATACAAATGCATAACCAAGATCACTAGAAGAAAGACAAAGCACAAAACAACAACATAGAGTTTATCCTGGGAAACCCAATTGGGAAAAACCCAACAACCTTCGTATAGAGATGATAATCCCGAGATCATAGTACAAAGATAAAAGAGAAAATGTGAAAATGATTTTCACAAGTAGAAACCCCAAAACTGCTTCCTTCTCCAGCTTGTGCAAACTTCTTCTCTCTCCCAAGTGATGCGTAATTGTGAAGTGACTGAATGAGATAATGAGGTGCACTTACATCTTATTTATACAAGTGCAAACATGAAAAATCCCTAACTGGGCCGACTTCACCTGGGGGAAATTAATAATTTTATTTTAATATTTTTATTTTGCTTGTTTGAACCCCAAGGTTTATGTTATCACACTAACTCTAGCTGCTACTAAAGGTATCTCGTTCGAGACGGTAGAGGGCAAGCAGCCAGGTAAGTGTAACCTACAAACGCCAAGTCCACCGTCCGAAGGGCGGTAAGTCACACCAGACAAGGCGTTTGTCACTTCGGATAGGGCACGTAGCCTAATCCAGGGGAAGACCCTTCTCAACCAGTGATGATCGAGAGACAAAAAAAAAGACACCCAAATCCCAAATGGTAAAGAGATAGGAACGAGAGATGAGTGCTGATGAGATCCTAAGTTGGATTTCAGCCATTGATTGGACACAAGGATAAAATGAGTATGTGAATGGAAAGTGACCAGCAATCAAACGTGATGAGATAGTGAGATACATCAGTGATTGTGTGGTTGAAAAACAAGCTAAGGAGGTACAGTAAACTGCAAGTGAAGAGATGTAGTATAACTGCCCAAGAAAGGGGACTAACTCAAAAGCTTAGTGAACCTAGGGCAGTGCCAAATTAATGTTTAAATTCACTTCCAACAAACGATAGCTTGGCTTTTTATGATGAAATGACGATTTAAACCCAAATCCAAACTACCCACAACCCCAAAACAACCCAGCTAGACAGAAAGAAAAAAATGCCCTAGGGGGGCGTTTTTGCCAAGTGGACCAGTGCTAGATCTACGGGCAAATGGAGTCTAATCAACCCGAAACTTTGGACTTAAGCATTTAAAAAATTTTATAAGCAGGTTTGGAAAGAAAAACAAGTTTTAACGGTTTAATTTTAAGATTTTAATTTTTAGGGCTTTTAATGTAAATTTCTCTCTAAAACCATTCAAAAATTGAAATGCAAGAGAAAGAAGTGAAACACCTACTTGGAACCAACTGATATTTTTGATTTGCTAAGGTTATACGTCCCGAAGATCAAATAGAAGCGATTGTAGAAGTCCCCAAGTGAATTTGATTTGCTCAATCCCACCAACTCGCCCTCCTTGCCTGCCAATACAAATGGACATAAATCAAATCTGTATGACAAGTAAATGAAAGCTACAACAATACAAATATGAATGAGAAGAAATGCTTGGCTTAAATGGCAAAGACACTTCCCTTTGAAGGGCAATCCCGGAGAGTGGAGCAACAATGGTGGCCAAGTGGTGCGCCATCCTCCAAGAATTTGTATTTGTTGCAAACAATGGTAAGAAACAATATGCTGAACACAACCACAATCTATTCTAGTGCATCAAGATGGCAAGGCAATCAACTCTCCAAAGAAATCAACACAAGAACACAAGTAGAGCTGCAAGTTGTTTTCTCTTCTATTCCAAGTCCAAAATGCCAAGAGAGAAGTACAAAATGGGTGAGTGTCTTCTCTTATAGAGAAAGACCACTCTCAACCTTATCTCCCTCCAAAACCAAGGGCTGAGATTGAATCTCTCAATGCCCAAATTGATGGAGTAGATCACTCTCAAGAGGTGAATTACCCTCTATAGCGCCCATGTGGACAATGGGGCCACTCATGGGGCCCAATAAAACAATACAAATGGTGGTTGGGGAGTGCCTATGGGCTGTTTTAGCCCCCCATACCACTAAACCATAGTCTCCATACAACAAAACCACAAAAATGTGATTTTTGCTAAGTGAAAAAATGCCCCCCCATGGGAAAATTCGTCCCACATGGTGAGCTGGCCAAAGTGAGGGCCCCACAACACAAGTAGAATGTCCAAACATAGTAAAAATACCTTAGAAGACCCCCTTGTATTATCCAACCTTTGCATTTGCCATTTTTCCATAGTTACCTTTGCCATATTTGATTTTCCATATTAATTTATTGCTGGTTTTTATTGCTGAAGATGTAATTTAGGTTTTTGACCCACTTATAATGCCCGGATTGACGAACCATCTGCTGCAATGTGATCGAAGACCCCAAATATAATAGACATGGCTACTTGAACGAACCCGATCCATCAATTAGGCACTGTTTGCCCAAAGTCCATGAATTTTAATTAAAACAGGTCTCTGGTGGCCCATAATAATTAAAAATCTCCTCAACGCTTCAACTTTTTCAAATTTTGACACTTGGAGGCTCATATGGGACCCCAAGAGATAACAAATGACCAAAATCGAAATCTTGATCGCAATATTTTTTCGGGCCCATTTTTGGCCTAGTCAACCTGGTTTGACCCAGTCAAATCTGGTCAAAATGGCAATGGCTGAAAACCTGTAAGAAACATGAAGCATCAAGGCTTCCTTATTTACGTTAGTACATTACTTGAAACAATATAATGCCGATATGGTGATCAAAACATAAATATCTGAATAAATACAATCCCCGGGCGAGATGGGCCCACCACCTCCAACAAAGGCTCAAAACTGCTATGCACAACTTATAGACTTGACCACTTAGCTAACTTTGGATGAGGTGGATAAACAAGGTGAAGGATAAGGGAAGACGAGGACCAAGACCATGTGACCCCTCGGGTAAACAGGGAGAGCGAGACCCACTGACATAAGCATACCATGATAAAACACAGGGAAGGGCAGTGCCTCACAAATGGGTATAGTGCAAGGAAACCACCACTGATCATCTAACATGAACCTTGCAACTCACATCCGTGCCTTCAGAAGACTCCGTGAGGATCTTTTCTAAAGCTGCCATGACTGGGTGTTCGGCAAATCGTAACTTGAGACTCTAGGGGACACTTAGAATTAGCTGTCCCTTACTCCATCTCACCTCCTTGCCTCGCAGGACTAGGTGAGGAAATAACCACTACAAAGCTGATACATATGGCTGACCTGTGTCCGTGTGTGTTCAAAAACACATTTCTTGGACTTTTACATTGACTTTCATACATAGCCTTTTTGGCTTGATTTTACATTTCACAAAGCCTTTTTGGCTTCTTTTACATTTCAAGGCCCTTTTTGGGCCACATACATATCTCAAAAGATATAACAAGGTGCTCATACTACAAAGTAATGGGGGCAAGTGAACATGCTTCGATGACCAATGGGGAACACCCGGTGAGTCTACACAATCCTATACTGCATTGCAACATCGGGGGCAACCGACAAGAGCAAATCCCAGGTTTGAGAATGCATCTCAAACACTAAAGAGCCGAGGCACAAAAGACAAGGAATCATGGCATACTCAGAGGTCAATGGGGAAAGGGATCCTCAAGGTCACAAATCAAGGTCCAAGTCAAGAGAAATCAACATGAATGAGTCAGATGGATGGAAGAAAGTGACAGGTGGATCCAAGTTTAGCTGTCAAGGAGGACGAAATGACCAAGTCTATGCCAGTAACGAGGATGGGAACCAGTGTGCATATACATGAGCCTACTAAATAAGGTGGACTGACATCACCAAGGGCTATACACATCATAATAAACAACGAGATCACCATAATCAAACATCATATGTCAAGTCCGTGTACTATCATAAATAAACAAGTCTAAACAACATGTGTAATAAACCATAAAGTTCTATACCTGCCATACCATATACCTGTTGCTGAAGTTGTCTCTTAAACTAGATCTCTACTGAATTCGGGCAATAAGTGGCAAACCAGCAATACTCTGTAGTGCTCTCATCACAATATGGCTAAGTAACTATCTCAAATGGGATCATGCAAACCCTGGCAAGGAAGGGTGACCATGTAGGCAATGTTGTATAACATGTCTGGACCAATACAAAACCATCTGTCCCCTTTGATATCTCTGCTCGAAGCAATCTGAATATAATGCATGCCCCCTCTGAAGGCATCTGATCTTTGATCTGGAAAAAAAAATGTAGTATGGTCCCTGACCACACAATCTGCAGCATGGTAGCTCCAGCTAACATGGATGTGATAACAGTTTACATTGATTCTTTCATGTGTTTACATAAGTAATTACATCATGTTTATCTCCCTTAGGAGGTACAATCAAGTATAATAAAATATAATGAATAATATCTTCCAAAGTTGTACAAAATCCAACATTATGTTGGTTTATAATCTCTCATTTCATTAAGAACATTGGCTAAATCAGTTCACTTCCAAATTTTGGAACAGTCACTTGGTTTAAATGTTTTACATTGCATGGTTAATCCAACACAACTATTGGCTAAATGTATCTTTCAATTTCTGAGATTTCTTTTGTGCATTTTCCTTATCTTGTAAATATTTCTATTGCTCAAGCTCTTGATGATGTTTCTAATTTTATGAATCTTGGATTTATGATAATGAGACATTGTCATTTAAATCTTTCATTGAAGTATTGGCATTAAGTTATAAGATCTAAATACCACATTGGGAGAAGTGATTATAATCACTTCAAGAAGTCTAGAAAATATCACATTAATTAACGTTGAGCTACTTGTTTTTTCAAAAAAAATTCTCTCAAGGAAGGACTCACCTCAGGCCAAACTTCATAATATCTTAAGGCATTAATCTAATAACTTGTCTTATGTGCAATTTCATTTTGTGGATCTATTTTTTTTTCTATGGAAAATGAACCCACTTGTTTAATCACATTTTAATTTCCAGTCTTGTGAGTTACTTGCTACAATTTATTTTCCATAATGGATCTTGCTAAATGTCCATGGTTTATTTTACATTTCATCTTTGAGCATTTCCTTTTAAAGTGATTGATATATTGAGCTAATTGATATCTTCCATGGTTAAATGCTTTTGGGAAGATTAACTTAATAACACACATCAACACGTCTTAAAAGCGAGAAGTTTGCACTGAGGTGATAGTGGTGATTTCTTCTGAAGCTCCCCCTTCATAGCACTAGTGGATTAAGACTTTTCCACTTAGGTGCTAAATCAAGCTGTAACAGAATCTTTTCCTCATTTCTTCTCTTCTATTCCAAGACAAGGAGGACGCATCATTAAGGTAGGACCTACATATTTAATACAATTTCAAAGATTGTAGAAGGGTTCCATCTTTTTCCAAGCTTTGTGACTTCTTCCATTCATTTCCATTCTCAAATTTGATTCCATCATTTTCAGCACCAGTTACCTTCCAACTTTGAAGCAATACTTTTTCACAGGGTAACATCACGATATATCAGCTATTGCATGGCAAAGGCCTCTAGTTGTTGTTATTATCATGGTTGTAACTCCTCTTGTTTTCTTTGGAGCAAATTTGATTCTCTTGTTGTTGATTGAACATTGTAGTGGCATCTTCATTCAGCATAATGGAAATCAAATCCTTTGACGGTGGAGTCTTGTGTGAATCTTATGTTTATGTGTGTGGAACTTAATCTTTGATTGCTTGCACTAGTTTCAGGTTAGAATGTGATGTGTTGTTTGAATCAGTGAAATTTGACACATTTGCCTCACTGGTTTCCCTTCTTTCTTGACTCCATTTCTCCAAACAAGGCACAGGATTGATAGGACCAATGGTTCTATTGAAAATTCATCTTTACGAGATCTGCCACTTATAGGGTGACAAAGATCATTGTTCTGCAACACTTATTGGAAAAACAAAGGGAGACTATCACAGATTTGTGTCATTTTTGGGCTAATTTGGCAAATTAAAACATAATTCTGCAATTTTCCTTCACTGTTTGGAGAAATTAATTGCAGATTTTGGAGAAAACAAAGGGGTTTTCATAAGTTTGAAGTACTTTTTCTTCAGAAAAAATAATTTCAAGATTCAAAACCTCCAGGGAGACCCCCCCTTGAATTGGCATGCACCAATTTGGAAATGAGGGGAAGTTTAATCGATGACAGGGATTTGCTTCCTAATAGTTATCCAGACACTTTTGGATCGCACTCATTCGAAGGGCATTTCCAGGCAATAACATTCACAGGGACAGTAGCAAACATGGAAGTCATTGAAGACAACTACAGTGATGCATTGGAACTAAGATTCCACTACAATCTTCTGAAGTTGCAGCCAAGAAGCCAATCATCACCTAAAGGAGGGATAAAGGACCAGTAGAAGAATAGTAGCAAGAGGAACTAGAGAAAGGAATACTACAGCAGCAAGAAGAGCAGCAAGAAGAAGAGGAAGAAGGACCAGAATAGCAACAAACAGCAGAGGAAGGATTAAAACAACAAGAACAACAAGAGGACGGTAGCCAGCAGGAAGAAAAGGAAGGACTTTCAGTGCCGAGGACGTCAGCACAAATAGCAGTGAAGAATAAACAAAAGGTGGAAAACTTTGCTAATTTTGCTCTGGTAAGTGTGGTTCTTAATTCTCCATTGCAAAAGAAGAGTAAAAAGGTTGAAAACTTTGCTAGTTTTCTCTGATGAGTGTGATTGTTAATTCTCCATTGCAAAAGAACAAGGACAGGAAATCTTAATGAATAATGGCTTCAACTTGAAAGGATTCACTAATTCAGACTTGGCTGAATTGACAAATGATGAAAAAACCCTTTCTGGAAGAATCCTTGAAGACACGAGTTGAACAAGTTGGAGAAACCCCCTGGTTGGTGAAGAATCCAATTAGTCCTCCATTGGCTGATATATTCATCAAGCCATTAATCAAGGACAATATTATATAATTTAGGCACAAGATTGATGTAAAAGTTAACAAGTTATCAAGTCTGATTATATCTCTTGTGAAACAAATAAACAAATATTATTTTACAACCAAATGATTTACAACAGAGTGGTGGTTTGTCATCATTGTTGGTGGTCAAAGGATTCTCGGGAGCATGTTGCCCTCCTTTGTGTTATTGGAGTGTGCTTTCCAAGGCTGGGTGCTGGGCTCTAGGGCTGCACCCTCGAAGTCTGAAGTACATGGATCTAAGTCTACCTGTCTGACTGCATTTTCCTAGACTCTATTGGGTCTCCATGGTAGGTCATACTTAGCCACAACTCCATCACTAGTCACCCACGGTACATGGATCTAAGTCCACCTGTGTGACTTTTAGCATACTTTACTAGTCTCTATTAGGTCTCCATGGTAGTTCATACTTCATACTTATGAGATTTGAACATATATAGATCTAAGTACATAAACTGAAGAGATACGCAATGAGAATCAAATTAGCCATCAACATATTATGTAATAAATGAATAACATAAATTACTACGCAAGAACTCATAACAGAAGAGAAGAAGAATGATCTATTTCCTTAATTGCAAATGAGTGGAGTACAATATTTAAAGACCGACAATTCGAATTAGGGTTAGAGTCAATTCAAATTGCCCATGCAATGGATGAGATGTGTTAGGCTTAACAAGAGGCTAAAACCCCTTAGTTAGCCATGCTAACTCTCTTGAACTAAGTTAAAATGACTTAAGACTACAAAATAACTAGTTAATTGATGGAGTGTTGAGTTAACTGAGTGAATGCTTAGTTAATTGAGTGAATGTTTAGTTAACTGACCAAAATACTCTAATTAGGTCCATGAAGGCGCTAAATTGCTAATGTACATGAATGGTCAGTTAGGAGAAAGATTATCAAGTTTCTCCCAGTTACCCATCAAGACTAAACACTAGCACTCCTTAAATCAGAGAATCACTCTCTAAATCAGAGGATAGCCCTCAGTGTGCACTAGTGTCATCCTCATGATCTCATACACAAACATACATTTATTGGTATAATCTCAATATTATCAGAACATTATAATTCTAAATAATCTTAAGTATGTATGGTTATGATTATTTCATACACAGGTATACTTACCTAAGATCCTAACAAAGTAGGATTCTTACTTGATATAGGAAAACATAACTAGATTATCAAGCTTGGTCATGTCTTAACATACCCAAACAATATCTTCTTTTGTTCTCTTCAATGATTTAGAGATCCTGTGCTAGAACCTGCATATCTCATAAGTTAGGCATAGTAGAACAAAGTCATACATACCTCGTAAGTAGAACTTCCATATGATCAAGGATTATGGATGAGTCTTTTTCTTCATGTCATCATGGTCATGGAACTCGATTTGTCTTTCTTGATGTACTTGTATCTTGTTAGCAGACAACATCAACCTCATACAACACCACAGTGCATTAGTATAATCATATAACCCTAATCAATGAATTTCTTCTATCATTCACATGCATTCATACTTTTATTAGGGTGATAAGACAATTCTAACATTGTACTAACCTAAATAATATGAAGACAAACATATTATGAACTTAATCAAGAATCGGATTTCAAGACATACCTGTATCTCCTTAAGTCATACCTGTCAAGACTTCTTGTAGTTTTCTTATGTAAGGCCTTAGCCTCATCTCCCCCTGAAACTAGATCTGGAGCTCGATTAGGGTTTGTCAGAGAAACCCTAAAAATTCAAACTTTGACTTTCACACTTCTGAATGTATGGAAGGATGTGTCTTGCTGAGCTAATCAAACTAGCATACTTCAATTTTGAAATCTCCAAAATTTGACCCCTCAAAATTGCCTTCGAAACTTCTGGATCTTCTGGACAGTATCCCGAACTAGGGTTTGATGAAGCCCACCCTTCTGCCGAATCAAAAGGTTCGATCCAAGGCTCTAAACTCTTATTTTTCTGAGGAGCTTCCAACCGTGGTCATAGACTTCAAAAATTCCAACTTTTGCTGAAGCCCGAATTTTCCACCTTTCCGATCAAAATCCCAAACTGAGGTTTGATCAACCCACTCTTCTGACCAACCAAAAATTTTGATCTTGCTCTCTAAATTTCTATTTTTCTAAGTAGCATTCAGCCGTGGACTCCGATTCCAAAAATTCCAACTTTCTCCGAAACCCTAAATTCCGGAAGCCATGAATGAATGTGCTCAAAAAATAATTTTGTTTTGACAGAAATATGTACCTAATTGTTTCTGGTGTAACTCCAAAATTTTCGATCCACAGGGTCTGAAAACGTTTTCTGTGGTAGCCTGACCTGTCATCTTTCCATCCTGACAGGGCTGACCTCAATTGGATTTTCTGAGAGAGAGTTATGCCAAGTGTCGCAACATGACCTGTTTATGGGATAAAACAGGAGAGCGAACTTGTACAGCGTACCACGTGTCACCGGTTCAACTTCGGCCTCTGAAAAAGTTTCTTGAGATAGTATAGTCTGTGCACTACCTGTCAATTTTTACGAAATTTCATTTGGAGCTTCCTAGCCCAAGTTATGACCTTTTTGCCTAGGTCACCTGATTATGACAGAGATCTGGAAGAGGCAAAAACCCTAACTTGTACTGATCATAACTCACAAAGTACAACGAATCTGAGGGTGTCCTTTGGACACAAGGTACATGGGGATGTTATCTACGAACTGTAAACTTTTCAGATCCTGAACCTTCGCCAAAATGGATTTATAGCGAAAGTTCCACGATGACTTTTTTTCTATATAAAACCCTAACCTTCAAATTGTCGCAAGTGAAGCAAGTGTCGTAAGTGCCATACGTTGCCTTCCTTCAAGTTAGCTCTAATACCATGTTAAGATTCAATATGCTAAGACAGAAAATATCAGCATTACATTCCATTTCACAACAATAGCATATACAGGATCACTGAAAGAACAACAAGCACAGCATAAACACAAGAGACACAGATTTATCCTGGGAAACCCTCATGGGGAAGAAAACCCAGCAAAGCTTCCTCAATATAGATGACCAGCAAATACAAAGATGTAATCCACAACCATGAGCTCCTTCTCCTCCACAGCAGATCTCTCTCTCACTTATGCGTTATTCACAAGTGAGTGCAATGTGTGTTAAATGAGGAACACACCTCTATTTATACACATCTCCGACTTGTATTTTATATTAACTATGTCGGCCCCAACTTTACCACTAGGTTAAACACCCCATTACAACTGACTGGGCCAACCCCTCTAGGGTGGTCTAATAACCCTTTGACCCACATAACACATACAGGGTCGACCCCCACTAGGGAAGTCTAATAACCCAAGTTACCACATTCCGACGGAGGAATAAACATCTCTGGATATACAATAAGATCTTCACGGAGGAATGAAACATCTCCGGAATAATAAAGTACAAATATAATATTCTTTGAAGTTACAATATTTCAACAGATCCGTGGTGTATTTGTAGTCATCTATAGCCAGTTTGAGGCTTTTGAGTCCATTGGTGTAGTCGTACGTATTTTGGGCAAAGGAAGAATCTATTTTGTGCATTTTGATTATTTACAGAGGATTTCAACAGTTTTATTCAATTTATTAAAGTGGCCAAGGTATGGCAGGTATAACGAAGGAATAATGGATGGCAAAGTTATGATTTGGGTGTTATCAATATAGCTCTAGAGGTGATTCAGGTACACTTTTGCATGGTCCTCCATCATTGTTTGACATCACGAGTTACATTCTCCTCCTCCAGGTAGTTCACACTTCTCCATAGAGGGCAACTTTTGGTGGAGTATCGTATGTTTTATCATTTGTACCATGTGCAAAGTGTTGTAAAGTCACTAGCAGGCAAGTTGTGACCCCTAAGTGACTAATGTTATGTTATATCATGGTTTATCATTGTACTTGGGCGTTAAAGGCAATTCACCCCCCTCATTGTCTAGTTGATCCATGTATTGACTGTGAGATATAATCTCCACTATTGACCGTTATTGTTATATCTTTTAATCTCAACCGCTCCTTCATAAAGTGGTTAGGGATTTGATCTCTCTAAAATCCATATAAGAGAGGAGACCCCTCATTGTAAAGGGACTTTGGATCTTGATTGAAGGCAATAGAAAAAATTTATTTGGACAAAGCTTGTGTATCTCTTAGTGAAATTCTTGATTTCTGTAGTTCCCAAGTTCCTTCGTCACTAAATATCTATTATATTTCCATATTCCGGCAATAGGAGGAGGGCGAACTTGTGTGGGGCAAACTTTGTGGGGAGACCCACTCCACCCACTCTCTCTCATGCGATTTCACTTGACAAGGAGTTTTTTTGTGTGATGATTCAATATTGTAATTGCTATTCCATTTGATCCTATTACTCTCTAGTCATCTTTTGTATGCATTTGCTTTCTTGATGGCATTTCAGGGAGGCGCACTTGGGCATCATAGAGCTATCTTGAGCATGGAAATTGGACATTCAAGTTGAAGATGTTGAATTCGGGGCAACAATTCTCAGCATCTCTTAGATCCAGGTAAGTCCAAACAAATTTTTCTTGTTTTTTTCTCTTCATTCCATTGTCTACATAAAATAAATTTACAAACCCTCATTAGAAACATACAAAAAAGTAATCTCGTCACATCGGTCTTATTTTGCATCTTCCTAAACTTGGGCATTTTTCTTAGTGGCCTAGGCATCAAAAACACCCTTGGGATGTCAACCATAGAGACCCCATAACCCCATCTTGAAAGGCACTAATCTAGCAGCCAAATCGCATTTTTGGTTTGGGAGGCAGTTTTTGTAAGTGTGGCGTCTATGTTGTTTGGGATCACTTCCAGTTGTCAGATCTTGTTACCAAGCGATTTAATCAAGTGATAGGAAGCTCTAATCTCTTACCAATTCATTGTTCTGGGCATTCTTCATCAATATAACTTAAATCCCCCAGAGTAGCAAATTGGTCATTTTTTCCTAGCACTTTCTCCTTAGATCATTGCACCTAATCTAACTATTGAGAAATTCTTCTGTTGGATTATATTCCAACCTTCTATAAACCCCATACCAATCCATTAAACAATACTTAGCAGTAATCTTTGGATCTAAGGTATTATCCACAGGGTATCTCACATTCGGTTTCATAACTTAAATTTGATATCCTATCATCAATCTTTCCCACAAGGTTACACTAGGGTCCCCCCCTTAGCCATTTTAGGCTTAAAGAGACAAGAGTCTTGTTTGATGTGACAACCAATTGCATCCTTGAGGTGCAAGATCCTTGCTTGTCACAGATTTAGCTACTTTCCCTCTTTGCCATCCTGGATAGGATACCTTTAGCGAGTAGCTACAAGATTTGTGATAACAGTTACAAATGCACTTCTTTGATGGTTGCAAATGAGCTCTTTGGTGGCTACAAAAGCCTTCTTCAATCTGCAAGAGTAAGATATTGACAAGAAATCACTTACACACTAACTAGTTTAGTACCCCCTATTGCTCTGATACCATATGAGATTTGAACATATATAGATCTAGGTACATAAACTAAAGAGATATACAGTGAGAATCAAATCAGCCATCAACATATTATGTAATAAATGAATAACATAAATTACTACACAAGAACTCGGAATAGAAGAGAAGGAGAATTATCTATTTCCTTAATTGTGAATGAGTAGTGGAGTACAATATTTAAAGACCAACAAATCAAATTGCCCATGCAATGGATGAGATGTGTTAGGCTTAACAAGAGGCTAAAACCCCTTAGTTAGCCATGCTAACTCTCCTAAACTAAGTTAAAGTGGCTAAACTAATTTAAGACTACACAATAAGTAGTTAACTGATGGAGTGCTAAGTTAACTAATTGAATGCTTAGTTAACTGAGTGAATGTTTAGTTAAGTGACCAAAATACTCTAATTAGGTCCATGAAGGTGCTAATTGTTAAGATTTAATATGCTAAGATAGAAAATATCAGCATTGCATTTCATTTCACAACAATAGCATATACAAGATCACTGAAAGAACAACAAGCACAGCATAAACACAAGAGACACAGATTTATCCTAGGAAACCCTCATGGGGTAGAAAACCCAGCAAAGCTTCCTCAATATAGATGACCAGCAAATACAAAGATGTAAACCATAGACATGAGCTCCTTCTCCTCCATAGCAGACCTCTCCTTCACCTATGCACTATTCACAAGTGAGTGTAGTGTGTGTTAAATGAGGAACACACCTCCTCTATTTATACACAACTCCGACATGACTTTACACTAACTAGGCCGACCCTAACTTTAACCACTGGGTTAAACACCCCATTACAACTGACTGGGCCGACCCCTCTAGGGTGGTCTAATAACCCTTTGACCCACATAACACATACAGGGCCGACCCCCACTAGGGAAGTCTAATAACCCAAGTTACCACATTTCGATGGAGGAATAAACATCTCCGGATATACAATAAGGTCTTCACGGAGGAATGAAACATCTCCGGAATAATAAAGTACAAATATAAAATTCTTCGAAGTTACAATATTTCAACACTCCCCCTTAACGAGAAGGATATTATAACATCTACAGGAGCAAGGAGTCATCAACATCATACATGATACATCTATAAATCATTAGAAGCTTTCTCAACATCATCAGTAACTCAACCAGTTACTGGAATATCTTTAGGTCTTCAATACTGGAGTATCAGCATCGTCCGTATTGAGTCTTCACCTTCTGCAGCACTCGATCAGCTACAGCAACATCATCATCTGGATCCTCACGATCAACAGCATCGTCGTCACACGATCATTGTCATCACACGATCATCAGCATCGTCATCTAGACCATCACGATCAACATCATCATCATCTAGACCATCATGATCAACAGCATCATCTGGATCATCTCGATCTACAGCATTTGGATCATCGCGATCTACAGCATCATAGCAGCATACCCTATAATACACATGATCCAATTACGGGATGATCAATCCCTCTCACTTTAAGACACCTCTCATGTCTATGGACGATGCAATCAAGATCTACTTACAGGATGATCAATCCTGATCCTTTTCATACAAATCCATGTTTAGGGACAATGCAGTCCTTGATCCGTTTAAGACAAATCCATGTCTAGGGACGATGCAGTCCGTGATCCATTTAAGACAAATCCATGTCTAGGGACGATACAGTCCATGATCCATTTAAGACAAATCCATGTTTAGGGACGATGCAGTCCTTGATCCATTTAAGACAAATCCATGTCTAGGGACGATGCAGTCCTTGATCCATTTAAGACAAATCTGGGGACGATGCAGTCCCGACCACAGTGCCAGTCCTTTTTCATACTGGATGTGACCTAGATCAGATCTAGGATTTACCACCACAGAGCCAGTCGTTTTTCATATTGGATGTAGGCCTGCCACCTGCAGGTCTTCATCATCTACAGAGCCAGCCCTTTTTCATGTTGGATGTATCACATCTACAGAGCCAGCCCTTTTTTATGCTGGATGTAACCTAGATCAAATCTAGGATTTATTGTTGGGTATGTTATATCTCTTCACATAGTCGTTGCGTGTACAACACGATCCCCATGGTTGCTTTTTTGCTTTTTCGCGATTTTTGACCCATTGTACTCTATCTAATCCCGGTAAAAGGGATTAGGGTTGTAACCTAAATTCGGGTAAACGAATTAGGGTTTTAGATGCTGCGGAATACCATTTATTGTATTGTACATGGTTAAATAAATATAATAACAAAAGGAGCAGTGCGGCTCTAAGTTTTGTTGGTTTTTTCCCGGTTAAGGGTTTCCAGGTGAAAATCTCTGTGTAATGTGTGTGCCATTGTGTATTTTCTGTTAATGCTTAAGAATCATATAAGTTTGTACTTCACTGTTAAGGTTTAAAACTTACATTTATCACCACAGAGCCAGTCCTTTTTCATACTGGATGTGACCTAGATCAAATCTAGGATTTATCATGTACATTTTGAACTAAAAGATCAGGGACGATGCAGTCCTATCACGTACATTTTGAACTAAACGTTCAGGGACGATGCAGTCCTATCATCAATTTTCGGAGACAGATGTCTACAGGTCTATTCAAGGGACCGAAGTCCAGGGATGATGCAATCCCTCTCGTCCACTAGGGACTTCTTCCTCAGAGACATATGTCTATGGATCAATTCAGGGGACCGAAGTCCAGGGATGATGCAATCCCTCTCGTCCACTAGGAACTTCTTTCTCGAAGACATATGTCTATGGATCAATTCAGGGGACCGAAGTCCAGGGATGATGCAATCCCTCTCGTCCACTAGGAACTTCTTTCTCGGAGACATATGTCTACGGATCAATTCAGGGACCGAAGTCCAGGGATGATGCAATCCCTCTTGTCCACTAGGGACTTCTTTCTCGGATACATATGTCTACGGATCTCTTTTAGGACATGTGTCCAAGGATGATACAATCCACTCGTCAACTTACACCAAGTCTAAGGACCACTCATCGACCTCATCATCGGTATCACCAATACATGTATCCACATCATTGACCTTTCTGTCGATGCAGGCAATCTCATCATCAGCGACCACATCACTCCCCCTTTCGAGGAGGGTCCTTCTCGACTACACCAAGCTTGTCTCGGAAATACACAAACTTTGCTCGAGACAGAGGTTTTGGTCAATACATCAGCAACTTATTCATCAGTGCTCACATACTCGAGCTTGATAGCTCCTTTCTGCACCATATCTCGTATATAAATATATCAGATCTCTATGTGCTTTGACTTATCATGGAACACTGGATTCACAGTCATCTTGATACAAATCTAGTTGTCACACAAGATCACAGTGGGGTCCATCTCTAAGTCAAACAATCCTGATAACAGCTTTCAAAGCCATTTCACTTCACAACTAACAGATCAAGCAGCTATATATTTTTCTTCGGTTGTGCTGAGAGCCACACTAGACTGCTTCCTGCTAAACCATGAGATCATGGCAAATCCAAGACAATTACATCTGTACGATGTGCTATTCCTGTCTGATACACTTCTTACCCAATCGGCATCTGTGTAGCCATTCAATCTGAAGTCATGATCTCCAAAATAATATAGACCAAAGTCTATCGTACCCTTCAGGTACCTCATCACATGCTTTGCAGCTATCAGGTGAACTCGTCTAGGTTCCACTAGATACTGACTCAAGGTGTTCACCGCAAAGCATATATCTGGCCTGGTATTCGTCAGATACATCAATGACCCAATAATCTATCTATGCAGAGTTATATCTACTAACTCTGATGAGTCATCAGCTAACAGCTTCAAGTCGGAACCCATGAGAGTGGCCAAGGTTGTACATTCCAACATATCAAATCTTCTCAAGATTTCCACAGCATACTTTCCTTGGTTGAGAAAGATTCCTTCTGGGCCTTTCCATACTTCCACATCAATCTGAGATCTTTCATCTCAAATTCTGTAGCTAGCTTCTTTCTTTCCATGATTTGTTTCTCATTCCCTGTCAGAAAGAGATCATCCACATACAGTAATAGTATGACAAGTTCATCATCCATAACCTTAAGGTAAAGGTTAGGATCAGCTTTACTTTTGGTAAAGCCCAAGATTTTCAAGAAGCTATCAGCTTCTCCTTCTGTGAGTGAACATCATCTACACTCTGCAATGAGTGTTCTTCTGCATATCTATCTGTGCCATCTCTCGTCAGATGGGCCTACTGACATGAGCCTCAAGATCATTCGAACTCTGTGGTGAGTTCCTTCTTGTATCCATCTAAGAGAAGAATGCCATCTGTATATGTACACCATCTTCAACCTTGTAGCAAAGGCTGAAATCTGCATCACCCATGGTGATCATTAAGCTCATCAAATGACTATTGATCCTGGGTGCCCGTACAGAGCTTTCTTCAATTATACCATTAAGAGAATGGTCTTATAGAACCACTTGGAGCAAACATCTCATCATGATCCTCTTCCTCTTTCTAAGAGAATCTTCTAGCCACAAGCCTTCTATAGCATGTTTGATTTGTAAGTCTTCTTGTTGAACATCCATCACTTGTTTGGTGTTCATCATCATAGCACATGATCTTTTGTACAAATCAAAGTTAATCACATGATTAGTAATACTTCATAATCATCAAATTATGATAACCTACTATGCATACTGATATGATTCACATAGTCATGCAACTATCTTGACCAATATCTTGGCACAACACTTTTCCATATCCTATATGCATACAATGGCTATCTAGATGCCTTCCATCTCTACCAGAACATACTGTCAAGAGCGTACGCAACTCTCAGCACGTCAGCAAAGAGGTTTCATTCTAGATAAACAACAATGGAATGTTTGTTCAATCTTACCCATCATATGCATATTAGTAGTATACTGTTCAATGTTATATGAATGCTTACACTATGCATGATATATTCAAGGAATACAAATATGCATACGTGCCTCAAGTTATACAAATATTCAAGGAATACAAATATCATTTACTATTTCAGAGATTCAAATAACAACTCAAATACTTATCTTTTATGTTGAGTGGTTGCCTCCCGCTTGATCTCTATATGTCTTTGAACTTCTATTCATCCTGGTCCACTATGCATGCTCAACTATGCACTAGTGTCATCCTCATGATCTCATACACAATCATACATTCATTAGTATACTATCAAAACATGATAATCTTAAGTATGTATGATCATGATCATTTCATACATAGGTATACTTACCTAAGATCCTAACAAAGTAGGATTCTAACTTGATATAGGAAAACATACCTGGATTATCAAGCTTGGTTATGTCTTAACATACCCAAACAATATCTTCCTTGTTCTCTTCAATGATTTAGAGACCTTGTGCTAGAACCTACATATCTCATAGGTTAAGCATAGTAGAACAAGGTCATACATAACTCATAAGTGGAGCTTCTATGTGATCAAAGATTATGAATGAGTCTTTGTCTTCACGTCATCATGGTCATAGAACTTGATTTGTCTTTCTTGATGTACCTATATCTTGTTAGCAGACAACATCATCCTCATACAACACCACAAGTGCATTAGTACAATCATAAGTGTCATAACCTTAATCAATGAATGCCTTCTATCATTCACATCCATTCATTATTAAACAATTACAATTGTACTAATCTTAATAACATGAAGACAAACATATCATAAACTTAACCATGGACATATTTCAACACATACCTGTATCTCCTCAGTTCATACCTGTTAGGATTGCTTTTAATCCAATCCACTTTGATTTGCTGAAACTGGATCTGGAGCTGGATTAGGGTTTGTCAGAGAAACCCTAAAAAATCAAACTTTGAATTTCAAACTCCTGAATGGATGGAAAGATGTGCCTTGATGAGCTGATCAAGCTAGCATACTTCAATTTTGAAATCTCCAAAATTTGACCCCTCAAAATTGCCTTTGGAACTTCTGGATTTACTAAACAAGACCCTGAACTAGGGTTTGATAAAGCCCACCCTTCTGCCCAACCAAAAGGTTCGATCCAAAGCCCTAAACTTCGATTTTTCTGAGGAGCTTCCAGCCGTGGTCACAGACTTCAAAAATTCCAACTTTTGCAGAAGCCCTAATTTTCCATCTTTTTTATCAAAATCCCGAACTAGGGTTTGATCAATCTCGGCCTTCTACCCAACCAAAAAATTCGATCTTGGTCTCTAAATTTCAATTTTGATGAGTAGCATCCAGCTGTGGTCTCCGATTCCAAGAATTTCAACTTTCTCCAAAACCCTAATTTTCCACAGTAGTGACGATCCAAAAAATGGAGGTGCTCATAAACAATTCTATTTGGACAAAAATATGTACCTAATTGTTTCTGGTGCATCTCTGAAATTACGAATCCACAGGGTCTGAAACTTTGGCCTGTGGTAGCCTGACCTGTCATCTTTCCAACCCCACAGGTTTGACCTCAATTGGATTCTCTGAGAGAGAGCTATGCCAAGTGTCGCAACGTGACTTGTTTATGGGATAAAACAGGAGAGCGAACTTGTACGGCGTGCCACGTGTCACTAGTTCAACTTTGGCCTCTAAAAAAGTTACATGAGAAACTACAGTCCGTGCTCTACCTATCACTTTTTACAAAATTTCATTTGGAGCTTCCTAGCCCAAGTTGTGACCTTTTTTCCTAGGTCACCTGTTTCTAACTGAGATCTGGAAGAGGCAGAAACCCTAGCTTGTAGTGATCATAACTCACAAAGTACAATGAATCTGATGGTGTCCTTTGGACACAAGGTACATGGGTATGTTATCTACGACCTGTAAAGGTTTTAGATCCTGAACCTTCGCCAAAATGGATTTATAGCGAAAGTGCCACGATGACTGGTTTTTGCTATATAAAACCCTAACCTTCAAATTGTCGCAAGTGAAGCAAGTGTCATAAGTGCCATACATTGCCTTCCTTCAGGTTGGCTCTGAACCCATGTTAAGATTTAATATGCTAAGACAGAAAATATCAGCATTGCATTTCATTTCACAACAATAGC
Organism: Larix kaempferi; assembly: GCA_027924585.1. Taxonomy (NCBI): domain Eukaryota; kingdom Viridiplantae; phylum Streptophyta; class Pinopsida; order Pinales; family Pinaceae; genus Larix; species Larix kaempferi. Next base: position 1,022,010 of record BSBM01000198.1, read on the forward strand.
ATATACAGGATCACTGAAAGAACAACAAGCACAGCATAAACACAAGAGACACAGATTTATCCTGGGAAACCCTCATGGGGTAGAAAACCTAGCAAAGCTTCCTCAATATAGATGACCAACAAATACAAAGATGTAAACCATAAACATGAGCTCCTTCTCCTCCATAACAGACCTCTCCTTCACCTATGCGCTATTCACAAGTGAATGTAGTGTGTGTTAAATGAGGAACACACCTCCTCTATTTATACACAACTCCGACATGACTTTACACTAACTAGGTCGGCCCTAACTTTAACCACTGGGTTAAACACCCCATTACAACTGACTGGGCTGACCCCTCTAGGGTGGTCTAATAACCCTTTGACCCACATAACACATACAGGGTCGACCCCCACTAGGGAAGTCTAATAACCCAAGTTACCACATTCCGACGGAGGAATAAACATCTCCGGATATACAATAAGGTCTTCACGGAGGAATGAAACATCTCCGGAATAATAAAGTACAAATATAATATTCTTAGAAGTTACAATATTTCAACACTAATGTCCATGAATAATCAATTAGGAGAAAGATTAGAAAGGTTCTCCTAGTTACCCACTGAGACTGAACACTAGCACTCCTTAAATCAGGGAATTACTCCCTAAATCACCTGTAGTTTGAGGAAGCCCTTAGTTTGAGGAATGCACTAGGTTAAGTTTGATTAAGTGGCAGAAAGAGAGGTTAGAGGCCTTTAGAGCTTAGAATAAGCTCTGGGGTGACTTAAGAGAGGGTTTTAGCTCCAACAATACTAGCCAAAACTCCATTGAACTATCCACTGACGCCAAGTGACCCAATGTACATAGATCTAGGTCCACTCATTAGAGGAAATTTGGGATCTAAAATGGGCCTTATAAGAAAATGAGCCATCATATAAGAAAACGAGCCAACCATAATTTCTTGAGTTGGAACTCAAAAACCAATATAATTTCAATAAAATGAGTCAACCATAATGGTTGACTTGAGATATTTGTCATAAAAAAACCTACTTTTTTTGTTCATATTTTCAACATATATCCTTGTTTTTTTAATCAAATTTCGAGCGGGAGCACTCGTTGGATGCGGAATTAAATTCTACATACAACGAGTACCCACATTGCATACTTTTGACGGACCCCACTGCCCCAAATACAAGAAATACTTTTAACTATTATTTTATTATTTTCTTTAGGAGGCCCATTTTAGACCTCAAATTTCCTCTAATATATGTGATGTCGAGAACACTTTCCGAGCACACTTTCCTAGTCCCTATCAGGTCTCCATAACTCTAGTGACCTATGTTAGCTGCCTTCGACTTTTGTTGGCCTTTAGACATTGCCGACCTCCAAGGATGACATAAATGGTCACCACATCTTCATAGTACTTGCTTGGACCTTAGAGCCAATAACTTCATCTACAATCAAATACTTCCAAGAACACCATGTCCCAAGTGCACACAGCATGCTTGGATATCAACAACAAGATAGATTTATTATCAAGAACACCATATGGCAACTACATCTCCCTATCAACTAGACCATCTCAATATCATCTTATCTTCATACTATGCCATTCATAGCATTTCACTAGTTACAAGGAAACTAGAAAATATGCAAATGAAGAATAATTGTAGTTGCAAAATATGTACACATGGAGAGGATGAATATGTACCTGCAAATAAACAAATTTAGTGTTCATTATTTAGGAGGTTTATAGTTATCTTAAAGATAATATCTCCAAAGGCTAAAGAAGACAATAAACCCAAAATACAAACTCACAAGAATCATGAAATGTGGTTTCCTTGATTAAAGTTGATGGCACTAAAGATAATATAGCAATGCACAAATTGAAAGAATATTCAAATGCCTAGCAAGGGGACATGAAAGAAAATACAACCATTACACAGAGGTATCATGTATGCGATATAGTTCTTTACTAATACTAATACTATTTGATAGAGTTCCATTGAAGATTACTTAAAAGAGTAAAATTCAATTAATTTGGCATCACATGCTAGATTCTTCTATATTCGCCATGATAACACATACACAAGAAAATATTCATCATCATTTACTTCAATAACTCAACTTTTAAAACATCGCATAGTTTATAAAGTAATTATGTGTTACTAACCGTAATACTAGAGGGGGTTGTCTCGGGACCAACATATTTGTTCAAGAAAGCAGCTGCCCACAAGAACCCAGCTCTACCATACAATAATTCATAAGGCACATCATAGCTATCAATCCGTTTTGCAATCTGCATTAGTTACAAATTCAGGCATTAGAAACAGAAAACATAAAAACGTAGTGTGTTATGACATAACACCTATTTTTTGTTGTAGAGATTATACAAGAATGTCACATTATTGTCTCATAAAAGAAGCTGCCTTCTTGGACAGATTATATACCAATTGGGTTTAAAAGGTTTGCAGTGAATAAGTAAAACCATGAAAACTTGAAAAGCCATTATGCATGCATACTTATCTTAACGAACACTAATTAGAATGTTCTATAATGAAAACTTTAAAGCTTTCAAGTACAGCTATTAACATCTATTGTCATGTTAATTTGTGACATACATGTACAAGACTCTCCAATTAAATCAAAGGATATCCACATATTTCCCATCTCTCTTCATGCCCATAAATTGTCTATTTATTATTTATCAGGATTCGGATCTGGATCTGGATATGCATCTACCAGTTTTTTGAAAGGCTAGGATTCAAATGAAAAAAAAATATATAAATATTTTTTTTAATTTTTAAAAATAAAATTTGTATAAAAATATGAATTTTTGAATATATAATATATATTTACATTTGTAATATATAATGCTTATATTAGGCAGGGTCCCAGCCAGCATTAACTCCACCTTCATTGCTCTTATTCCTAAAGTGGATACTCCTTCCACTCTTAATGATTTCAGGCCTATATCATTATGCAACTGTGTGTATAAGATTATTACTAAAGTGATTGCTCAAAGGCTCAAACCTATCTTATCTACACATATTTCCGAGGAACAGTTTGGTTTTTTGGAAGGGCGTCAGATCCATGAAGCGATTGGAATTGCTCAGGAAGGACTACACAGCATTAAAACTAGAAAGCTGAAAGGAGCAGTTCTTAAAATTGATCTGTCAAAAGCATATGACAAGGTGAGTTGGCTCTATATACGTCTTATGCTTACTCATTTAGGCTTTGAGATTGGATTCATTCCATGGATCATGAGCTGCATATCTACTGTTTCTTTCTCTGTTTTAATGAATGGAACGGCGACTCCTTTCTTTCATTCTGGGCGAGGTCTACGTTAGGGATGTCCTCTTTCTCCATTGTTATTTTTGTTGGTGGCCAAGAGCTTAAGTAGGGCTATTAAGGAAGCCAAACGTACTGGAGATTTTGTAGGGATAATGGTGGCTCCGGGCATCTCTCTTACACATTTGCTCTTTGTGGATGACATCCTGATTTTCTGCTCTGGCTCAAGATGTGATGCTGTCAAACTCAAAGAGATTCTGGAACTTTTTTCTTCAGCAACTAGGATGGAGATTAATGATGGGAAATCCTCTCTTACTGTTTCACTAGTAAGGGAGGAGGATCTTTTAATATATACTAACTTGTTTCCCTATATTCTCCTTACTCTTTCGGAAAGGATCTTTTAATATCTGAAGCCTAATGACTATTTGAAACAGGACTGGGTTTGGCTTTTGGAAAAGCTAGAAAAAAGGTTAAAAAGCTGGAGCTTCAGGTGGCTTTCACAAGCGGGGAGGCTAGTCCTGGTGAAGTCCGTACTGGAAGCTATTCCAGTATACTGGATGTCACTAGCTTGGATTCCTAAAGGTATTTTAGATGCTGCTAGAAAAATTTGCTTTAGTTTTTTGTGGAACGGCAGGGAGGATGCACATGTTACTCCATGGGTGAAGTGGGAAAGAATTGCAGCCCCAAAAGCTTTGGGGGGGTGGGGACTGAAAAATATTTTTCATTTTTCCAAAGCGTTGGCTGCTAAGTGTGGTTGGCGGTTAATTAAGTTAGGGGGCTTTTGGGCAAGGGTTATGATACAAAAATACGTTGAGCCTGAAACTGTGGAAGAATGGATCAGGTCCCCACACAAGTCTCATAAAGGGGGTTCTGTCATTTGGAAAGCATTGGTGTCCTCATTTCATGTTATAGAACAGAATCTTGTCTGGGATGTTGGTACTGGTCAAAGGTTGAGGATTGGCCGAGATCCCTGGGTGGGATGTGAATCACAACATTTATTGTTAGAGGGTTTGATTGAGGAGCTGAGGCAGAGAGATCTGTTATTTCTAAATCAATTGGCGGATGTGGAGAATGTTTGGATGGGAAACCCTGTTTGGAGGAGGGCTGATTCTTTCGGCTTAGATGTGGAGATGGAGGAAGAACTGAGACAGTACTTTAGAGCTCTCAGTAGGGACCAGATTTTCCTGAATGAAGACGATGACACACTTATATGGGATGGGGATCCTTCCGGAAATTATACTCCAAAATTTGGATACCAGTGGATTAGTGAGAATTATGAGAATAGAGAATAGGTTTGGTGGTGGAAATCTATCTGGAAACTTCAATGCCCACTCAAAGCTAGATTATTCATGTGGTGTGTCTTGGCCAATAGGATCCCGACGTGGGATTTTTTGCAGAGAAGAAGTCTTCAAGGTCCCGGTAGATGCTACATGTGTAATCAGAATGAGGAAGACGCATCACATTTGTTTCTTAAGTGTAGCTTCACCACTGAGGTTTGGAATATTGTTTCTAGAATTCTACAAGTAATTTTTCTGTGGGATGGGAACACTTTGGAGGAGACATGGAGAAGGTGGTCACTCAACCCTGCTTTTACTGCCTTTAAAGCTCTTCCTCCTATTGTAATCTGGGGGATATGGCTCTCTCGAAACAAATGTCTGTTCTCAGAAAAAGTGGGACTTTAGGCTTTAGTGGCTATTAACAGTTGTGGGATCTTTTTAGCCCTCAAGAGGATCCGTCGTGCTCCCAGTCCTAGAAATATTCAACCTGTGGATATAGATCGTACTCAGCCGTGGGGATTCTTTGATGGGGCTTGTCAGAATGATCTATGTGGGGGAGGGGCTATTTTTTACTTGTCACCGGCTCACTTCTATGTCATGTCGTTTGGTTTTGGGAGGGGGGGCAACAACTGGGCTGAGATTCTTAGCCTTAAACTTCTTATCTCATTTGCTGTGGAACAATCAGTCAGTAAATTTTCTGTATTTGGGGACTCTTTGAATGTGATCAAGTGGGTAAATGGCTCATTTCAATGCAATAATCGGAGGATAGCTGCAGTTTTGGAACAAATATAGAACGTCACTCACACTTTTGAAACTTTTAATTGCAGGCACATATATCGGGAAAATAATGCCAAGGCGGACAAGGCCTCAAAGGAAGGGCTACTGTTGGGGGTCGAAATATGGGAAATTACTGAATATTTAGATGGTGTGGGTCGACATTATTTCCATAGACCGTTTATAGATTGAAGAACAAGACAGCCTTTTATTGCTCTTCTAAGTTGACATAGTTGATGGCACTTGTGAACAGCTAGATGGTTATCAGTATATTTTTAGTATAACACAGACTCTTCGGCTCTTAAAATCCTATACAGGCAGGTTCTTTATTTATGTAAAAAGACATTACAGTTTTGAACACAGGCATTTCATTTTTGTAAAAAGATAAAACAGTTTTGAACACAGTGATAATGCATGTCAATGTAAAAGATGTTATTGCTCACGTAGTGAGAACATCAATGTTTATTTCATTACTAAGCATGAAGCTAGACTTAGAAGTTCTCCATATCACTCTATAAGAGTGGGCCAATCAATGTAATTTCGTACTCTTAAGGATGAAATGAAATTACGCTTTTTTTTTAAGGAAAAAAAATATAATGCTTATATTAAATAAAGAATGTATAATCTTATCAATAATAATTAATATAATACATAAATTATGTATATAAATTAAACTATAAACTTTTTTCCCAAGGAATACCTCAAGGGGAAACCCACCAAATACTTCCCCATATTTTATGGATGGTATGTATATAAATTAAACTATAAACTTTTTTCCCAAGGAATACCTCAAGGGGAAACCCACCAAATACTTCTCCATATTTTATGGATGGTAGACGAGGTAAACCACCAGCTTTGATTATGGAACCTAACCCAGTGGGGACATCGAGTGAGGCCCTTTTTACGCATAGCCACCTGGGGATTTGATCCCGAAACCTTCTGCATGCAATTTACAGCTCTCTACCACTTGAATTAATCCACCTGGCTAAATTAAACTATAAACTTATAATAAAGAATAATTAATTTAATACATTAATTATTTTTATTTTATAAGTTAAATTACAGTTTAATATAAGTTAATATTTTTTTTCCAAGTAACTTATTCTAGGGAAAACCCTCGAGCACTTCCCCCATTTCGAGGATGGTACCTAGGGTGAACCCTAGATTCATCAGGTCATAAGGCCAGATCAAGAACAGGGCTCAAAGTCATTACAACAACCTAAACCATAAGCTGAAAGCCCATTTGCTATGGTTTGTAATACTAAACCTAAACTTTTTTTCTCTAGATATTGATGACCTCAAACAGAGCCTCTGACTCGTCACTCTACTATTTTTGAGTAATTTTAATTTTACTATTCCAGACTTCAATATCTACTACTATTTAGAATTATGACTCTGATTCAATGTATTTATGATTTTGTTATAAGTTATAAATTGGAAAAGATGTGCATGTACCATTGATTCAATGTGAAATATTCAAATATAATAAATCATAAATCATAATAATAATGGTGATTGATGAATCATGTTTGTATCATTTCACCATTTGAATTTAGTATTTAAATTGCACAATGATGGATTTACATGGGATGAATAGTTATGTTGAATTTTTTTATTTTTCTTTTAGGGACAGGGCCCCTAGTACTAGGGATCCCAACATTCCCCCATACCCCACGAATTTACCTAAAATTTGGGCATGTCTCCTCACCTCCCCCATGTGCATTTACATATTCCCGCGTCCTTGAAACTTGGTGGAACACTGGTTAATATAAAATAAAAGTTAAATTATAGCATTATATAAACTTCAAAAATTATCTACTACAGTGTAGAAATTATACTACATATAAAAATATAAGCCATAAGGTTAGAACAGAAGTTTATATATATATATATATATAAGGGTTACAAATATTGGCGATTTATCACCGACATAGCGATAAATCGCGACGTTTCCTCCACCCCGATATTATCGGTAAACATCGGCGATATTTAGGGCGATATTTTTGTACAATAAAATCACGATATTTACACGATTTTTCCTAAAAAAATCGCGAGTCGATGTTTAAAAATCGGCAGTCTGCCGGGCATATAAAATACAGTTTTTTTTGGCATTTTCTCCATTGTTTGAGCTGCGGGCTATCTTTGTTTGTGTTGTGAACTTGTTTGAGCCGCGGACTAGGGTATTGCACAAGCCTTCCTGCGAGTATGGATTTCTATGCTGGCGAAACTCCAGATTGATTTGCGAGGTAAAATATGTAGCAGTGTCGCCCGCATCTCCAAGTGTAAACGCATATATAGTGTGTGGTTTGCAGAACACTCGGCAACGTGCAAACACTTGCCGGCAATTAGCAGCAAGAAGTGGGAAACTCGAACCTAATCAAATGCTCTCTAGTCTCGACGATGACTAACCAAATAATCTCTAGTCCCGAGGGTGACTGTGACCGTGACCATATTCAAAATTTAAAATGAGATTTTATCGATAGGTGCCTGTAATTTCTTAACATGTCTTGGTTATAGGTTATAAGTTGTAAATAATTTATTAAATGTTTTTTTTTTATGTATTGTATATTAAATGTTTTGATTTATATATTAAATGTTATAAAGTATTACATCTAAATATTAAATGTTATTTAATATATATAAAATAAAATAAAAACTTTAATATTTATATATGTATATAGATGAATCTAAAGGCGAACTCCATTTCGAACCTCATCCTAAAATCCGAACACCAATCGAATTTAATGGTTCTCGAACCCGAATTCGAACTCGAACCATGTGACATAGCCACAAGGTGGACCGTGGAATCGTGCGACTTGGATACATCGGTTTTGGAGGAAGACGCTAGATACGTCTTATAACATCTTATATATCGGTTTTATTTCCATATTCATGTGGCAATGTGTTTATTTTATGTTCTTGTTGCTTTAAATGTTTAGAAAAATGAAAAAAAAATGAATATTTTTGTATTTTTTTAAGTTTGTCGATATATTGCCGATGTTTGCCGACATTTTCGATGATAAATCCAATAATTTCTTTTTGGACCCTTGACAATATATTTGCCGATACGATATTTGTAACACTGATATATATATGTCACGGTCACATTATACATGCATATTTCAAATTTCTTCATAAACTATGAATCATGATTCATAATTCTAAATTCAATGATTCATTGAACAATGAACATTCACATCGAAAATTTGAAACATTAAATTTGATAAATCATAGATTCATAGTAGATATCAAGTGTAAGACTAGAAGTTACATCAAATTTGATAAATCGTTGTACCAGGAAGCTGTAACAAACAGTCAAACTCAAATCTGAAGGTACACTTGAAATCTGATTTTAAACACCTATTTCATATTTGTATTGTTGTTACACACAATGTTGCACGTATCGCCAATATATCGGATTTATCGCCGATAATTTCCAAGGTCAGATATATCGGATTCAAACTATCGCGATAAATCCGATATTTTGAATATTTCGCGATACATTGAATATATTGCGAATATATCCCAAGTCGATCGAAAATAACGGCCTGCTAAAACAAAAAATAATTATTTTTTTTCGAGGCATCTTTTTAAGTCCGTGGGTTAGGTTTTAATGATTCATTTTGTGTTTGCTAAAGTGTGAGAGAGCAAGAGAGGAGTGGGAGAATGTTGTGCATCCATCCAAGAAGGGGATAGCCAAGGATTTCGCTGCCATTAGCAGAGAGATCGTGGTGGAATGGGGATTCAAAGTTCAAACCATCAAGATTTCCATGCATGTATAAAACATTTTGGCTTCCTCCAATTGTTTTTCTAGACTTAGGCTAGGGTTTGCATTTGCAATGTGCCTCTTCTTCTTGCTTTTGAATGGAAGATTCATCATTCAACCATTCCATTTCCACATTCATCTAATTCTCATTATTTAAATTTTAAGCTTTACAAGTTTGCATTATTATGTGTTTATTTTGGTTTTTTGTGCCATACGGTTAAGATTTTCTCCTCAACAAAATGCCAAAGCCGTTGGATCCAATGTGGGTGCATGGTGAACCAGTAGAGCTTCCCAACAGACAAATATTGACATGCAATCTTTGTGGCAAAAAACTTTATGGAGGAATTAACCGCTTGAAATACCACCTTGCCAAACTCACCGGGTTTGATGTGGATGCTTGTGACAAAACTACCCCGGAAATTATGCGCATTGCAAACCAATCCATCATTGATATTGCTAATAAGAGGGATGTGAAGGAGGCTCGCAAAATTGAACTTACAAGTACTACCACTGGAACAAGAGCCTCAATGGGAGGAGTAGGACCACAATCCCACTGCTCATCCATAGGGCCCACAACTTCTCGAATGCCCTCATCAACCTCATCTTTCTTTGTGGCGAGGTCAACACCGGGGGGGCAACCTTCTACTCGAGCAATGGTTAAAACAAAGGAGAAAGAGGCGGTTGACAAAATTGTGACAAAATGTTTTCTTTGGAGTGATATACCATTTAACATTGCCAAGAACCCCTTCTACCATTCCATGTTTGAAGCTGTTGCTATTGTTGGCCCAGGGTATAGGGGCCCTTCCTATAATGATTTGAGAGAGCATCTTCTTTAAGGGAAAAAGGTTGATTGCACACAATGATTAGCTAGGATCAGGGAACCATGGGAGACCACTGGATGCACCGTGATGTCGGATGGGTGGACTGATACAAAGGGCAGGTCAATTCTAAATTTCTTGGTTAGTTGTCCCAGGAGGACAATGTTTATCAAAAGTGTTGATGCAAGTGCATATACAAAAGATGCACAATTATAATGTGAGTTGATGGATGGCTTTATCCGAGAGATAGCCCCGCAGTATGTTGTCCAAGTCGTCATGGACAATGCTGCTAATTATGTTGTTGCTGGGAGGTTGCTCATGGAGAGGTATCCAATCTTGTACTGGAGTCCTTGTGCAACCCATTGCATTGATTTGATGCTAGAGGACATGAGAAAAATTCCTTAGATCAAGGGAACCATTGATTCAGCTTGGAGTGTGACCAAATACATATATAATCACACATATGTTCTTTCACTCATGAGACAGTTCACGAGGAACAGCGAGTTGATTTGTCCCGCGATCACACATTTCGCCACCAGCTTCATTTCACTTCAGTCACTCCTCAAGAGTATGTTGGAGTTACAGAGGATGTTTCTTTATGATGAGTGGGTTGCTTGTGTCTATAGCACCAAACAAGATGGGCAAGCCATAGCCCAACTTGTACGACATGACCAGAGATTTTGGAGTGCAGTAAGTGAGGTATGTACCGTTAGTGAACCTTTGGTAAAGGTTCTTTGATTGGTTGATGGTGACAAGCCCATAATGGGCTACTTATATGAGGCCATGGATAGGGCCAAGGAAGCTATCTATCAGTACTTTGATGACAAGGGTGAGGAAGGACTCACCAAGAGAGATCAAATTTGGAGAGTGATTGATGAACGATGGAATTACACTCTCCATCATCCCATTCATGCAGCATGGCTCTTCCTCAACCCTGCATTCGCTTATGCTTGTGGATTTAATTTTGATGGTGAGGTCATGGATGGTTTTTTCCAGTGTGTTCAGAGAATGGTGCACACTCCAGCTGAACGCTTAGAGATTTCTAAACAGATAGAGATATATAGGATGGCAGCAGGGGTTTTGGGTTATGAGACGGCTATCCTAGATAGGAACACAAAGATGCCAGGTAAGCTACAATTTCAAATTTTGTTTTTTCCTTTATATATATTTGACATTTATTACTTGATAGAAATATATTTTGTTGTCTTCCAGTAAATCCTTTCATTTTATTCATTGTAGATGTCTAGTGGAAACACTATGATGGAAAGCTCCCAGAGTTGCAGAAAATTGTCGTTCGGGTGCTTAGCCAAACTTGCAGTTCTTCAGGGTGTGAGCGCAATTGGAGTGTCTTTGAAAAAATACACTCCAAGAAGCGCAACAAGTTAGAAATGTTCAAAAATGTAACAATGAAAATTTAAATTGTTTATATTTTTTTATTTTTTATTTTAATTTGCTACAATTTACCATTACTAACTATGGCACTCAATGTTCATACTGTTTAGGTACCCAATGCCTTAATGACATCGTGTATGTCTACTACAATCTAAGGCTATGGGTGAAGCAACTTGACAAAGATCCTGACATAGAGGCCATAAATTTGGATGCCATTAACACCACCACTCAGTGGAGGATGGAGTTGGAGGAGCCTGAGATGGAGGAGGCACCCGAGTAGTCGGAGGAGGGGGAGGATCATGTAGATGATTTGGGGGAGGAGACCACAGTGGAGGGGGAGGGGGGGGAGGATCAAGAGGATCATCCACTTCCAATGTATACAGATGTTCAGGAGGAGATTGATCTTCCGGTGTAGCCAATGCCACCACCACCACCATAGAGACCTGTAGTTGGAGTTGGGGTTGGGAGCAGACAACCCACTTACACTTCTGCCTCAGCTGGAGTAGTTGGAGGCACTCGATCTTCCACTCCAACCTCATCCCGACTCCGAGTACCTCCACGACCACCTACTGCTTCCAGAGGAAGAGTGGTGCCCTTTACCCTTAAAAGGAGTAGACAGAATCGATGATTGGGATTCCTATGATCTATCATTTTGATTTTATTATGTACTATTTAGTATCTATATGTCTCATGATGATTCATCTCATGAGATACATTTATTTTGAGCTTGTGATGTGATTTTGTATCATCCTATCAGGAACATGTTTCAAAATTTTCAGTTTAGTGAAGATATGTGACCATTTGACATCTTATGCATCTTATTTATTACTTGTATCATCATGTTTATGTAACAATGTGTCTATTTGATGTTGTTGCTGCTTTATATGTTTTAAAAATTGAAAAAAATGAGTATTTTTTTATTTTTTTGTGGCCTTCCGATATTTTCCACCGATACCACCGAGAAGTTATATTCCAGACCCTTGTCGATACTTTCCCCGAGACGATATATGCAACATTGGAACTTACACACACGTAATAAAATGTTGCAAATGTATTACTAGGTTGATGTGACTCTGTGAGTGTATTTCTCAGTAATAAATACATATGTATATTTTTTATGTGCACATTTGGTAGTCAAATTATGTTCTATGAGTGTTGAATACAAAACCATAAAAAAATTCCTTGTAACTCAATGCAAAATCAGTCTACCAGATTTGGAAAATATTCAATGGAATTTGAACAGTGTTGCAAAGTGCTTGACATAAGTATTGAACAAAACTCCATACACAATTAGCAAAAATTTAGATTAGATTTGGTTGGGGGTCATTCATTTTCCCTAGTGGATTTGCATTTTGTTGAGTCGGTCGTACCCCCAAAGTACCCAAACACGTGGTACAGAGTACCCAAACACAGGGTACGGAGTACCATTTAACCTATACATACCCCTTTTTTTATAACGGCGTCTCAGGTACGTGGAGCCAGTATGGGGTACAGCAGGAGACGTACCTTACGCATACCCAAGTACATGGTATGGGGACGCGTACCCTACCATGGGTACCCATGCTAATATATATATATATAGAGATAGATAGATAGATAGATAATAGACTACATGCATGCCATCATAACCTATCAAAAAATGATAATTATTTGTATGGTTGCGCAGGACAATGGTCAAAAAGCCCAGGAAGGAGAATGCATGTCCAAGTAGGAGAACGATTGGTTCAGTAGGAGAATGGCCACGTGGATACATTTCATTTGTAAGAGATCTGTTTCAAAGTGGAACTTGAGCGAATCCAGGCAAACTCAGATTCGGATCTGATCCATGGATCCGCAGATTTATCTGCATGGACCAATTGACCCAGTAACATAGATGTTAGGTGCCCAATAGGGAAAATAGGCAGTTAGGAACACAAAGACGATAGGATAAGAATTAAGCATGAATTTCTCATTAATAAATGTGCATATTAATACGTGAGAATGACCATAGGGTTTATATTCCCAACTGGTCTTGTTATCACATATATAGTAGACGGGCTATCATACATTATTTTTCTGATTCCAATACACTATTCAACCAGTTCCCTTGCATTGAGATGCTGAGATGAGCATCTACAATGGATCATTATCAGATTTTGGATAGCAGTTTTATTCCCCATGCCATGACTGAGTTTCAGGACACTCGGAGAGATGACCGATGTAGCTATTTAGCCATTTATACAGAGCAGTCAGTAGTGCCCAGAGTTGCAGCAGCAGTTTCAGAGGACAGATGATGGTTCAGATGATGATATTTCAGGTACATGACTCAACAGGTATATTATGGTGTTGTGGTTATATTGCTTTTATCTCCATTCTCGTAGCATGTCTTAGCATTTAGTATCATGATCTGGCGATCATATAGATATGTGGACTTGGTTGTACTTATATATATCTTACTTGTCCCTACTCAGACTTAGAAGTTCTTGGCCTATACTCATTGGTTTTACCCTCCCTAGGGAGTGTTGCCGCCTGGTTCCACACCTGGGGAAAACGCAGCAGAAGTCTTCAAGCTGCTGGTGTGGCCTTGGGGGCAAGTCAGAGTCAAGTGCTGTCACTTGGGACTCGACTCCTTCGTCTAGGCTTTCCTAGCGAAGCCAAGGGGGGTGGACCCTAAGAATGAAAACAAAACTAAGGCGTCTAATCTAGGAGTTAGAAAAATATTTTTTATAACCAAGACAAAGCAGCATATACTTTTGTAAAGCAAAGCAATCATTTATCAATACATCATTTGCTCTCATTCATTATCATTATCATTCATTTGCATCATAATAGCATGAAATAACATTAATATAGACCAGTGCCTTGTAATGGAGTCAAATAAATGCATGAGCAGAAAAGTAAATGTAGTGCGAATGTTCTTGGTGTATTTTAAGATTAATGTGAAAGTGATCTTTTTATTATGGCAAGTGGGTTCTCAATATACGCAAGGTACGGGGGAACATGTCCGGAATTTTGAAGCGTGGCTTCCCTCTCAGGCTTGGGCTAAATCGGAGTCTCAAGGAGGTGTTCCGATGCTGTACCAACGAGGGCAAGCCTAACGGTTTCCAAAAGGTCACTACTCAGTTTTGTCCCAAGCCTTCTGAGAAATTTCCCCACGACAACAAAATGTTCGCGATGTGCCGGATTTTCACATAAAGGGTTTTTATTTGGGGCGGTGTTAGCTCCTATTACTAGTCATCTCCCCCTTTCTGATGTGTACCAACTGGATCAAACTGAGGTGCAAGTCGGCCACAGAGCATACGGGAGAAGACCTTGGTATTTTTTAGAAAAATTTATGAACCAAAATTTTATCTTTTTTAAACCCCAGGAATCTCTTTTCAAGCACGTACTCGGGCAAGCCCTTGTACAAAGACCCTACTTCGGGAAAGCAAGGGGGGCGTTTTGAGTTTGTAAAAAAAATGGTAAAACTACGTTTTTGAGTGAACTTGTGGCCCGCCAGTGGAACGGACCAACAAGGTTGATTTTAACCCTAGTTAGTTTTATTAAATGCCGAAAATAAAAAAAGTAAACTACTCTAAAAAATCACACCATGAAAAGAGACGACGCAGGCCACCCCTGGGGGGATGGGGTGTGGGCGCTGGCTAGCCCACTTGCTCTCGTTTAATTATCTTTTACAATGATCAAAGAAGTGCCCCATTCTACTTAAAGTGACTTGGCGGCTTACAATTTTTCAATGAAAAAATAACTGGTTTTACAAAAATTTAAATTTGGTCTTCTGGATTTGCCTGGATCCTTGAAATTTTGGCAGCACCTCCTCCTACCTGTTCATCTTTTGCTGCAAACCAGCGAGCAAATATTAGTATAAAATGCCCAAAAACACTTTAAGAGTGTCTTTGGAACACCTCCTAAAAACCCAAAAAAATCTAAGTGTTAAAACTACTTAAAAAATGCAAACTTTAACCAAGTAACACAAGCAGTGATGCTTGTTTGCTTCGGGTCTTTGCAAGCTTTATGAGCTGCAAATTATATGCTCTTGGACAGCCAAATAAACTTTTATATCAGATCTAACACTACTTTCAAACTTTTCAAGACTTTAACAATTTTTAACTAGTTTCAAAATTAAGTAATGATAGATAATGAAAGATCTAATCTAATGGAAGATAAAGCTTTAAACAACTAGATAAGAACTCTAAGAATGAATCAGATCTACTTAATAATATATCAATCAAAAAATAAATCAAGAATCACTCTTCAATCGTAACCAGTGACCAAGAAAATTTTGATTTTATAAGCTAAGAAAGAGAGAAGAGACAGAATGGTCCTTGAAACCAAAGACTTTGGAAGCTTGAAAGTGGGAAACCGAGGGTGAGATCCACCAAAATGTGCACAGAAGAAGAAATGGAGAGCAAACAAGCTATCCTCCTCTTCACACCTGTCAACCTGTAGCAAACAAAACTCACAGAAAAACCATCAAACTAGAAATGCACATGGTTAGAAATCAAAATAGTATGAACATAAACAAATGAAAACATATAAACTTTGAATCTCTAACCAATATGACAAATGCAAGAACAAATTAAAACAAACAAGATTAATTGTTCCTCCCCACAAAATCGTTACCAATCCTTCAAGCAAGCTAGTTGATGGCTGGAAATTACATGCACAGAACTAGAAATTGCTACAAAATACTCCACATCAAGAGACCATGAAACCACTCACAAAAATATCACACATATGGACCTCCAAAGTCCTTTTATTGATCAACAAAATAGCATAAGCTTAGTACATATTTTTGCTCACTCTCCAACTAGTGAGAATGACAGAAGAGCTTGCAATATATAGAAAAAAGGAGGAAGGGCGCACTTGTTTGAGGGAGTGAGTGGTGGAATAGATGGTGGAGAGATATGGGTTGCCCATCCCCTAATCTAGCTGCCCAAAACAATAGCAAATCAGCTAAATATTAGCTCGTGTGACAGCCCATGTATTGGGCTGCCATATCCCCCAAATCGTGGGCATCTCCACTCTCCAAATGCGCCCCTCACATAGCAAATGCGCCCCTCACATATGGGCACAAGTTTCTCCACAAATGGGGCTGCCCAAACACTTTACAATCAACCCAAATCACTCCTAGATGAGTGCTGATCCAAAACTGACCCATCATTACTCCCAAAAATTATTAATTTTTTAAAGTCATTTTTCACTTTTTCCAAATTTTTATGACTTTTTTGGATTTTGGCAAAAATTGAAGCACCCAAACATTAGGAAAAGTGGGTTTAAGGGTTAAGGGGGTGCTCTAAGTTAGAAAACGAGCACCCCTAAGGCAAAAAAGACCTCCAGACGCCACTTCCAGGTCATTTACAATTTTTTTAATTGAACCATAAAAAAATGGCCCAATTTACGGAAAAAACAAACCTTGCCGAAAATTTAAAAACAACCTAGGGGGACTTAGCACATGTCCATATGACTCAAAAACAACACCTAGCATGTTCATATACATTGACCCATAGACTTTAACAACCCCCTAAGGCCCGTCAGCCTCCCCAGGCATTCCAGCTTTGGAGGAGCAAGAGAAAAACCCAAAAATTATGTTATGCACTAATGCAAGACATAATAACTAGGTGAAAAAACTCCTTGGAATACCTGACTTAGCCAAAAAGTCCTAAAGAACCAAGTCTTTTACAAAACACCATGCTAGTACGTTTTATTACAAACCCCGCAGGGCCATGGACATGTGGAAAAAGTTAAAAAAAAAATGGGGGCCTTAAAAAGGCCAGCTGGATATCAAATCACCAAAAATGAACATGTATCATGTTCCACTCTGCCCACTCGCTTGATAATCCAACCAAGTACAACTTAGTTGGCAACATGGAGAATAGAGGTGGTCATTCCCGCCATACTTTGGCTTGCTAGTGTTGGTTTCATTATTCACTGTCTTCATCCATCCATGACTTACCCAGTTTATTCATTACCTTGACTTACTACTTGACTAGTGGCATGGAGGACCTTTCCCCACTGTAGCCTCTATATTGGATAAGCTTCCCTGTTTATTGTATCTCGGCTCTAAGTTGGTGACAAAACTTACCTATGGTGAGTTGGATTTCCTTGTGAATTCCCCCTAGTCACTAAAGATGTTGTTGTCTAAACCTAAAACTTTTAGTGCTGCCATTAATGCAAAGTATGGAAATGAAATGTTGTATCTTGTATGAAAAGTCCATTCATGCAATGTGTTTCTAAACACACATGAATGAAAGGCAAGCCAAATGAAAATGGCTATGAAATATCAAATGTTATATCTTTTGTAAAAAGTAAATACCTAGGTAAACACGCTGTCTGTGACACACCTAGAAGTGCTCAGGTAAACAAGTGCCTTAAAAACACACCTGCAGCAAGAAGCCTAAATAAATGTAAATCTATGCAATGTGTTTGTAAACACACATAGATCAAAGGCTATGGAAACTCTAGGCCCAAAAAGCAATGGAACTTAAACTCTATATCAAAAAGATTGTTGGCCTCATTTGTATTATGGATTGTGCGCATCTGTGAAAGGTGAATAAACACTTTTGAACAACTTATCCATTTGTGAGACACCGCCATTCCCTGTGTTAATGCTTGTCCACTATATGCTATGGTGTGTATTCCCTTTTCCATTTCCAAAGTGTCACAGTGTTAAGTCAGTAAGTCATCCTTTGACCTAGCCACTTATTTCTTGGCCTTCACCCTTCACTAGCAAATTGATCACAGCTATGAAGTGAGTATGACCTTGAAAGTCTTGTCTGAGTAATAAATAATAATTATGACCTATTATATTTGGATTTAGATCGCCAGTAATGATTACTTCTTGTTATAATTGCTAATTGAATGGATTGTAAAGCATGTTTTAACCTTGGACACCTTGCAGCAGCTTGATGACAGTTTGAGTTATATTTTGGTCATGTTGACTTGGTCAAACCCTGTTTGACCAAAAGTCAACAATAGGACATGAGGTCGCAGACCTCAGATGTTACAGATAGATGATATAGGTCTGGTACAGGTCAACATGGTGGGCTTATGCAGTGGTTTCAGGCTTATGATGATGATTTGTGCTTTTCAGCACTTTTACAGATTATTATTATTTGGTCTGCCGAATATGATGAGTATTTATTTTGGACCATGCAGAGGTTTATATGGTGTATGAGTACACATCTTAGATGGACTTGGACCTTTTGAGTCCAATGAGATAGTCTGTCCGACTCTGTTTTTCGTTCCGGGTAGTTACAATGATGATTGAGCCTAGTTGGCTATCCTAGTGCAGTTTTGGCCTGTTGGAGGCCCTGTTAGAGCAGTGATGAGATTTACTTGGTTCACCTAGGGCGCTGTGCATGGAGGGGGTGGTCCAGCCACTTGTTATTACCATATTACCCCCCTCCCAGACTCATTGGTGAGCTCACTTTGACAGCGCAGGCAATCCAGGAGGCAGTTTCGGCAGTTTCACATTTCCCAAGGCAATCCAAAAATGGTAAAAATGGCTACAGAGGAATTTGATTTGGGCTACTGAGGCAAGATTATGGCATGGGATGATCAGTGATGATGAGTGGGATGTCTTCCACACCTTCTCCAGCAGTTTCAGCTTCATCGGGACCCACATCCATCACTTATGGCGTGATGATTTCTGGAGCCTCCTAAAGCTCACAACTTTCCCAGAGGCACGATTTGGTGTCTAGATCATTTATTCTTGGATATTGTGCCATGGGGATTGACCAAGGGTGTTAGAAATTACCCCTTGGACCCATCATGAGCTATTTTTTATGTTTTATCATCATTATTTGGTGGGATCCCCTCTTCTAGGGTGAGTTTGTCCACATATTGTATTATTTTATTAGTGATCCATGTATTGTATTGTTGAGCTCATCTCAACCATTTATTAGATCTTTTGATCTTTTAATCTTAGCCACTCATTTAAAAAGTGGTTAGATTGTGGACTCTCTCCTTCCTATTTAAAGGAGAGAGCTTCGCATTGTAAAGGGGACTCTTGGCTCTGGATTATTGGAGTAGAGAATTATTATTGCATCTATCCATTGTGTTGTGGTGAATGCTTTTGGAGTTCGTTCATTGATTCTTCCTTTGCACTGGGTTCTTGGAGATTTTGTCTTGCTATATTTTTGTACCACGTTTTTGCATCTACAGGTGGAGGCCGAATTCATTTGAGGAGGACGTATGAGTAGGGGAGGACCCTCCCTACTTCTTCCTTGGGTTTGTTCGTTGGTAACAGGGAGTATTACTGTCCCGAGACCTTCTATTTCATGTTATCATTGCATTTCGCTTGTATTTCCTCCATACTTGATCTGACTGATTGAATCGATTTTCCTTGGTTTGACAGGTAGAGGAGGTCGCACTTGTAGGCTATGGCATCATTTCGGCAAGCAAATTCAACAATTTCTCATTTGATCTCTGTGGGAGTCTTCCTCAACAACAAAGCATCTCATTCCATCACTCAGGTATGATCTCAAGGTAATTTCTCTTTCCATGATCTATCCATTTGTCTAAATGCTTCAAACCCTCATAATTTCAAAACCCTCATTTTACATTTTCTCAGATCTAGCAAGATCCACTTGGCTTTTGGGTATAAAATTTAAAACCCGCCTCTATAGTATCCACAACGATTCGTATCTATAGTTTGGTGCGGATTGGCCATCATTTGACCCATTTCCCAAGGCAAAGAAGCTTCTCCAAGGGAGGTCGCACTTCCTGGGAGAGGTGAGTTTGCTAAGATCTAGCACCTGGGTAGGTGAGATCCCACTTGATCTTTCATCTAGACATTCAATAACCTACCCTTAGTGTGTCACTCAGTGATTTTGACCTTGTGGGCTCCATTCCTCATTTTAAGGGTTGAGCTCCACTTGGGTCACTTTGTGGCACATTTCAATCTCAGATCTACTGAGATCTAGCCATTGGATGAGCCTAATTTTCAAGATCCACCTACCTCAACACCTCAACATTCCTAATCTACAATTTGGTGGACATCCGACTCCATTTGGCCCACTTCCCTAGGCACTGATCTTTCTCCAAGCTAATTCGACTTTCTTGGACTGTTGAGTTTGTTTGTGGTTTGATCCTTGTTTGGTAGCTTGAACCCCTTGACTTTGTCATATCAATCAATCAAGCTCACTTTTGGTACTGGTTAGCCCCAATTCGGTCCTTAACTACCCTTCATTGGACACGATTCCCAAGGCAGTGAATTTTCTCACAATTAACTAGTACCTTGATTCTGGATCTTATTCTAAACCTCGTAAGTCACTTGCATAAACATGTTGGACCAAATCTACATTGTATAAACCCCTTGATCCAACCTATTACTCACCTTGTGACTTCATTCATAGATCTAGAGTTCACCATACACCTTACATACTTCATCATCATTTGATTTGATCTGGTGTCTTGGTCTGATCTCTCCTGTCGAGAGTAGATCTGGGTCTCCCCCTTTGCTGTCTTGGGCTAGATAACATAAAGTGAAGATTGCCTCGATTGGCGTGACAACCATCCATTGGGAGTTGAGGCTATCTTGGTTGCACCTCTTTGGTTGCCCATCCCTTTTGCCATCCATCTTTAGGAGCACCTACAAGTTTGGTGATAACATATTGGCGTCGTTGTCGGGGAGGGCAGAAGCCTACCCAGGTTCGACATATTATTTGTCACTTACTCTCTCCTGCATTTTAAACGACATACATTTTGGTAGAAGAGATTTAAAATCTACCTGGCGACTCCACATAAGCGACTCCACTGGTGATTGATCCTATCATTATCTATAACCCATGGGGCGCATCATTTTGTATTTAGGTTCTTGATCTAAAACAATTTAAAAAATATATATATATAATATAAAAAATTGCCATCCATCGCTGCTGCTGAGCGACCTAGGACTTTCGGACAATTAAAAGTCTTTGACTTCTCAAAAATTGTTGGGTATCCTCATCCTATTCCTTATCAAGCTCGTGAAAGGTTGCCTAAATTCAATGGAAGTTTTGAAGTCTCTGCTAAAAGGCACTGTTGGCACCTATAAATTTTTGCACGAATCCTAAGAAAAGGGTTGATTCCACTGATGAATTCCTGGAGGAAATGGTTCAAACCCTGTCCCCAATCATGTCTAGGTTGCTAAAGCCAAGAAAAAAGCTCAGCTGGCAAGGAAATAATGAGAAAGATGAAGGGTTTGGACCCTTTGGACATAAGGAAGTAGCTCAAACGACCAAAAATAAGTAAAAAGATCAATAATATATAGTCCGAAAGGAGATAAAGTGATAGATAAAGCTCGGACTGGTCTCTACCGTTGATCCAGCGCGCGGGAGAGATCCACGGCCCCCAAATCACCCTCGAATCATGAAGTTGCACGAAAGAAAGCGCAGAAGGGTGGTCGCGAGAGAAAAACCACCAGGACAGATGACAGTCGGAGGAGCCCTCGCATGACCGATTCAGTGGTAAGAAGAAACCGCCAGGAGGCTCACGATACCATCGCAGTAAAAGAGCAGGGTATAAGATCGACGGCACAGATTTGCATAGTCAGAAATCTAACGGCGCGGAAGATCCGTTGTCACAGCACCAAAGGGTCAAAGCAGATCAACGGCTCGCAATGAAAGAGATCAGATCTACAGCTAGTGGATGCAGAAGATGCAAGGCTGGTAACGTAATGGGCTTCACTTGCGAGAGTACCAAAGACTGAACACGTGGATAACTCCTCGCCGTAGATATATTAAGGTCGAGATCAAAGCTCTTCGTTGATCGTCGCAAGGCAAAGAAGCATCCCAGATAAGCATGAAAGGTGGTCGCGAGGTTGTATACCGTCTGCCATGTGTCATCATCTGAACACCTCGCGAGGGAGATTAAATGGTAATCCAAAACCAGAAGTCAAGTCGCGATACCACCATACCCCTATGTACGGTTAAGTACAATAGATGGCTAAGATTTAAAGCTGGTAGGAGATCCTACGGTGGAGATTAAGAGATGTCAAATCAAAAGGGTTAAATAAAGAATCAAATCAACAGCCCGAAGGCAACGCCCAACAGATCAACGGACGGAAAAGAGGGAGAGCTGGCAAAGGCGAGCAGAAGTTATCAAGATGTGGTTATATATGTGGAAACACCTTTCAAAGTTCGCATTTTCACCCTTCTGAGACATGTCTGAGCGGGAAGGGTTTCTTCCGGAATATGGTGTTCTAGCCCCAATACAGGAGTTTAATGGCCGGTCACTAGGAAGTTGGGTAAAAGCGCGAAAGTCATGTGACCGCGCTCTAACAGGGAAATCCCCGGAGACCTGGTATCAGTTTCGGCCTGGGCCATAATGGCCTGTGAAGAAGTTATCTCTCACAACCTCAGCGTTGTGGGCCTGGAGGTCATCTCAGGAATAGCAGTGGTTGCCTTGTTCTGCCAAAGTCCGTCCAAAGGTCGTTGGACCTTCGTAATTCCCCGTCACGGACCTGACCTGGGCATTAGGGATAATTCCCACGACTTCTCGAATGTCCAAAGTAGCGGTTGGTCTGTTTGGAAGCATAGGTGGGTCAAGATTAAACCCCGATATGGAAGAATTTCTGACCGAAGGTATCCTTCCGCAGGTAACATTTTCCCTTGGTCTTAGTGGCTTCAGGCCTAGTTTCTGGATAAAGGGGAAGGAATGGAACAGGCAGGCGAAGAAGGCAGGTCGCCCGGCCTTACTAAGATGAAGACAAAAATTTTCAAAGGGTTGTAAACATCATAAAGGTTTTGGATGCTTATGACTGAGAAGTCGGCAAACGGATGGAGACCGGAAAAGGTCTGTAAAGGAGGTGTGAAAAGGGAAAGGTCCCTTGCGTGGATTGGAGGTCGGCTCGAAAAGTAGTAAAGGTAATGTGACCCACGTCTGTCAGAGCATGCGGGAAAAGCATGAGATCGAGTATTGTCACACGAGAGACGTCAGAAGGACGGACCTGCAAAGCTTTATGGTATCCCAGAAGATTACCGGTATGATAGAAGGTACTTTTGCATCATCATTGGCTATGCCGTCTATCTGGGACGACGTCGCCGAGCATGCTAAAGGTCACCTCAAACCTTGGGCATCACAGTTACCTGACTGAAGAGGCCAATAGAATTATCATGGCAATTATAAATACTTACAGCTGCCATCATCATCGCAATAGTTATGGATAAGGTTCTCACGTCTTTTATCTACAGTTGGTATAACGGAAAAGATGGTACACCGGGTGGTTCGATCATTTTTTCTATTACTATTTGGCTCATGGAGAAAGGGCAGAAATGCGAAGTGGTATTCATGCCAGAGCAAGTGTGGGATGAGATGGAGGAAAATTCCACCCCTCCACCTCTCATGGTGTTTGACCTCATAGAGTCCAACTCTGCCAGCAAGGATGAGGGGCCTGAGAGATGACAAATGTCCAAAGGAAAACGGCAAAGATCGAAGAAGGAGAAACTCGAAGTCAAGCGAAGCAGCCAACCAGGCGCAGAAACAGTTCACGATTTTGTAATCTCCACTGAAGAAGTGACACCTATCCTGCCAGATGATGTATCACAAGCTGACAGTTCATTGAAAGTGGAAGACTTCTTTGACTCGCAGGGCTACTTGCGAAGCCAAGGTTAGGACAGTCCTTTGTCTAGGATATTCCTTTCATTTGTCATAATCAGTCTGTTTGAGACATGACACATATCTAATATTTTTTGAATTGTTTAAACGGCATACCGACAAGTGCAAGAAAGTGATTAAGCTTATCTTGTTATATTTTCTGTTTTCTGATAGTGACATCTGAACTATGATGAGGTGTCTCTGAATCTGTAACTAATTTATGTTTCAAATAGGCCGAATATGAGACTTCAGGCCACTATAAGTTCCATGTAATTTCAAATGGAAAAAGGGGGGGAGAACTTTTGAAGCTCTACATATTTTTGTCCACTGTTGTTATTTTGAGATATTCCTTGAATAAAATTGTCAGAAGCTTACATGCGTTTTTCAGAGATTCCTGTGTAATTGGTCTGGTAGTCTGTCTTTCTTTTCCCATGTGATGTGTTTCTTTCCTTTGTTAATCCATATTGTTAACATTCCTTCGTACTTGGTTCAGTGTAGCATTTGAATGAGATTCATAGAGATTATGCCTTGTTCATTTCTTACCAAGTATTTCACAAATTACTTCTGCTAAAGTTGGTATAGGATTCATCTGTGTATGCCTTATATCGATGGATTGTTCATCTTTCTTCTTTTTCACCAATTAAATCACTTTGACTACTAGCTGGTTGCTACCTTGCCTCTATGTAAATGTATCTGCTAAGCATTTGATGATGATGTTTATGTTATACTTGAATCGACTCCATTTCCCAATATAAATCCCTATTGTTCTCCAACCAATGGTTTACAAGAGTAAAATTTGTCTTGCAGAAATCTAACCTTCTGCATATGTTTAAATAGAACATCTTAAGGAATGAATGCTGGTGTCCTTTTTCATGATTGACGACCTTGATTATTTCCAGTTTTTCATTAGTTTATTGAGATAGCCCTCTCAGACTGTGTTGGGTCAGTAACATCAGTCCAAATATTGGTTAGTGGTTACCCCGAATTACCCTTCCTTACAACTTGGGGGTCAATTTGGGTGTTAACAGGCACCTTGAAAGCTTTCAGGAAGTTCTTAACAAGTTATCCATAACCCATGAGGATGTGTGTATGAAACTATTGGCTTCATCTTTTAAAGAAAGAGTTGGGCTATGGCTTTCGAATTTGAAACCCAATAGCATTTCTGGATATGACATGTTTGAAAATAAATTCTTAGAAGAATGGGGAAGTGAATTCGATGATATGTATCTTTCAAATCAAATCCAAGATCAAAACCTTCCCCTTTCCGATCCTATTGTTGAATCATTTAACAATCAAATATCAAGTGATTTGTCAAAATCCGAAGATGACCCTTCCTGCCAAATTTCTTGTGAGGATAAGTCTTCTACTTTTGAGTCAATCGAAAGTCAAATCTTTAATCATTGTACAAACCATAAGTTTTCAAATTGCTTTTAAGGTAGCCCTAGTGTTGATCCTGAGGAAATTTCTGAGGATGAGCTTTTAGTCATTCAGTCTATTGAAGTTCCTCCCTCGGAGAAACTCACTAGTCATTCTATCTTTATTGATCATTCAATTCCTTATCAACTTATTGAAGAAGAAGAAAGTGGAGACATTAACCAAGATCATTTAGTAGTGCTTTCACATGATCATTTTGCAAATAATCAGGATGTTTTAGATGAGCTTGTTAATTTTATTCCTAACAAATTGAATAAAAATGATCATTTATCCTCGTATGAATTTAATGATGAATCAATAAGTCAATCTCAAGATGAGGATGAAGTAGTGAATCATACTAGATATTCTGATCTTTGTTCCACTTCTTATAATGAATCTTTAAATTTTCCTTTTTTCATCCTTAATCAAGATAGCTTAGAGTTAGATAGCTATGATCAATCTTGTCCTCAGATTGTAAATATTAAACTTGATCAAAAGCTTGAAATAATTCCTAGAATAAAGAGTGTTTTCTTTTGTCAAAATCTAAGGTCGAACTTGTTTATCCATTTGGGAGAATTTTCATATTTGCAATCCATCCTCCCTTCCCAACTCGTTCAATCATCTTTGGACTGGTGCTCTAATCAATTTTTTGCCTTGGAAATTTTCAATAAGGAGTATAAGCATAATTACATGTTCGGAGAAAAAGCACTTTATTTTCCTTTACAGTCACTTCGAAACCATAATGCTTGTTGTCAAATTATCAATCATTCCTGGTGGCTAGCAAATGTGTTTAAAGATCAATTTCATCTTTTCTCCATTTTTGAGCATCAAGTGGGTTTGACTTTGATTTTTCGTCTTGTAAGCCTTAATTTGTCCTCACTTGGTTTTTATTTGATCATTAGTCCCAGGGAGAAGCGAATTGAATATGCAAGAGAAGTGAGTGAGGAAAGTAGTTTATTAAATCAAATGCCATGTATTTTCCCTCCATCAATTTTAAACAATCATCTGCATGAATTTTATGATCCTATCAATTCTTGGATGGAGGATGTTTGAAGTAATCAGTCTTTCCCTTGGCATAATTTCACTTTGCACCATTCAACTCCCTTCTCATTTTTTGAACAAGTCAGGAAAGTTATGTTATCAATTTCATTAATCCTTAATCTGGTCCTAACTCGTTTTCTAAGCAAAGATCAAAGAAGAATCATTAACTTGTTCAATGAATGGTTGCACTGGATCTATGATTTTACCTAGAATTTGGTTTGACTGGTTAGATTAGAGTAGGTAGCAACTGAATAAGCCTATTTGGGGAGTAGTTAGTCTTTTCATCCATTGAGTCTTTTCTTAAGCTACTTTTTGAAGCTCTTAGTCTAACTGAGTACCTGTCATTTTTCTTTCCTGCACAATAAAATATCAAAATTTGCAAGTTATGTTAGTAGATTAAATTTACTTTCCGCTGTTATATTCCATGCATTTAAAATTATGATATAGAATAGATTTTATTTCAGTTTAATTTTATATTTTTCCCATACATGCTGCATGAGGTATTTTGATGTTTGTGAATGCAGATACAGGTGCAAAATAAAATAAAAAGATGAAAGCAAAATGGTAGAGTGCTGGATCGAGGATTCGAGTAGCAGAGTTCGAGGACCAGAGATTCTGAGGTTCTCAAGCGCTCTTTTCAGCAAAGCACTTGTCCCAGCCGGAGCCAGATGTTATCACATATATAGTAGCCGGGATACCATACATTATTTTTCTGATTCCAATACACTATTCAACTAGTTCCCTTGCATTGAGATGTTGAGATGAGCATCTACTATGGATCATTATGGATCATCTACTAAGTGGGTGGTTTAAACCTAACCACAAACTCTCGAACTTGGCGACAATCCTGGATCTTGCTCATACGTTCTCTTTGGAACTTGGCAAAAGGCTCATCGACTCTCTGGAAAGTGGTGGTTTGGGGACCACTATCTGATGTCTAACAAAAGCCTTTCGTTAAATAGGTGGTTTTAGGCTAACCACAAACACTGGAGCTCAATCGAACATGGTGCTAAGTTGGTTCGCTTGTTCTCGCTCGCTTGTTTCTGACGGTTTATCATTCCCCACTATCAGCAACAACATGAGGACTGGAAAGTCTCATGAGTGTCAACACTAGACACAGAATACCACAAACACATGAGTACTCGAGAGCATGGCTCTCTTCTATCTTTTGGCTACATCTTTGAATCTGTCCTCCAAAACTGTTTGTGGCTCATGCTCGCTTGTTTTTCCTTATCTGAGGAAGGTCGTGACTACTTGTTGTCGGAATGATAAGGCTTCAAAACTTGAAGCCTGACATAATGTCCCCACCTGGCAAGAACAACGTGAGAAGCAGTAAAAAAAATTGTTGCAGGTTTCATTCTTGCATGTTTCTTTAGTGTCGAACATCTATCTGAAGAATGGTTATGCTTCCTGCAATGTTCACAAGGATGAAGATCAAAACACTGATCTTTCATATGGCCAACTCGATCACAATGTTGGCATATGGAACTCTAAACAGGTTTACATCTTCTAACATGATTTCACTGTGTGTTGGTATCTACTAGGAATCAAATTCAAAGAGAGTTGTTTTGAACAAACACTAGTTCAGAATGTTGATTCCTTTGCTTTACACCGTCCTCTTTGGCTTTTGAATCCTGCAAATGACTGATAACAGTATGGAGAGTTTATTTGATGATTGTGATTGAGTCGTCTACAACAGTAACTATTAGAGTGTTCAGCAACTCTAATATTTCTTCAGTTTGAGACATTATGAGGACTGTGTGAAGCCTCCTTGTGCAGAAAGGACAAGGTAGACTCAATCATAAACTTAGGGCTTCTTGCAACTCCGCCCTTTACAAATAAGACTCAGTACACTCAAACTTAAAAAGTGAAGGGTGTCGATCGCAGCCGAGAATGCACCGAAATATAATGCAATTCAACATTTTTTTCAATTCAATACTTACAAAAAACCAGTGAAGCACCACTCGGCCCGTACTCGCTAGTACGGCCGAGTCGACCTCCAAGACGAGTAACCGTCGCTAACTTGGCCACACACTCGCTGACTTAGTGGACTCAGGCGAACTCGGCAAACCCGCGACGAACTCAACGGACTCGGCACGAAAAGGAAAAAAAAAAGCACGCGGAATCTCGAACGTGAAATTTCATTGGCTTTTGGTTGACTGGTTTTGGAGGGAAAAACGACGTGGTGAGAGGGTCTCTCCCTTTCATCCGAAGTTTTCCTTTGATGTTGCGTGTTGACTAAGGACTGTGAGTGAAGTTTTCGGTGTAGTCTGTCACTTGTGAGTAAGGATGCCACTATGGAGTAAGGCTGCGAGGAGTAAGGTTGTTGCCACTGTGGAGTAAGGCTGGGAGGAGGGCTGTGCCGCTGTGGAGAAAGGCTACTGCGACCGGAGCTACGAAGAGGGTTGCGCGGGGCTACGAGCGGAGTTGCGACGAACCAGGCATGGGTTCTTGTTTGATTTTGTTATT
Organism: Larix kaempferi; assembly: GCA_027924585.1. Classification (NCBI taxonomy): domain Eukaryota; kingdom Viridiplantae; phylum Streptophyta; class Pinopsida; order Pinales; family Pinaceae; genus Larix; species Larix kaempferi. Next base: position 1,050,784 of record BSBM01000198.1, read on the forward strand.
TCATTTTTTTATGTTTTTTTTGTTGTGTTTTCTCTGCCTTGTGGGCTGAGTATCTCAGCCCGCGGGCTTGTGTGGCTAATGATACTGACACACTTGTGTTGTTTTTACGCCCTGTGGCTGCGTATCTCATCCAAACATGCCTGTGGGATGAGATACTCAGCCCACAAGGCAAAGTATGCAAATGTTTAAAAAAACAATATTTTATTTTATTTAAATTAAATATTTAAAAAAACAAAATGTTGTTATTTCATTTTATTTTATGTTATTTCATATTTAAATTTAATGTTATTTCATTTCTTCTTCTTTTTGTAATGTAAACAAAATGTTGTTATCTTTATGTTATTTCATATTTAAATTTAATGTTATTTCATTTTTTATTTTCTTTTTTAATGTTTTTTAATTTTTTTTATTAAGTTTGTAATTTTGTTATTTAAATTTTTTTTATTTTGTTTTTTTAATGGTTTTTAAATTTTTTATTAAATATGTAATTCGGTTATTTCATTTTTTTTTATTTTTTTTTTAATGTTTTTTAAATTTTTATTAAATATTAAAATTTATAATGTTTTTAACTTTTTGTAATGTTTTCTAAATTTATAATGTTTTTTAAATGTATAGTGTTTTTTAATTTTTTAATGTTTTTAAAATTTATAATGTTTTTATTAAATATTAAAATTTATAATGTTTTTAAATGTTTTATTAAATATTAAAAATTTTAAAATTTATTTTGTAATGTTTTTTAAATTTTTTATAATGTTTTTAAAAATTTTTGTAATGTTTTTAAATTTTTTATTAAATCTTAAAATTTATGATGTTGTTTTAATGTTTTTTAAATTTATAATGTATTTCTGTAATCTTTTTTAATGTTTTTTTAGTAATTATTAAAAAAAATAATGTTTTTTAAACGTTTTATTAAATATTAAAATTTTTAAAACTTATTTTGTAATGTTTTTTAAATTTTTTATTAAATATTTAAATTTATTGTGTATTTTTGTAATGCTTTTTAAATTTTTTATTAAATATTTAAATTTATAATGTATTTTTGTAATGTTTTTGAAATTTATAATGTTTTTTTTTAAATAATTTTTAGTAAATATTAAAATTTATAATGTTTTTTAAATGTTTTATTAAATATTAAAATATTTTGTAATGTTTTTTAAAAAATTTATTAAATATTGAAATTTATAATGTTTTTTATTAAATATTAAAATTTATAATGTGTTTTCTAATGTTTTATTAAATATTAAAAATTTTAACATTTATTTTGTAATGTTTTTTAAATTTTTTGAAATGTTTTTTGTAATTTTTTGTAATGCAGAATATTTTTTTTTCAACCAAGATTTCATGGCACCTAAAGCCAAGGCTAGAAGGACTCTTGATCCGGCATGGAAAGATTGTGTCCGGGTGAATCTCGATGATGACCACAGGGTCATTTGCAATTTCTGCTCCACCCAAATGTCCGAGGGCATAAACATGTTGAAGCACCACCTAGCAAGAATTGTTTGCAAAGATGTGGTGGTTTGTGACAAATGCCCCGATGAAGTCATAGCCGAAATGGTAGCTGCTTTGGATGCCATTAAAGAACAAAGTGAAAAGAGGGCAAGATACAAGTTTGAAACTTCCATGATAGGTAGATCTTCGATGGGACCACTGAATGCAACTCCAAGTACAAGAGGGTCCACATCAACTGCTGCAACAAACAAAAGTGTAACTTCTTCTTTCTTCCTTCCTCGTACAACTCCAGGATCTCAGCCATCCTTGAAGAGCTTCAATGAAAGAAGAGGAAAGAGGCAAATATGGCAGTGAGGAGGTTTTGGTACCATAACAACCTTTCATTTAACTATGCAAAGTCTTATTTTTATCAGCCCATGGTAGATGCCATTGCAACTGTTGGCCCTGGATACAAAGCCCCCTCCTATAGTGCACTTATGGGGAAATAGCTAGATGAGGAGCTCGAGTGTGTTAAGGAACAATTGGAGACCATTAAAAAGTCATGGAAGTTTACAGGTTGCACAATTTTGTCTGATGGGTGGACAAATCAAAGGGGCAGAACAATCATCAATTTTGTTATAGCTTGTCCTAAAGGAACCATGTTCCTAAGATCCATTGATGTATCCTCGCATGTAAAGGATGTAAATCTAATTTTATCATTGTTGTATGATGTGGAGGAAGTCAGGGTAACAAATGTTGTCCAAGTAGTCACGGACAAAGCTACAAATTATGTGGCAGCTAGAAGGTTGCTTTCTGCAAAATACCCCACCATGTTTTGGACTCCATGTGTTGCCCATTGCATAGACTTGATGCTGGAGGAAATTGGGAAGATGGAATGGGTGCAAGCAGTTGTGCAAGAGTGCAAACAAATCACCAAATTCTTTTATAACCATGCTTGGGTGTTGAGCCTTACGAGGGAATACATAGAGGGTGAACTGAGTCGCCCTTCTATCACATGATTTGCCACAACCTTTATTTCCCTCCAAATACAGTTGCTTCAGTCTGTCGATGTTGGAACTAGCTCCTCAATGACTTATTGTAGGCATACTCATGGTTAGACATGAGACTCGACTACATGGAGACATTGTCTATTTTGGTTTTCTATTTCTGTTATGAAACTGTATTTTGAAATTGCACCAATCTGATTTTTAAATCAGTATGGTTTATGTTTATGGTTATGATTTATGGTTTATAAACACTTTGGTTTATGATCACTATTTATTTTTTTGCATACAAAAATTGATTGTGTTATGTCGTATAATCATAGTTTATCATGTTTATGAGACAATGTTATGAATTATTGCATAAATTGTAGTTGTATAGCTTATATGGATTGGAAATGCTTTTAACCTCTTTGTTGTACCAAAACTGTACAATATTTTTATTTTTTTCCTATTTCCCGAGTCTTGTTGAGTCTGTCCCGATTCTTTCCCGAGTTTTTCCCAAGTCTAAGAGGCATATACCAGCCGAGTCTTTGCCGAGACTGAGTTGTGCAACATTGCAAAAAACACATGCAAGTACCAAAAAATGCACAAGAACTTACAAAAAACAACACTTTGCAAGTTACAATTTTGAATGTTGAATTGATGAATCTGCTATACTTGAGTTCTTGTGTGATGACAATCTGCAACTTCTTCTTTTGGTGCAGCTACACAACTGCAAATTTGCTTAAACCAAACCAATACCAAATCTTCTCTAGAAGCTCAATACTGTCAACTAGCTACAACTTTCACAGTGCAAGTCTTCAATTGAAGAGAATGCAGAAGTCTTCAAGAACTTCGAAATATGTTGCAATAGTCACCGTTGCAATAGTCGTTGTTGCAATAGGCTGCATTGCAACAATTGGCAATATGGATTTGTAGTTTGTGGAGGCAAAGCTATCAAGGCTTTCACCAGCAATAACAGCTACACAGTCTACACCAATCTTGATAGCTCTTGTGGAGACCTCGCAGCTCCTCTAATTTCCATTCTCTTCACAGCACAGTTTCAACGCAACCAAAGAATGGCACACTTCACGTGGAAATGTAATTAGCTTGCAAACATCATGTAGAGAGTGTTGCGTGGTACCAGTACCAACACACCTTTAGATGTGTCCCCAAGGAGAGAGGGTTATTTTTTTGAGACCACGAGGGGTGTTATCCAGCATTTTCTGAGTGGAGGTTATCGCCAGACCTTTTGGTCCTTCTCTTAGGAGTACTATTTCTTAGTGGCATTGTTGACTGCCTCATTAAAGGGCTTGTAGCCCTGAGGTTGGTGTCCAGGGCTCCTAGGGGTGGGTCACTAGGTCACATGACCTTCCCACTTGTTTCATTACTCTGGTGATAGTTCCTTCAGCTATGAGGCTCTTGCCTCTCTTCCAGGTCACCTCAGGCACCTGGATTAATCTAGATGGTTATCATTTCAATCCTTAACTTAAACATAGCCATCTATTTGTCACTCACTCTCTCCCTGCATATTAATGACATATATCTTGGTAGAAGAGTTTTAAAATCGACCTAGCGACTCCACTGGTGATCGATTCTATCATTATCTAGAACCCATGGGGTGCATCATTTTGTATTTAGGTTCTTGATTGAATCTAAAAATTTTAAATAAAAAAAAATTAAAAAAAAAAATTGCCATCCATGGCTGCCTCTGAGCGGCCTAGGACTTTTGGTCGTTTGAAAGTTTTTGACTTCTCTGAAATATATGGGGCACCTCATCCGATGCCAGACAATTTTAATCAAAGATTACCTCATTTCAATGGAAGCAATGGTATTTCAATTATAAATCATTTGTATGATCTCTGGCATTATATGGATAGTTTAGGAACAACCGAGGAGGATGTTTTAATGAGGGCTCTTGGTTCATCTCTAGAGGGCAATGCTCGATTGTGGTTTGATTATCTAACACCGGGATCCATCACTGGGTATGACATGTTCCAACAATTGTTAGTAAGTAAATGGAAAGAAACAATTGATGAATCTATGGAAGGGCAATCAGACGATGATTATCTTAATGAAAATCAACTTGATGAAGATGATCAATATATTGATAATGAATTAACTAACGATTGTCTTTATCAAAGTGACTCCTCTTCTCCCAAGCTAATCGAGTCTCATGATGAGATAATGTATGACACTGAGCAAGTTTCAATTCCTCAAGATTATTGCCTTAATATTGATATAAGAGGAGAACTTATGAGAATCTTGTCATCATTACCTAAAAAGTCTCAGATGAAGAGGATGATTCCAATGATTTCCATCAGGAAGCATCCATGGTTGAATCTTCCATTAGTGAATCCTTTGAAAATTCTTTTGAGTTTCCTTTTCATAATCCTTATGTAATTAATGACATTTCTGATCATGATGTTGAAAAAGAAGAAAGTGGAGACATTAACCAAGATCCTTTAGTAGTGATTTCACATGATCATTGTGCAAATAATCAGGATGTCTTAAAAGAACTTATTAATTTTATCCCTGATCAATTATGAATCAATAAAAGATCAATCTCAAGAGGAGGATGAACTAGTAAATCACACTACGTATTCTAATCTTTGTTCCACTTCTTACAATGAATTTTTAGGTCTTCCTTTTTTCATCCTTAATCAAGATAGCTTAGAGGTAGATAGTTATGGTCAATCTTGTCCTCAGATTGTAAATATTAAACTTGATCAAAGACTTGAAATCATTCCTAGAGTAAAGAGTGCTTTCTTTTGTCAAAATCTAAGGTCAAACTTGTTTATTCATTTGGGAGAATTTTCATATTTGCAATCCACCCTCCCTTCCCAACTCTTTCAATCATCTTTGAGTTGGTGCTATAGTCAATTTTTTGCCTTGGAGATTTTCATTAGGAAGTACAAGCTTGATTATGTGTTCGGAGAAAAAGCACTTCATTTCCCTTTTCAGTCACTTTGGAACCAAAATGCTTGTTGTCAAGTTATCAATCATGCTTGGTGCCTAGAAAAGGTGTTTAAAGATCAATTTCATCTTTTCTCCATTTTTGAGAATCAAGTGGGCTTGATTGTGATTTTTCGTCTCCTAAGTTTTAATTTGTCCCCACTTGGTTTTTTGATCATCAGTCCCAAGGAGAATCAAATCGAATATTTGAGTGAAGTGAATAAGGAAGCCAGTTTGTGTAAAAAGAATTTGAATCATATGCCTTGTATTTTTCCTCCATCCATTTTAAACAATCACTTGCATAAATTTTATGATCCTATCAGTTTTTGGATGGAGGATGTTTGCATAAGTCAGTCGTCTCCTTGGCATGATTTCATTTTGCTCCATTCAAATCCTTCTTCAATTTCTGAACAAATCATAAAGATTGTGCTCCCAATTTCATTAATCTTTAATCCAATCTTGACTTGTTTTATCAACAAAAATCAAAGAGTCATTAATCTATTTGATGAATGGTTACACTGGATTTATGATTTTACCTAACATTTGTGCTAAATGGTTAGATTAGAGTAGGTAGGAACTGAATAAGCCTACTTGGGCAGTAGTTAGTCTTTTTCAGCCATTGAGTCTGGCACCTTTTGTTTGTCTTTTCCTAAGCTCCTTTTGAAGCTCTAAGTTTAACTGACTACCTGTCATTTTTCTTTTTCCTGCCCAATAAATTTCAAACTTTGCAAGTTAAGTTAGTAGATTAAATTTACTTTTTGCTGTTATATTTTATACATTTAAATTTCTGCTATAGAATAGATTTTATTTCAATTTGATTTTATATTTTTCCCATACATGCTGCATGAGGTATTTTGATGTTTGTGAATGCAGATACAGGTGCAGAATAAAATGCAACATAATAAAAAAAGCTAAAAGCAAAATGGTAAAGTGCTGGATCGAGGATTCAAGTAGCCGAGTTTGAGGACCAGAGATTCAAAGGTTCTCAAGCGCTCTTTTCAACAGAGCACTTGTCCCAGCCGGAGCCAAATGTTATCACATATATAGTAGCCGAGCTACCATACATTTTTTGTCAGATTCCAGTACACTATTCAGCCAGTTCCCTTACATTAAGATGCTGAGATGAGCATCTACTATGGATCACTATCAGATTTTGGACAGCATATATATTCCCCATGCCATGACAGAGTCTCAGGTCACTCAGAGAGATGACCGATGTAGCTATTTAGCCATTTGTACATAGTAGTCAATAGTGCCCAGAGTTACAACAGTAGTTTCAGAGGACAGATGATGGTTCAAATAGTGAGCATTCAAGTATATGACTCAGTAGGTATACTATGGTGTTGTGGTTATATTGCTTTTATTTCCATTTTCTTTGCATGTCTTAGCACTTAGTATCATGATCTGGCGATCATATAGATATGTGGACCTGGTTGTACTATATGTATATATCATATTTGTCCCTACTCAGACTTAGAAGTTCTTGGCCTATACTCATTGGTTTTACCCTCCTTAGGGACAATAGAGGTGATCATTCCCACCATACTTTGGTTTGCTAGTGTTGGTTTCATTATTCATTGTCTTCATCCATCCATGACCTACCCATTTTGTTCATTACCCTGACTTACTACTTGACTAGTGGCATAGAGGACCTTTTCCCCACTGTAGCCTCTATATTGGATAAGCTTCCCTGTTTATTGTGTCTCGGCTCTAAGTTGGTGACAAAACTTACCTATGGTGAGTTGGATTTCCTTGTGAATTCCCCCTAGTCACTAAAGATGTTAGCTAAACCTGAAACTTTTAGTGCTGCCATTAATGCAAAGTATGGAAATGAAATGTTATATATTGTATGAAAAGCCCATTCATGCAATGTGTTTCTAAACGCACATGAATGAAAGGCAAGCCAAATGAAAATGGCTATGAAATATCAAATGTTATATCTTTTGTGAAATGTAAATACCTAGGTAAACAAGCTGTCTGTGACACACCTAGAAGTGCTCAGGTAAACAAGTGCCTTAAAAACACACCTGCAGCAAGAAGCCTAAGTAAATGTAAATCTATGCAATGTGTTTGTAAACACACATAGATAAAAGGCTATGGAAACTCTAGGCCCAAAAAGCAATGGAACTTAAATGCCATATCAAAAAGATTGTTGGCCTCATTTGTATTATGGATTGTACGCATCTGTGTAAGGTGAATAAACACTCTTTGAACAACTTATCCATTTGTGAGACACCGCCATTCCCTGTGTTGTTGCTTGTCCACTATATGCTATGGTATGTATTCCCTTTTCCATTTTTAAAATGTCATAGTGTGAAGTCAATAAGTCATCCTTTGACCTAACCAGTTGTTCCTTAGCCTTCACCCTTCACTAGCAAATTGATCACAACTATGAAGTGAGTATGACTTTGAAAGTCTTGTCTGAGAAATAAATAATAATTATGACCTATTATATTTGGATTTAGATCACCAGTAATGATTACTTCTTGTTATAATTGCTAGTTGAATAGATTGTAAAGCATGTCTTAACCTTGGACACCTTGCAGCAGCTTGATGACAGTTTGAGTCATATTTGGGTCATGTTGACTTGGTCAAACCTCAATTTGACCAAAAGTCAACCACAAGACATGAGGTGGCAGACCTCAGATGTTACAGATAGATGATATATGGTCTGGTACAGGTCACCATGGTGGGCTTATGCAGTGGTTTCAGGCTTATGATGATGATTTGTGCTTTTCAGCACTTTTTACAGATTATTATTATTTGGTCTGCCGAATATGATGAGTATTTATTTTGGACCATGCAGAGGTTTATATGGTGTATGAGTACACATCTTAGATGGATTTGGACCTTCTGAGTCCAATGAGACAGTCTGTTTTCAGTTCCGAGCAGTTACAGTGATGATTGAGCCTCAGTTGGCTATCCTAGTGCAATTTTGGTCTGTCGGAGGCCCTGTCAGAGCAGTGATGAGATTTACTTGGTTCACCTAGGGCGCTGTGCATGGAAGGGATGGTCCAGCCACTTGTTAGTACCATATTACCCCCCTCCCAGACTCATTGGTGAGCTCACCTTGACAGCGCAGGCACTCCAGGAGGCAGTTTGGGCAGTTTCACGTTTCCCAAGGCAGTTTAGAAATGGTAAAAATGGCTACAAAGGAATTCGATTTGGGCTACTGAGGCAATCTTATGGCATGGATGATCAGTGATGATGAGAGGGATGTCTTCTACACCTTCTCCAGCAGTTTCAGCTTCATCGGGACCCACATCCATCACTTATGGCACTTTTTGATGATTTTTGGAGCCTCCCAAGGCTCACAATTTGTCAATAGAGGCACGATTTGGTACTTTGATGATTATTTTATTGATATTGTGCTATGGGGATTGACCAAGGGTGTCTATAATTACCCCTTGGACCCACCATAAGCTAGATCTATTATTTTGTCATCATGATTTGGTGGGACCCCCTCTTCTAGGGTGAGTTTTTCCACTTATTGTTATATTTTATTATTGATCCATGTATTGTATTGTTGAGCTCATCTCAACCATTGATTAGATCTTTTAATCTTAGCCACTCATTTAGAAAAGTGGTTAGATTGTGGAATCTCTCCTTCCTATTTAAGGGAGAGAGCTTCTCATTGTAATGGGGGTCTTTGGCTCTTGGAATCTTGATATAGAAAAACTTTCTTGTGGAAATTCTTGTGGTCTCCTTTGTATCTGGTGTTCTTAGATGGTGATTGGAAAGTCTATTGCATCCTAGCATTTGGGTATTTGTGGTAAGATCTATCTTTTTGGAAACTTTTGTCTTGTCTACAGGAGGGCGACTTCACTTGGGAGTTTTTGCAAGGCTTCTTCAACTCGCTCCACTTGGCATTCGCTTGTATCAGGGGGTTATCATTAGTATCATTGTGATCTATGCTATCTTTCTATTATTTCTCTTGTGGCATTAATCTTATCTCTTGTTCACAATAAATCTAATATTGTTGACGTTTATTATGCAAGAGAGAGGGTGCATTGGCTTCCTTGGGTAATTCGACTTCATAGAAAACTACCTCAAATCGCTCCAAATTGATCGGGTTTTCATAGATCATCATCATCAAGGCATCCACAAGGTTATCCAGATAAGATCCACAGGTTTGTTCTTCTTATCTTGGCTCCAATCCATTGACATAGCTACTTCATTGATAAAACCCTTAATTTACAAACCCTCATTTTACATTTTCTCAGATCTAGTAAGATCCACTTGGTGTTTGGGTATAAAGTTTAAAACCCACCTCTACAGTATCCACGGCAATTCGGATCTGTAGTTTGGTGTGATTTGGCCTTCATTTGACCCACTTTCCAAGGCAAAGAAGCCTCTCCAAGAGAAATTGCATTTCTTGGGAGAGGTGAGTTTGCAGGGATCTAGCACCTGGGTAGGTGAGATTCCACTTGATTTGTAATCTACACATTCAATAACATACCCCTAGTGTGTCACTTCAATGATTTTGACCTTGTGCGCCCCATTCCTCATTTTGAGGATTGTGCCCCACTTGGGTCACTTTGTGACATACTTCAATCTCAGATCTACTGAGATCCAGCCATTGGATGACCCTAATCTTTTAGATCCACCTACCTCAATACCTCAACACTCCAGATCTATAATTTGGTGGACATCTTACTCCATTTGGCCTACTTCCCAAGGCACTGATCTTTCTCCAAGCCCATTCAACTTTCCTGGATTGTTGGGTTAGCTTGTGGTTTGATCCTTGTTTTGGTTGCTTGAACCCCTTGACATTGTCATATCATTCAATCAAGCTCATCTCTGGTACTGGTTAGCCCCAATTCAGTCCTTAACTACCCTGCATTAGACACGGTTCCCAAGGCAGTGGATTCTCTCATAATTGACTAGTACCTTGATCCTGGATCTTATTTCAAACATCATAAGTCACTCTTCCACCCATAATGGACCAAAGATACATTGTTTAAACCCCTTGATCCAAACTATTATTCATCTTGTGACTTCTTCCATAGATCTAGGGTTCACCTTACGTACTTCAACTATACTTGAATTGATCTGGTGTTTTGGTTTGATCTCTCCTGTTAGGAGTAGATCTGGGTCTCCCCCTTTGTTGTCTTGGGCTAGATAACATAAAGTGAAGATTGCCTCGATTGGCGTGACAACCATCCATTGGGAGTCGAGGCCATCTTGGTTGCACCTCTTTGATTGCCCTTCCCTTCTGCCATCCATCTTGGATTCATCTCTAGGGGCACCTACAAGTTTGGTGATAACATCACCCACAAATTCGATTATTTTATATTATTTTTTGTTATAATTTTAAGTTGACATATTATAATTTTAAATTGACTTTTTAAGGCATGTACACCTGGTTATTTTGTAAAAGTGAGTGTGAGAACATATAAATAAAGTCTCCTCGCTTCATTTTCAAAACACAACTTATGGGATAAAAATTCATTATGCTACTCTTTTACCCTAGAAGGGCCTTATGAAGTGATGCGCACCTCTTGGAGGGATGATTTTTCTTGCTCTTGGATGAAGTTGGATGCACTCTTTGTCTTGTTAATGCTTTGTTGATGCTAGAATAGTTGGAATGACTCATGCTCAAGTAAGTCTTTTACATTTTGAAGGTTTGCTTGGTGAATGGTAGGTAAATTTTGCATTTTGAATGATTGAATGGTAGCCCTAGGCTGCATTCTCTTTGAATAGGGTCATTTATCTACTTTTCTATCCCTTAGCATACTATAAACACTCCCAAGAGGAGGTTTTTACCAGTGTTCCACGGGGATGCGTCCCAAAGGGTCGGGGACGCATTTCGGCGTTTCTTACGTCCCGGGGACTTCGAAACTCCATGCAAAACGTTTTGGGACGTCTCGCTTTGGGCGAAACGCACAGCGAAACGTTTTCGTGGGCGGCGAAACTCGACGAAACTTGGGGGGACTTCCTAGCGTCCCGCCCGAAACTCCGAAACTCCGGCGAGACTTGTGGGCGTCCCGCTCGAAACTCCAAAACTCCGGCGATACTCAAAACTGAAATATCAAATATCAAATGACAAAGACTCAGAAGTGACAAACATGAAATATGATGTTCATGTTAATCATAGATTCATATCTTAATATAATCATGATGAATCGTGTAATGTGTTTGAACTTTGCGTTTACATTGCATGATTGCACAATGATGAATGTAGTGTTTAGTAATTCACTAATTTGCAGGAGATGGTTTGTTATTGTTGGGATTTATATTTTGCATATTTTTAATATTTTTAAAAAAATTGATGACTCTCGCATCCCGCCGTCCCCCCCCCAAATTTCTCTAAAATTTGGGGGTGGTCTCCACACATCCCGAATGTGTGTCTCCCCGCACCTGCATCCCGTCGTCTCGGAACCTTGGGGAAACATTGGTTTTTACAAAGTTTAGCCTTGGAGCTCTAACTTTGCCCTAGTTTAAGCTCTTGAAACCAACCCTAGAAGTTGTTTCAAGAAGCCCTAACCTAGTTGGCAAGGAGAATTACCTCCAAGAGGAAGGCTGGTCACCTTCCTCTAAGGCTAGGGTTTGGGGTAACATCCATTAAAACCCTACGTTGGTTTATCTTCTTTACCTAAAACCCCACTTGTACTTTTGTAAATCTTAATTTTAGGTTAGAATTGCTTGTTTATTTTTGGTAATTAAGTTTTATTTCTTTTTTTGTATATAATTTAAACACTAAAAAAAACCTAAACTAAAAAAAACCTAAACTAAAAAAACCCTAAACAGCCCTAAAATCTGAAACCCTAACCTAGTCCTAACGTAACCTAGTGAATTCTTCTTCCCTTCTCTTTGAGGTTCGCTCTCCCTTCCTAGGGCTTTGCCCTCCTTCCCTTCCCTTGCTAGGACCTTCGCTCCTCTCATCCTCCACCTCCACCCTTTTCCTTCCTACTCCATCTTCTTCCCCCTCCTTTTCTTCTCCTTCTTTCTTTTTCCCTTTCTTCCTCCATTTCCCTTTCTCCTCCTTTGCTCTTCTTCCTTTCCCATTCTTCCTATTCTCCCTTCCTCTTTCCTTACGTTCCTCTTCTCCTACAACCCTCGGCCAACTCAAACAAGGCACGGCCCTCCTCAATAAACCCTCGATCCTTCCCTTTTGAGGCTCAGTCCTCTTCCCAAACCTCACTCTTGTCCTCGGTCATCCTTTGGGCTTATCCAAGGGCTGTAACAGGCCTCCAAACAGCCCTCTGCTCCTTCTTGCCACAGTCTGCAATTTTATTGCAGACTGTCAACTTTGACAGTCACTTTTACCTGCCACATCAAAGACAAAAATATTAACAAAGATTAAGTCATTAATTACACCTTTCTTACTGTCTTAAAGACTGTCCTTTTGGATTAATTGCAAGGTCTAAAAGCACATTTATCCACTGCTGATATACAGTCTGAAAACTCATATTAAATACGTGACTATTGATGAAAGGGAGTGGTAGAAAGTAGAAGTTGTATTGTGCATATCATACTCTTACCTTTTGGATTACTTAAGTGTTGCCTTAAGTGCCATAAAAGGACTAATACACTGCATTACTGTAATATCATTACATACAATCCTACTTGCATACACATTGATAATCATACATTGCTAATGTTGGTGATAGAGAAAGTGGAAACGGTGCGTTGCACTTTGGATGCATAGATCATGCCTATTATACTTCTTCTTGTTTGCACTTAACCTACTGTTGTTTAAATGCCATCATTTGGGACTGATATACTGTAATAACACTGTCATACTTACATCAGTCCTCTTCATACTTGTTACTTGACAGCGATTGGTTGGTCATACGCTCTTGTTACTACACTTACATGTGTTGATATATATGCTTACATGTAATGCATACAATTGGTGGATGATCTCTCTTAAACTAAAGCGTTGTTATTGCTAATCATTTACATCATTGGATTAAATATTTGCATTCCTATACCAAGATTGCTACATCCTATCTTGCACTAATACATTGCAAACACTTTTCTTGAACTAGTATGTCTTCTTCATTCTTATGATTGCATTGATCGAAGGAACTGGTCACTAACTTGGTCTTTTAGAAGACATAGCTTCTGTTGTCTTAAGTGTTTGCAGATCATTGAAGGGCTCTCCCCCTGGAGGTTCCAACTCTCTGAAGCAGTTGGAGAAGTGGCTAAGGTGACAGTGGTCACTTTCTCCGTACACTTGTTCATCAGATACTAGCCCTGCTAGTTCATCCGGTAACAGAGAGTCTCCACACTTATTTAGGGTTTATGCTTCCATGAATGCATTAGCTCCATGATACAACACACTCTACACGACACTCTTTACAATTGAAATGGCATGAAGTCACCCAACACCAAAGAGCGAAAGAGAATCACTTCAGATCAGAGTGACTGGTCACTGGAGAGGAGGCTTCAAGCCGCACAACGCAACTCTAGAAGAGTAATACCACGCACCAGTTGAGAAGGCTCCAGGCAGTCCAATCACATGCACAAGCAGTCCAAACTTCAACATAGCTCCACCACAGGAATGTTAGGACTCCTCCAAATCGCAACATGCACAGTCACAAATGAAGAGAGGGTTCTCCATAGCTGGGGTTTTCGTTCCAGCTAAACAAATGGCACACCACACTCCACCTTGAAAAAAAAAGAGATCTTCACGCCACTAGTTCACAACTCCACATAGCATTCAATGGATTAGGGTTCCCGTGAAGAGTTAGGATTCACACCAGTCTCCAAAGGCATAAACAATACGCAGCAGCTCCACAAGATGCATCACACGCCAATAAATGGGTGCCAACACACAGAAAATATAACAAGAAAATATCATGTCCATAGCACAGACACTAATCCCGAAATCAACCACGGGTTAAATCTCAATGATCATCGCAGCCAACCATCACCATGATCTAGATGAAAACATAAGCCGAGATGCATGAGGAGAGGGCCAATACTCAACATAGACAAGAAGCACCAACGGGATGAGAAAGAACACAAAATCACCCCATACACTCCGCGGACGTCGTAAGCAAACAAAGTAACGATGTGCCCCAAGCATGCTGAGAGCATCGACACAATGTAATAACCTGCATTGTCCACCGGGCCTAGAAGGAAAAGAGAGAGGTCAAGCATCCCAACACAAAGGAGCCACTAGCGAAAGCATACACAGGGCACAATCTACAAAGATACAACACACGCCGTGCAAAATGATAGAAACGTATACAATCTTTAAATTCATTATGGGTGACAATATCAAGCGAGTCCATGTGAAAAAAGGATTAGGGTTCAAGAATGAATAAGCACTCAAAACCCACATGAGGGAGAGGACTAACAATGCACAAAAAAAACAGGCATTCTAAGTCATGAGGATCAATAGTCGCAAGGAACCTGTAGATTGGAATACGTGCAAGATTGTATTTCTTTGGAACACACAAAGAAAGATGGGTAAGCGGCTCGTAGTTAGAGAATACGAAAGTCCCTAAGAAAACTGAGCAAAAAATTATTCCAGATTGGACAATACAGTGGCAGGTCAGTGCAGGTCTAGAGAGGAATCATGGGTAGAAAAACGCCTGAGTTTATACCTCTAGTGGAAGAATAAGGAGTGCAGATCCCATGGGGGAAAGCGATATGCAACAATAAAAAATTAAATGCACAATACAAATAGCAGATATACTACCGAAATTGTAGTCGAAGGAGAGGACGTTCTAACATTGGTAGAAAGCATGCAAAGACCTGATGGAACGTTAGGGTTAGTGAAATTAATACCTTGGGTTTGCAAATTGGGCACTCAGCACACAGGACTAGCAAACAAAGGGATGGCCAGGGAATACGGCAAAGCAGAAGGCAGGTTGATGCAAAATATCTACAAAATGGCACAGGCCTCAGAGCCAACAATAGCTCTAATACCACTGTTAGGTGCCCAATAGGGCAAATAGGCAGTTCGGCACACAAAGACAATACGATATGCATTAAGCACGAATTTCTCATTAATCAATTTTCATATTAATACATGAGAATGACCATTGGGTTCATATTCCCAAGTGGTCTCTTGGACTTCTCAATGATTGTTCACTAACCCTGATGGATTAGGTTCCAACAATAAATTATTGTTCTTCAAATATTTTATGGAAGTGTTTTTTGAGATAAAACAAATAGTACAGCCTAAAAGCATAAAAAGCAAAAGCTCCAAGTAACATAATCTTTGCTTTCATGTACTCATGCTTACTTTGTATCTTAACCTGACTTCTAGGTTGCTAATCTAGAGTAGCATAAGATTGTTGAAAGAAGAAAATGTGCACACATTACAAGTTACAACATTGACAATAAACTACAACATCCAACATATAACTCACATGCATTAAATGACCTTATAGAATACAACAAAGAATTATATAACATTAACTACTTCAATCCATCCATTCAAAAAACTATGAAAAATAATTGTCTTTTAATGTTCTATACTGCCATCATTGGATTTTTTTTCTAATTTAAATTCTGATCTCAAAGGAGTAAATTGTTTTATGTGCCAACTAGCCTATACATGATAGTCATCCTTAGATTGTCACCTTGTCCACATCTCATGATTTCCCATGTGTGGGAACTAACAACACATGTGGAACTACCTGTCGATTTTCTAGGAGCTAGCACAAAATAATTGACACAAACATATTGGAGAGAAGAACCAATTTTATATTAATGAGGTTGCAACAAATATACAATAGCTATAGCCCAAGGTACGTCTCCCATTTATACATACATACCACTCTCTTTCCTGCATTGCATCACATTGTAAGATTTATGGTACCATATATGGTAATGGCGATTTAACCACCTAACCACAGTTTCACATGTTACATCGGTCATATGCTTACTAATCGTTACCCCTCTTTCAGCAAGGGGTAAATGATGCTCAGTTGTCCTTAGATGAGATCTCTGGTTGCATTATAGATTGGTGGCCTAAGATTTACCCAGTAACATCAGATAGTCTAGGGTCCATGATGTGCCTAGCCATAGACAGAGCATAACCCGTAGTGTTGTGGTATCTCTAACCTTCATCTTTACTTAGCATGTTTTCTAGCTTGATGGTATGTTAGCATGAGGTATTAGACTTGCACTTTCATGATGACTCACACACATTTTGATCATTTATTTGTCTTTGTTTAACCTTGATGTTTCTCTTTTAACTTTATAAGTGTGTTATTTGATGTTAATGTGTACCTTGGTGAACTAAGTCAACGTGATTTCATCCATATCACACAATATTACCTAGCCATTTTCATTTAATTAAGCCAATTCATCCACCCCCTCACTTTACCCTTTGTGAAAGATCTATCATTAGTGATGATATATAGCCTCACTACTATTCCAATGTATGAATGCCATTATCAAAGTCAAAAGAGTCTTGTACTTTCAAAAAGGGAAGACGTTGAATAAATTAAATGCAAATGGAACATATCATGGGAGAGACTCCCCATAAAGGCAGGTTCCCTTGCCCTAGGTTGTCTAAGACACATCTAAAGAAAAAGGGACTAAGCCAATGAAAGGGCTAAACAAAATGTGATAAATAAAAAACACCAAGGAAATAAAAATGAAAAAATAAAAAAGGGATTGACCCATGACAGCTCTTCCTAGGCACACATGTGGAAATAAAATCTAAAAATTCTAACACTTGAAAGTTCAAGATAGACAAAACACTCCTATGTTGCTATGATAGTGATTTCACAAAGACCCCTTTCTACCCTTTGTACATACTTCACTCAATATACCCTCACTTGGCTTAGGTAAATTAAGATCTACATGTTAATTTAGGGTCTCACATGTAAAAGGGTTATGTGGGTCACACCAATGTTAGATTGAATAAGTAAACATTATTAATTAACAAGTTATTGAGGGAAAGTGTGTTTGTAATGTAAATCTTGTGTATTATTATCATGTTGGACTAACAGTGCCTAAGTTCTATGGTAGTGATTTCACAAAGACCGCCTTTCTTCCCTATGTACATACTTCATTCCATATACCCTCACTTGACTAAGGTAAATTAAGATCTACATGTTAATTTAGGGTCTTACATGTAAAAGGGTTCTGAGGGTCACACCAATGTTAGACCGAATAAGTAAACATTATTAATTAATGAGTTACTGAGGGAAGGTGTGTTTGTGATGTACATCTTGTGTATTATTATCATGTTGGACTAACATTGCCTAAGTTTTGATGTTGGTTATTTATTATTTCACTAGAGGGGATTTATTATACATGTACCTTGATGTTTGGACTTTATTGATGGCTATTGGGCATTATTTGATGAGGCACTACACTTGGAGGATGGTTCATGTTGTATTTCCTAGCTAGAAGAAGGGGCCAACCCCTTTCTTCATGATGGAGACCTGTTATCACACAACTTGTAGTTGCCCCTAAAGGTATCCCATCCGGGACGGTAGAGGAGTTAGGCAACTAAAGAGGTGACCCAAGAGATGCCACGGTTCCCAATGCAATGTGGGAGTCACGTCAACCGAGGCACTCTTCGCTTTAGGTCAAGGTATAACTAGACCAAGGGGGAGACCCTATACCCCAATCACAGTTGATTGGACCCAAGCAAAGGTTTTAAAGGGTGAATGAGTGATAAGTTACGGAAACCAATGCAAGTCTAAATGGACCTAATGTTTAGGGCATGGTTGAAGGTGGTATCAAGGATAGTTAGTGTTTCAACCTATATATGGTTTAGGCCACTTGAAGGGGTATGATTATTAAGTATAGTACCATGTGTTTACACAAGTGGGTCTTATTGTCTTGGGAAGTGTGAAATGGTTTTAGATGGGCCCACAAGGTGAAGCTAAGTGTGAAGATGGTACTATATGCTAGATCTAGGTTGGATCTACAAGTTAGAGTTGGTTCTAGGGTTACCCATGTGTTAGATCTAGGGTTTGACACTAATCCCAAGAAGTGCGCCTTGCTTGGAGAAGGACTAGTGCCTTGTTGGATGGGCTAATGGAGTCAAGAAGGATGTCAAAGTGTAGATCGGGACACCTAGAAGCCAAGTCAAGTGGTTTGGATGAGATCCAATGGTTGGATCTTGCTAGATCTAGGTTTTTAGGTGATAACCAAAAGTGGACCACAATTCCTTAAAACAAGGAATGCAATCCCCAAGGTGGATCGGGACAAAAGAATAGTCTAGACCTAGGTTTCAAGGCATGGGCATTCCAAATCCACCAAAATATCCAACACCCACTTCCTAGAAGTGGTCCAACTCAAAACTCCCAAGGGGTGCGACTTTCTCAAGGAGAGGCAAAAGAGGGGTTTGGTGGACCAAACCAAGTCCAATGGCCACCAAAAAGTAGATCCGGGATGCTAGTACCCCGATCTATGCATGTTCAAAGTTTCAAGTGAATCAAATGGGTAGATCTTAGTAGATCTAAGTTTTAAGTTACCAATGAGGTCAAAAGGGGGTCTCAACCCCTTAAAACATGGAGAGATGTCCACAAGGTAGTTTTCACCAAAGTAAGGATATGGGTATGTGTAATTAAGTGTCTAGTTGTCAAATCAAGCGGGATCTCACATACCCATGTACTAGATCTAGCCCAACAAGCCTCCCTCAAGGAAGTGCGCTTTAGGTCAAGGAGAGCTTTTTGTCTTAGAAAATGGGTCAATTCTTAGCCAATCACCACCAAACTATAGATCCAACTAGGGGTGGATGCTATAGAGGTGGGTTTTCAATATCTTTTCAAAATGAGGGCTAGATCTAAGTAGATCTAAGAAATACAAAAATTGGGATTTTGATTTAATTAGGGTTTTATGACCAATGGAGATAGAATGGATGAAAGAGGCACATACCTTGTAGATCTTACCTCAATTTGCTTATGGCCACCTTGCAAGTTGATAGCATTCTCCTATGTTTATATTCAAGAGTGAGATCCAAGTGCTCCAACCAAATCTCCCTTCTCCAAGATAGCCAAATCGTCCTCCTCCTACAAGACAAGATCAAAGAAACAAGTCAAGCAAGATGATTATGAAAATGGTAGAAAGATGTAATAGAAAGCATCAACTATGTCACAAAGATACAATAATGATACTCCCTGTCACAAGATCAACCCAAGAGAGAATATGTGGATCCCTCCAACAATAACCCTCCAAAAGTCGCCCTCCTCTCTCCAATTCGACTTTCCTGTCAAAAGGTTAGCAAAAACACATAGATCCACAATGATACATAGAAGAGATACTTTATATTCAATATGCAAGAGAATCCACAAGCCAAGAGAGATGTGCTCCACAAAAAATCTTCTATTCCAATATTCCAGAGCTCCAAAGGTGAGCTTTACAATGGGGGGTCTCCTCCTTATATAGGATAATAAAGACCAAAACCCTATACCACTCTACAATACTACATCAAATGAGTGGTTGAGATTATAAGATCTCATCATACAATCAATGGCTAGGATGAATCCATAACATAATATCACATGGATCACTCAACATAACAATAGCGCCCTCACTAAATGGTACAATGAGGGTGACGTCATCCCATAAGAGGGGTATAAAGTACAATAATCCACCTCATGATGACTAGGACAAGATAAAATAAGCACATGGTGGGGCTAGGAGGTATAAATCCTTGCTAGCTCACCCCAAGGCACAATAAAATAATAAAATATGCCCAATATAATGATAATGACCAAAACTGTCCTCAGAATCCATGACAGTCAAGCAGTAAATGTCCTCCTGTGATCAATCTGGAGATACCCACATGGTGAAAACTGACTGGAAGATAGTGAGATCACCCTGGAAGACCTCTGTGAAAACCAAATGCCAAAACCTTGCCTCAATTGCCCAAATCGATTTCCTCAGTGACCACTTTATCCCATTTTTTAACTGCCTCGGGAACTGTGAAAGTGCCAAAACTGCCTCCTAGGGTGCTAGCGCTGTCAAACTGAGCCCACCAGGCTCTCCGGGAGGGGGGATAAATGGTAAAAACAAGTGGCTGGACCACCCCCTCCATCATCAGCGCCCTAGGTGAACCGGCCTCTCGGGGCCCCTGCTGCTCAGGCTGGGAAATCAGCCCCAAATCTGGTCAACAAGTGTAAAACTGCATCAATCACTGTCAGAAGTGCCCGGATCTGAAAGATAAGTGTCTCAATGGATCCAGAAGACCCAAATCCACTAGGAATGAGTACTCATACACCCTGGGTTGCCCTAATGGGCCAGCTGTAGGGTCCACCATATATGGACAATGTATAATCTGCTGATCTGTAATGATAATAACCTGCTGAACTGGATCAAACATCATCTGTATCATATGTCCATCATATAATATCATCATCAAACATGTGGGACCATAAATCATCATCAATAATCATCCATACATGGTCCACATCATCACGGATCCCAAGAATATATATAATCAAGGATAAATCACATCAGTAGACTAAGACAATGCTTTATTAATCATTTCATAGCTAAGCTCAAAGTACAAATTCCATTCAGTGGCATTAATTATATTAACATATTCCGTGGTTATAATAAATCACTTGCACCATAGTTCAAATGACAAACTCACCCATTGGACATGGTCAAACTGCTAGTGAAGGATGAAGGCTAGGCAGCAAGGTTGGGCCAAGGGTGTGACTTGTCTAACTCAACTCAAAAATACTTTGGACTGGGAGAGGGGGAAGCTACAAACTCTGTGTTGGACAAAAGAACACGGGGAATGGCTGTGCCTCACAGATGGATAAGTTGTTTAGAGAGTGCTTATTCAACTTAGGCATCATGTCTACATCAAGTTGATCCAAGTTCATTAGGATCATTCAATTTATTTCCATGGCCTTTTTGGCCTACATAACCCTTCGGATTTCAGATGTGCTGAGAAGCACAACTAGTTGCAGCTTGCATCCAGGGCATGTTTTTCATATTTTCACAAGGTCAGCAATTGTTTAGATATAGCTTTTAAGAACTATTGCTTTTTGGACCTTTCTTTATACTCTTCGAGGAGTATTTTTTAGCTTTTCATTGCTCTTGCCCTCTTTTTGTTTCCATGGGCGAATTTATTTAATTTCCACAGGTAGAACATGAGCTTTCAGTTTTAGCCAACAACATCTCAAGTGACTAGGGGGAGTTCGAGCCAAGGCCTACAATCCAACTCACCAAAGGCAAGTTCTGTCACCAACTCAGAGCCGAGACACTGAATAAACAGGGATGCGGTCCAAACACAGAGGTAGAAAAATGGGGAAGTCCTCAGCATCAGAAAGTCAAATAAGACAAGTCAGGGTTTAAAGTCAAACAGGAAGGTCATGTATGGATGGAGACAAGTGGATATGGAGCCTACACTAGCAGACAAAAGGTGTCGGGAAAGACCATGTCTATGTAAGGTGAAATACCAGTAAGTTTTGTTAGATGACCTAAGAGTGCAAGCAATTGTCCATTTTAAGGTTTACAGTTCATTTTAAATATTTTGCCACATCAGGAATAATATACCAAGCACATGCTATAATCATGATTAAATCAACAAGCTAATAATCCACAGTCAGTGAGAACAATATCCATAGATCATACAACATCATCATAATAGCAATCATCATGCATCATCTGAAACACTGCTGAAGTAAATCTCTAGGCACTGAACTGAAACTGTAATGGGAAAAGTGGTCACATCAGTCATCAAATCTGAACTCTCAAGGCTCAGCCTTGACACAAGGTCATACAATCTGAATAATGTACTGCTCTGATCATGAGTGATCCAATATATGTAGCCATGCTCTGGAATAAATGAAGCTCTGGAATGTGCAGATATCTGCTGTACAAGAATAGTAGCCCTGCTACTATGGTGTGATAACAAGACCCTCAATACTTGGCACATGTGGACTCTTCTAGAAGTTTTCTTCCTAGACGTTGACACTTGGACCATTTTGCTTCATGCCACTTGGAGCTGGATCGTTGGGGTTTATATAACCTTTATGCCATACACGTGCACCATTTGAGGAGGTCCTTGGGATTATTGAGTATGTTTGGGCCTTCTCCTAGTCACTTGGACCATGGCACATCACTTTGGGACTATTTTTCCCTCACACGTGTGGAGCCCCCCTCACGTTTGATCCATTTGTTGAGGTTTGACCATGATTTCTAGGAGCACCCTAGGTTATTGGGCATTATTGTTGAACATTGGACCATTGTTATCGAGAGCAACCTCTTTCCTTGGGTGATTTTGTGGTTTTAACACCATTTTGATGGTATTCACTCATGGTATTGTGGAGTGCACCCTCTCTTGGGGATATTTGATACTACTTGCTCATTCTTTTCACCATATTGGCTAAGGTTTTAGCATTATTTTTTTTATTTTGGAGCATTCCTAGACTAGATCTAGCGTTTTGGACATGATATTATTATTTTATTATATGAGAAGTTGAGCTTTTCTCCTATATAAGAGAGCTCACTTCTCATTTTGATTTGTTGGTGATCTTGGAGAATAATACTATCATACTTTTCCTATCTTTGGCTCTTGTCTCTTCGTTTCATCATGAGGAGCTCAACTTGGTGATTCTAATTGAGGTACATTGTCTAAATTTATTCATTGTCATTTCTATTTGCTAGTCCATTGAAGAGTGGCACGCTACATGGTTGATCATATGCTACTGTATGTTGCATGTTGAGATGTTTGCATCTTAGGAGGGATATCCAGCAAGTAAAATAGGTGAGTGTGTGAGTTAGGCAAGTATATTGAAGGTGCATGCATGGTTGCCCTTCCTTGATGACTTTGGAAAATGAGATCGATTGTTTGTAGTAGAGTTTGTCATGCTATTTTGCAGAAATTCTACAAGAAGCATATTCAAACAAGGCTCAAGTTGGAAGATCTAGGACCCCATAGCCCAAGGATCAAGAAGGCACTAGTCTTTTCTTCATCCCTCAAACCATAATTTTCGAAAATCTCTTTAGTTTTAAACTTCACTAATAATATTCTGGGCACATCTAACTATTTTTTGTAAGGATTTTGTTGGTTTTAAGGTTACTTAGAAATAATTCTAGAAAATATTTTCTGCATATTTTAAATTCTAGAAAATACTATTTTCAATGATCTGACATATAAAATTCAGATATAATGCTTCATTTTTTTTCAAAAAAAACTTCCAAGTTTAAATATGAGTTTTAAAAGTTATTTCCTTATTGATTTATGCCTTAAAATCATTGACAACAATACTTTAGATTCTGGAATGGTATTGGAAAAGTGCATGCTTAAGTGATATATTTATCAAATTTCACACTAAATAATTTTTTGAAAATTTCTAATCTACTGTCATAATTAAATAACAAATGTGAATGGGATTCCTTGTAAATGCTAAATCTGTAGTTCAAATTTTTGAATATTGCTTCAACACACAACTATTTGATTTTCTAGATTGTTCATGATTACTAAGTACAATTTTTAATATCATTTGATAATCTGGAAACTATCTTACTGTTTATTAAATTTTATGGACATTGAATGTAATGGTGACAAATCTAATTAACAACTCTTAAGTTAGTGGAATTTGCAATAAGCCATTTTGGTGGAAATGACACTAGTCACTATAGCCCAAGTGAACAAATTAGTAAGTTTGAGTGACACTCTTTTATAGAGATTTTTGTCCCTTCAAGAGGGCCTCATTCAATTAAACAATATCATAAGCTAATCGAGCTTAATTATCACCATTAATATTAATTACTTGTGGATGAGTTGGGTGATGAGCCATTTACTTTTAAAGCACTATCATCATTGACTTGTTATCATACATTGCTAAAATTTATCTCATAAGTTATCTATCTTATGTCCATGAATGCTTCATTTTGATCAATGGTTATTGAATCATTATCACATTATATTTGATTGTTTTACATTCAATTGCTGAAGTAATTTGTGGGATGCTCAACTTGACTAAATACTTTTAGATCTTTAAAGGTTAAACATCCTAAGATCCTCCTCAACTTGATAGGGAAGCCTCCATTGGCCTTGAAGTGGCCTAAAACATGGGAAAACTCAAGCTAAGGTGACACTGGTAATAGTTTTCTGTAGTTGCATTTCAAAAGTACTAGTGGATTGGAGCTTTGCCACTAAAGTGCTAAATTGAGCTAACACTAACCACTATCATTAATGTTCACTTACCACTAATTTTAATAGTGGTCACCTTACATATCATTAAAACATTAAAGCAGTTTGGAGTTTGCTCCTCCACCATCAATCCTTGAAATGAAAGCTCCAATAAATCACACCCCATAAAAATTGAACCACTGCTTGGCATCTCACCTTACCACAACTTCTCTCTCATAAATATGGAACCCTACATTGGTGTTCCATCAAAATGCCATTACCCTTACGTACCCTCATGTTGAAAGTCAAATTCTATTGAATCCCCCTAGACAGTCATCGATATTGAGCATCCCCACTTTACTTCCCTTTATCTGGGTGGCTTCCTTTCAAGCTACCACAAGTCTTTTTTCTTCTCTTCCATACTCAAACCCTATGCTACGGGGAAGCGCCCTCCCCCCTACCGCTTCGCTCCCTTCTGGTAGCGAGTTTAGGGAGCTCGCTCCCCGATGAAAAAAAAACGCTCCCTGGTTTTTCAGGAGTGACCAAGGAGCGATGAGGGAGTGTCGCTCCCAGAGTGCTTTCTGGTCACTCCCTGGAGCTAAAAAAACGCTCCTTAATTGCTCCCTTGGCGCTCCCAGCCAATTGAGGCAAATTTTTGTTTCTTTTTTTGTTTTTGGAACCAAGACATAGTTCTACTTGGATTTTTGGGCATGGCTAGGGTTCATTTTGGGGATTTATTGAATGGTAATGTTAAATTCTTAGTGGTATTCTCCTTATCTTTCATTTTCTATCCTTTTTCTTAAAGTGGTATTCTCCTTATCTTTCATTTTCTATCCTTTTTCTTAAATTTTTAACATTACCATTAATTGTTTCAAGATGTTTGAGAGTGGTTCCAACCTCATCGGACTTCATATGCAAAAAGTAGAATTTTAGATCCCATCCAAATTTCAGCAGACTTGATAGTTTTCAGGATTTCAGGATTGCAACATATCCACTGGATTCTAACATGTATAAGGGTAAGGGATTGGAATTTAATCAAGCACATCAACCTCTCTATGTACCTTGATGTTGGCGGTGTTTATGCCTAATTGTTGAAGTTGATTTAACTCCTTTGTCATCACCTTAATAAAAATGTACCCTTCAATCAAGAAAAATCACTTATTAAGCATGGGAAGCTTTTTCTATCTGAATGTTCCACTCCATGCCCTAGCATATGTCCTTACACCAAAATATTATTCTCCATATTGGTTGGCTCAACTAGCACCTGGGGGGTGGTGTTAGAAAAAAACCACACAGATATCCAGAGGTGTAAACATCTAGCAATGAATAGCAATGTCAGCAATCAAGTGCTTCTAGAAATCTTAATGAGGAGGAGTGTGCTCAAGTACAAAGTGATTTTTTTAGCAAATACATCAATGAACATGGAGTCTTTGGTAACTGTTAACACATATATAATAGTCAGGCTACCATACACTATTTTTCTGATTCCAGTACACTTTTCAGCCAGTTCCCTTACATTGAGATGCTGAGATGAGCATCTATTATGGATCGTGATTATTATATGGACAACAGTTTTATTCCCTATGCCATGACTGAGTTTCAGGACACTCAAAGAGATGACCGATGTAGCCATTTAGCCATTTATACAGAGCAGTCAGTATTACCCAGAGTTACAACAGCAGTTTCAGAGGACAAATGTTGGTTCAGATATTGTGCATTCAGGTATATGACTTGGCAGGTATATTCTTGTGTTATGGTTATATTGCTTTTATATTCATTCTTGTAGCATGTCTTAGCATTTAGTATCATGATCTGGCGATCATATAGATATGTGGACCTGGTTGTATCTTTATATATATTATATTGTCCCCACTTAGACTTAGAAGTTCACTACCCATACTCATTGGTTTTACCCTCCTTAGGGAGAATAGAGGTAATCATTCCCACCATACTTTGGCTTGCTAGTGTTGGTCTCATTATTCACTGTCTTCACCCATCCATTACCTACCAGTTTGTTTATTACCCTGACTTACTACTTGACTAGTGGCATGGAGGACCTTCCCCCGATTTAGCTTCTTTGTTGGATGAGCTTCCCTGTTTCTTGTGTCTCGGCTCTGAGTTGGTGACAGAACTTACCTTTGGTGAGCTGGATTGTAGTCCTAAATCATTCTGGTTGGTTGTCTCGATGTTTGGAACTGGTACGAAGTCCCCCTAGTCACTTAAGATGTGTTGGCTAAAACTGAAAGCTCATGTACTACTTATGGAAACTTATGTAAATTCGCCCAGGAAACTGTAAACTCTAGAATGTGTTTATCAACACACATGAGTAAAGGGCAAGATCAATGAAAAGCTATAAATACTCCTTGAAGAGTATAAGAAAGGTCCAAAAAAGCAATGGTTCTTAAACTCCATATCTAAACGATTGCAGACCTTATATGTATATGTATAAACATGCCCTAGATGCAAGCTACAATTAGTTGTGCTTCTTAGCACACCTGAGATCTGAAGGGTTATGTAGGCCAAAAAGGCCATGAAGTGAAATCAATGGATCCTAATGAACTTGGATCACCTTTTATAAAAGTAGACATGATGCGTAAGTTGAATAAGCACTCTTTGAACAACTTACCCATCTGTGAGACACTGCCATCCCCCGTGTTATTGCTTATCCATCATATGTTAGAGTGTGTATTCCCTTTCCATTTCCAAAGTGTCATAATGTCAAGTCAGTAGTCAACCCTTAGCCTAGCCTTTTAAATTTTAGCCCTCACCCTTCACTAGCAAATTGATCACAACTATGAAGTGAGTATGGTCTTGAAAGTCTGGTCTAAGTAATAATAACAATTAAAGACCTTATATATTTGGTTTTAGATCGCCAGTAAATGATTACTTCTTGTTATAGTTGTTACTTGAATGAATTGTAGAGCATGCATTAACCTTTGGCACTTGCAGCAGTTTGATGAT
The DNA here is from genome assembly GCA_027924585.1 of Larix kaempferi. NCBI lineage: Eukaryota > Viridiplantae > Streptophyta > Pinopsida > Pinales > Pinaceae > Larix > Larix kaempferi. Next base: position 1,078,135 of record BSBM01000198.1, read on the forward strand.
AGCCTGAGTTATATTTTGGGTCATGTTGACCTGGTCAAACCTAGTTTGACCAAAAGTCAACCACAGGACATGAGGTGGCAGACCTCAGATGATGCAGAGATATGATATATGGTCTGGTATAGGTCACCAGATGGTTCTATGCAGTGATTTCAGGCTTATGATGATGATTTGTGCTTTTCAGCACTTTTAGAGATTATTATTATTTGGTCTATCGGATATATTGGATATTTTATATGATCAGGCAGAGATCCATAGGGTGTATGAGTAAACATCTTAGATGGATTTGGGCTCTCTAAGTCCAATGAGACAGTCTGTTTTCATTTCCAGGCAGTTACAGTGATTTTTAGCCTCAGTTGGCTATCCTAGTGTAGTTTTGGCTTGTCAGAGCAGGAATGAGAGTTGATTGGTTCACCTAGGGCGCTGTGCATGGAGGGGGTGGTCCAACCACTTGATTTTACCATATTACCCCCCTCCCAAGGAGCCTAGTGGGCTCACCTTAACAGGGCAAGCACTCCAGGAGGTAGTTTGGGCAATTTCACACTTCCCAAGGCAGATTAAAAATGGCAAAAATGGCTACTGAGGGATTCGATTTGAGCTACTGAGGCAAGGGATTAGCATGGGATGACTTTTGATGATGAGTGGGATGTCTTCCACACCTTCTCCAGCAGTTTTAGCTTTCAGTGGGGCCTACACTCATCACTCCGGCATTTTTTGTTGATTTCTGGAGCCTCCTAAGGCTCGCGACTTTTCCAAAGAGGCACGATTTGGTGCTTAGAGCATTATTTTATTGATATTGTGCCATGGGGATTGACCAAGGGTGTTATAAATTACCCCTTGGACCCACCATGAGCTAGATCTTATATTTTATCATTGACATTTGGTGGGACCCCCTCTCGTAGGGCGATTTGGTCCATTGATGTATTATTTTATTATTGATCCATGTACTTTTATGTTGAGCTCATCTCAACCATTGATTAGATCACTTTGATCTTTTAATCTTAGCCATCCATTCAAAAGGTGGTTAGGTTTTTGGTGTCTCTCCATCCTATTTAAAGGAGAGAGCTCCTCATTGTAAAGGGACTTTTGGCTATGGATTATTGGAACAGAAAAATACTATTGCATCTACTTGTCTTGTGGTGGTGAATGCTTTTGGAGTTCGACTGTTTGTTCTTCCTTTACACTGGGTTATTGGAGATTATCTTGCTATCTTTTTGTCCATGTATTTTTCATCTACAGGTGGAGGTCGAATTGGTTCAAGGAGGACGCATTGGTAGGGGAAGACTCTCCCTGCTTCTTCTTTGGGTTTCTTCGTCGGTAACAGGGAGTATTACTGTCATAGTACCTTCTACTTCATGTTATCATTTTCCATTTGCTTGTATTTCCTCCATGCTTGATCATTCTGATTGAATCAGTTTCCTTGGTTTGACAGGTAGAGGAGGGCGCACGTGTGGGCTAGGGAATCACTTCAAAGCAAGAAAAATCAAAGATCTCCCATTTGATCTCTGCGGGAACATTCCTCAAACAACATGGAAACCTCATCCATCACTCAGGTATGATCTCAAGGTAAATTTCTCATTCCATGATCTATCCATTTGTCTAAGTCATTAAAACCCTCATTTCTCCTTTTTTAGATCTACTTGGATCTAGCAAGCTTTTGGGTAAAATATTGAAAACCCACCTCTATAGCATCCACGGCAATTCGGATCTATAGTTTGGTGTGGATTGGCTTCCATTTGACCCTTTTCCCAAGGCACATTAGCCTCTCCAAGGGAAGTTGCATTCCTTGAGAGAGGGCATTTGCTAGGTTCCAAGACGTGGGTAGGTGAGATCTCGCTTGATTTGCACTCCTCTCACTTGATAATCTACCCCTAGTACCTCACTCCTTTAATTTTTTCCTTGTGGACCCCAGTCCTCATTTTGAGGGTTGTGCCCCACTTGGGTCATTGGGTGATGTACTTTCAATCTCAGATCTACTGAGATCTATCCATTGGATGCCCTTGATCTTCAAAACCCACCTTGCTTTGCACCTTGACAACCCTGATCTACATTTTGGTGGACATCCGACTCCATATGGCCCAAATTCCAAGACACTGATCTCTCCAAGCCCTCACAACTTTCCTAGGTTGTTAGATTTCTCTGTGGGTTGATCTCTGTCTGGTTGCTTGCACACTTAGATATTGTCATATCCCTTCATCAGATCTAGAAATCCCTAAATGTCAGATCTACGTTTTGGTACACTTTCCCTGTTTTAAGGGTCACGTTTCCCAAGGCAGTTGATTTTGACCATTTTGAACTAGCTTTGAATCTTGGAATCATACATAATCATAGAATCACTGTGTGTTATCTTGCCTTATCATATCACACCTTTCCTAAGCCTCCACAATGGTCCTAACTCCTCAATTCTGGGTCTCCCCCTTGCTATCTTGGCTTTGATAGCTAAAGCGAAGAGTGCCTTGGTTGGCATGACAACCATCCTTTTGGGAACCAAGGCTCTCTTGGTTCACCACTTTAGTTGCATGTCCCCTCTACCATCCACCTTGGATCCATCTATAGGGGAAACTACAAGATTGGTGATAACAGTAACCTACATACAACCAAAGATCGAGATAGGTTGAGTCATATCGAATGGTGGAACATGTATTGCTCCTCTAACACATATCTGCATAAATTGGTGGTGAGGGTGCTTTCATAGGTTAACATTTCTTTTATAGAACAATGTTGGAGCACCTACAACTTTATCCACAATGTGAAGAGAAATAGTTTGAATGTAGATCGAGGAGAGGAGTGTACTCAAGTACGAAGTGAATTGAGCAAATACATCAGTGAACATGGCTTCTTTGGTAACCTACATGCAACCAAAGATCGAGATAGGTTGGGTCCTGTTATCACCAAACTTGTAGTTGCCCCTAGAGATGGATCCAAGATGGATGATAGAGGGGATAGGAAACCAAAGAGGTGCAACCAAGATAGCCTCGACTCCCTATGGATGGTTGTCACGCCAATTGAGGCAATCTTCATTTTATGTTATCTAGCCCAAGACAACAAAGGGGGAGACCCAGATCCACTCCCGATATGAGAGATCAGACCAAAACACCAGATCAAATCAAGTATGGATGAAGTACGTAAGGTGTATGGTAAACCCTAGATCTATGGATGAAGTCATAAGATGAGTAATAGGTTGGATCAAGAGGTTTAAACAATGTAGATTTGATCCAACATGCTTATGTGAGTGACTTATGAGGTTTGAAACAAGATCCAGGATCAAGGTACTAGTCAAAGATGAGAAAATCCACTGCCTTTTGGGAACCGTGTCCAATGCAGGGTAGTTAAGGACCAAATTGGGGCTAACCAATACCAAAGATGAGCTTGATGAATGGATATGACAATGTTTAGGTACTCAAGCAATAAGACAAAGATCAAACCACAAGCTAACTCAACAACCCAAGAAAGTCGAATTGGCTTGGAGAAGATCAGTGCATTGGGAAATGGGCCAAATGGAGTTAGATGTCCACCAAATTGTAGATCAGGGATGTTGAGGTGTCAAGCTAGGTGGATCTTGAAAATTAGGGTCATCCAATGGCTAGATCTCAGTAGATCTGAGATTGAAATGTATCACAAAGTGACCCAAGTGGGGCTCAACCCTCAAAATGAGGAATGGGGCCCATAAGGCGAAAATCACTGAAGTGACACACTAGGGGTAGGTTATCAGCAGTGGAGATTAAGGATCAAGTGGGATCTCACCTACCCAGGTGCTAGATCTTACCAAACTCACCTGTCCAAGAACTGCGACCTCACTTGGAGAGGCTAATCTGCCTTGGGAAATGGGTCGGATGAAGGCCAATCCACACCAAACTATAGATCCGAATTGTCGTGGATGCTATATAGGTGGGTTTTAAATATTTTACCTAAAAGCCAAGTAGATCTTAGTAGATCTGAGAAAATGTAAAATGAGGGTTTTGAATTATGAGGGTTTTAATGATTTAGACAAATGGATAGATCATAGAATGAGAAATTTACCTTCAGATCATACCTGTGTGATGGATGAGGTTTCCTTTGATGTTGAGGAGCATTCCCGCAAAGATCAAATGAGAGATTGTTGATTTTTCTTGCCAAAAGATGATGCCCTAGCCCACACGTGCGCCCTCCTCTACCTGTCAAACCAAGGAAATCGATTCAATCAGAAAGATCAAGCATGGAGGAAATATAAGCGAAATGCAATAGCAACATGAAGTAGAAGGTCAGAGACAGTAATACTCCCTGCTACCGATGAAGAAATCCAAGAAAGAAGTAGGGAGGGTCCTCCCCTACCAATACGTCCTCCTCAAACCAATTCGGCCTCCACCTGTAGATGACAAAATCATGGTACAAAAGATAGCAAGACAATATCTCCAATAACCCAATGCAAAGGAAGAATGAACGAACGAACTCCAAAAGCATTCACCACAACACAACAGATAGATGCAATAATATTTTTCTATTCCAATAATCCAGAGCCAAAAGTCCCCTTTACAATGAGAAGCTCTCTCCTTTAAATAGGATGGAGAGAGGCCACAATCCTAACCACTTTTTGAATGAGTGGCTAAGATTAAAAGATCAAATGATCTAATCAATGGTTGAGATGAGCTCAACAATACAATACATGGATCAACTCAATAATACAATATAATAATGGACAAATCACCCATAATAAGGGGGTCCCACCAAATGTCAATGATAAAACATAAGAAATAGCTCATGGTGGGTCCAAGGGGTAATTTCTAACACCCTTGGTCAATCCCCATAGCACAATAATATAAAATAATCACTCTAGACACCAAATCATGCCCCTCTGGGAAATTCGTGAGCCTTAAGAGGCTCCAGAAATCATCATAAAGTGCCAAAAGTGATGGGTGTGGGTCCCACTGGAAACTGAAACTACTGGAGAAGGTGTGGAAGACATCCCACTCATCATCAAACATCATCCCATGCCACAACCTTGCCTCAGTAGCCTAAATCGAATTCCTCTATAGCCATTTTTACCATTTCTGGACTGCCTCAGGAAGTGTGAAACTGCCCAAACTGCCTCCTGGAGTGCCTGCGCTGTCAAGGTAAGCTCACCAATGTGTCTAGGAGGGGGGTAATATGGTAATAACAAGTGGTTGGACCACCCCCTCCATGTACAGTGCCCTAGGTGAACCAATCAAATCTCATCACTGCTCTGACAGGGCCTCTGATAGGCCAAAACTTCACTAGGATAGCCAACTGAGGCTAAAACAGAACTGTAACTGCCCGAAACTGAAAACAGACTGTCTCATTGGACTCAGAGAGCCCAAATCCATCTAAGATGTGTACTCACACACCATATGGATCTCTGCATGATCATATAATATATCCAATATGCCCAGACAGGTGAAATAATAATAATCTGTAAATGATCAAATAATGCTGAAAGCCACAAATCATCATAACCTTGTATCTAATGCATAGAACCATCATGTACCTATACATAGACCATATACCATCTATTTGCATCATCATAAGGTCTAATCATCTCATGTCCTGTAGTTGACCTTGGTCAAACTGGGTTTGACCAAGTCAACATGACCAAAATATAACTCAGAATATCATCAGAAGCTGCTGCAAGTGTTGGAGGTTAATGCATGCTCTATAATTCATTCAAATAGCAATTATAACAAAAAGTAATCATTACTGGTGATCTAAATCCAAATATATAAAGTCATTAATTATTATTATTACTCAGACTAGACTTTCAAGACCATACTCACTTCATAGTTGTGACCATTTTGCTAGTGAAGGGTGAAGGCTTTGTACTGCGAAGGCTAGGCTAGAGGGAATGACTTACTGACTTAACACTGTCACACTTTGGATAGGGAAAGGGAATACACACCATAACATATACCGAATGAGCAACAACACAGGGAATGGCGGTGTCTCACAAATGGGTAAGTTGTTCAAAGAGTGTTTATTCACCTTGACAGACGCGCACAATCCATAATACAAATGAGGCCAACAATCTTTTTGATATAGAGTTTAAGCTCCATTGCTTTTTGGGCCTATAGTTTCCATAGCCTTTGATCTATGTGTGTTTATAAACACATTGCATAGATTTACATTTCATTAGGCTTCTCGCTGCAGGTGTGTTTTTAAGGCACTTGTTTACCTGAGCACTTCTAGGTGTGTCTTTAGACAGCTTGTTTACCTAGGTATTTACATTTCACAATAGATATAACATTTGATATTTCATAGCCATTTTCAATTGGCTTGCCTTTTCATTCATGTGTGTTGAGAAACACATTGCATGAATGGGCTTTCATACAAGATACAACATTTTGTTTCAATACTTTGTATTCATGGCAGCACTAAAAGTTTCAAGTTTAGCCAACAACATCTTTAGTGACTAGGGGGACTTCATGAGGAAATCCAACTTACCAAAAGTAAGTTTTGTCGCCAACTCAAAGCCGAGACACAATAAACAAGGGAGCTCATCCAATACAGAGGCTACAGCGAGGAAAGGTCCTCCATGCCACTAGTCAAGTAGTAAGTCAAGGTAAATAACAAATTGGGTAGGTAATGGATGGATGAAGATAGTGAATAATGAGACCAACACTAGCAATCCAAAGTATGGTGGGAATGATCACCTCTATTCTCCCTAGGGAGGGTAAAACCAATGAGTATAGGCCAAGAACTTCTAAGTCTGAGTAGGGACAAATATGATATATATACAGTACAACCAGGTCCACATATCTATATGATCGCCAGATCATGATACTAAATGCTAAGACATGCTAAAGAATGAAAATAAAAGCAATATTACCACAACACCATAATATACCTGCTGAGTCATATACCTGAATGCTCATCATCTGAGCCATCATCTGTCCTCTGAAACTGCTGCTGTAACTCTGGGCACTACCGACTGCTCTGTATAAATGGCTAAATAGCTACATCGGTCATCTCTCTGAGTGTCCTGAGATTCAGTCATGGCATGGGGAATAAAACTGTTGTCCATAATCTGATAGTGATCCATAGTAGATGCTCATCTCATCATCTCAATGCAAGGGAACTGGCTGAATAGTGTACTGGAATCAAAAAAATAATATATGGTAGCCCAGCTACGATATATGTGATAACATGTCCTATTAAATGGTGGAACATGTATTGCTCCTCTACCACATATCTACATAAATTGGCGGTGAGGGTGCTTTCATAGGTTGTTAACACTTCTTCTGCAGAGAGGTGTTGGAGCACCTACAACTTCATCCACAATTTGAAGAGAAGTAGTTTGAATGTAGATCGAGCATTATGTGTACTACAACTTGATGTTGTTGTCCCATTATTGTGATGCGACCAAGAATGATGGAACATATTTGACTTGGGACAAGAATCCAGAGGAGGGTAATTTGGAGGATGGAGCCATAGCATTAGAGTGCTTGGAGGCTAAACTATTGGGTGATTAGGATGGTGATCAAATTCATACAATAGAGATGCCACACCCCCAACCACCAATAGGTTTTCAGACATAGGAGCTTTTCCTTTATCTTACAACTCTTTGGTAATAAATATGATGATCTGTTTCATTTCATGGTTGATGTTATCTGTTAGAGTTTGTTGATTGCAAATATTATATGTTGAAACTTGAAGGTTGATGTTGTTGATGTTGTTGATGATTGATCATTTGATGACAATGTTATAAGTTATAGCTCCTAGATGATTGATGTTATATGTGTACTAAAGGATTGTATCTATGCTTTCATGTTTTCTATAGCTAATTTGGCATTCTACATGTTATTTTGAAATATATGCATCAAAATATATTAAAATATGTATTATATAAAAAACGCTCCCATAACGGAAGCTTTTGAAAATTTTGCTTTTCACTCCCGCTCCCCGCTCCCAACAGCCTTGCTCAACGCACTTGTCCTTCATGCATATGCACTTTGTTACGCTTCTGCAGATTACAGCGTTCAACCAAGTCATTTGATGGAAGAGGGCTAAAAATTTTGAAAAAAGGCCAAGTGGGGGTTCTCTGTGTGTGGTTGGCCATGACCGGGCTCCTTGGTCCTACTCTTGGAAGTACTATGGCTTAGTGGCATTGCTGGCTTCCCTTTTGGGGGCTTTTAGCCCTGTGGTTGGTGTCTAGGGCTTCCAAGGGTGGGCCATTGGGTCACGTGACCACCACGTTTTACTACATTAAGGGTGACTACATTTCATTTAGGGATGTCATCCCTAGTCCATTCACGCCTCTCACCCCCACTTAGACCTTTTCTTGCAGCAGTTAAGACCCTATCCAGTCAAAACAACCATATGACGTCATCCTTTGATCAAGCCTTCATGCTAATGCAAGGGGGGCGTTGAGGGATTATTTCATCACTTTGGGGTTAGTAGGGGCATGGCGTCCCCCATGGACTCACTCTTGCCAACACAGTGAGGCATTAGCTTACTTATTTTAGCATTTTTCGTCATTTTATGCTAGTTTTAGGGTCTAGTCCCCAACATGTGGGTGACATTCCCTATTTTTGTCATATTTTAGATTATTTTATTATTATTGTTGTTTTAATTTTAAATTGACAAATTAAGACATGTAGGCTTGATAAAAATTTAATCTTGTGCTAAGATGGATATAAATATCCATTCTAATTTCATTTGTAAGGCACAAGAGTTGGGATAAAACATCATTATGTTACTTTTTTATCCTTCTTGGCTTCTTTAAGTGATGCACACCTCTTGGGATGATATTCTCTTTGCTTTGAAGATGGAATGAAGATGATTTTCTAGGGTTTCATGCACATGCAAGGTTGATGCTAGCATTGTTGGACTAACACAAGCGCAAGGAGGATCTAGGGTTTCTTTCTTTGGTCTCTCTTTGGTAAAAGTTGGTGAGTTTATGCTTCTTTATGGATTCAATGGTGGTGTAATGCTGCATTTTTTTCTGATTTAGAGCTTCTTACCAGCCTTTTGTCTTCTTTGCATAGTAGAAAATGTCCTCTTGGAGGGGTTTTCTCTTGTTTGGACCTTGGATCTCTAATTTTTGTCCTAATTAGGCTCCACCAACGAACCCTAGAGGTTGTTGTTGGATGCCCTAATTTGGAAGCTTGGAGAAATTATTCCAAGAGGTAGGTTGGTCACCATCCCCCATGGCCTAGGGTTTGAAGTAAATCTCCTAAAAACCCTAAGTTTTGTCATTTTTATTCAAATTTCAGCATTTCATGTGTAAATTATTTGCATTGCATGATAAAATTAGCTCAGATTAGGTTAAATCTGCATTTTTATCCATAAAAAGCCCTAAAAAAACAGAAAAACCCTAAATATTTCAAAAATTCCAAAAAAACCAAAAATATCTAAGTTTTGAAAAAAATCCAGACAGACCCTAAAATTTCGGGCGTCCTAAAATTTCGGTCCTAAAATCTTCGGCCTTCCCTTTGGACTTCCGCTTGAATTAAGCGAAGTTTGGTTGAGGGTTTAGTGACCTCATTTGGTCTTCAACAGCTCTACCTTACTGCTGCCCCCTGTTGACAGTTAGGGCAACCTGTTTTTCAGACCTAAAATCTCCTTACAGCTGCTATCTGAAATAATTCTGTGTTGTGACCTGCTCATAAAGTAATTGTTCTATGATACTGTTACAGTACAGATTTCGAGGTTGTTCTAATGCTAAACGCAGTTGCTGATACTTACCTTTTATGAATACCAATTGATGATATTAATGACTTATTGTGAATGCTGTTACAGAATGTCAACAAGGACTGCTATTTGAAATCTAAACTTGGTTTACATACTGGGATATTTCATGTTTGTTGGCATACATAATCCTTATATTCGTTACATATTCCTCACATTAATTGTATTGTCCTACAACTGTTGCAAGCTGAGGTTTATAAACTGGCATTGAAGTTGGTGATTGATCAAGCTAACACTGGACTGCTTATTATTGAACATACATTACAGTGATTGATGTGTTTCAAATGTGTACTGTTACCTATGAACTTTAATTACATTCACAATTGGTGACTACAGTATTTATAATTCAATATCTACCGGAACAAGTTATAGTACTTAGCTTGGACAAGTATCTAGTCAATCTAATCCACTTTTAACACTTCTTCATTCTCTACTTGACTCCATTGAAGGCACTGATATTGTCTTAATGTTGTTGGAGGTAGTGGTGTGTTATGTTGGCAGGTATATTGAAGGGATCTCCCCTTGGGACAACATTGGATCCCGAAGAAGTTAAGAGATTGGACAAAGATGACAGTAGTCCAAGTCTCTTATGTGATTTCCTTTTACTAGCAAGCCTACCCTGCTAGTTTGAACGGTGACACACTGCATGCCAAATATGCTTTCTCTCATTAAGGCCTCTTGCAAAAGATACAAATTGCATCAGTGCACACTAGATCAATCTTAAACAGTACCCAAGAAATGCTAACAAGATCATTGTGACTTGGTTATCAAATCTTACGTTAATTCACATAAATTCCAACTGGATTTGTAAGATAAGCAGCAATAGATAAGTAGCACTCCACATAATAAATCACTCAATAATGTGTAGAAAAGCCAACTCTTGTTAACTGAAAACTGCAACATGTACAGTAAGTATAGTTATACTTGGTACAAGATTGCCTCTCAGACAACAATCTCAACTCCAATAAATCTTTTCAGCACTCAGGCTCACACACCCTTAATACCAAATGGCCCACACCACTCATTACAGACAATGGCTCACACAATAGAAGGTTCCCCTCTAATAGGTAGATTGTTCATGCATGACAAAGATATGTTCCAGAAACCTAGCTCTAAAACTTAACCTATCAAGCATACTCATCAATATTTCCATCCTTTCATCATACATACATATACATAAATATCAGTCCTCTAGCGCTCCTATGGATCAGCTCTAGCACTAGTGTTTGGTGTGGTGTCATCTTGATTGTTATAGACAGGCTTCTCTAGGGCAATGTTATCGGAACCGGACCGGTCATCGAACCGGCGAAGCCCAAAATGTGAACCGGACCGGAACCGGACCGGAACCGGCAAAAAACCGGGTAAAAAACCGGCCGACTAAAAAATACATAAAATATTCATATTTTGTAAAAAAAACCTGATGAAGACTGTTCATATGAACTGTCAGTACTAGAAGATCTGGGTACAGCATGTTGCCTGGGTGAGGTTGCTCTCTGTTGAGATCTAAATGAGTGGGAAGGTCTTGGATCTCCCTGAGATCTCGTGGATCTAGAAGCTAATATGGAACTGCTCTCTGCCTGCCTCTTGGTGCCTCTGTCTCTGTCTAATGAGCATAATATATATAATATCAAATAAACAAATAATAAATATAAATGAAGGGACACATTCTAACTAAGGGACAGGACCTAATGAAGAACGTGACCTATCAACCATGGTGACCAGTCAGTGCATATAACTATACCATCCTATGACATCGTATTTCTATCATCCATTCATTCATACTTATTATCTATATTACTATTCTATATGGATTTCTGTTGTCTGTCCTTTTGTTGGATATTTGTTAGTAAATGAACTATTGTTCATTTAATTGGTATTGAAGCTTTGTTTCTAATCCAGCCTTTGGCCAAACTCTTTTTCAGACCCTGTCATCCAGCCTGTTACCCCTCCCCCATTTTGCATGGGTATCCACCTGTGACTTTTACCACAATTTCAGCTGGGGGTTACACCTTGATGGAGATTTGGATGGCTAAGGGTCTTGACGCTAGATTGTGGCATATGATTTTTCATGATGGTTGATATTGATTATGCTTTCACATGGCTGATTAATAATGAAGACAGTGCATTTTACCTTCATGTCACTTGATCATTAATGAAGCACTTATGATGGTGCACTAGGCTTGTTTGCATGATTTGTGATCCTAGTGTTTTGGGCTTACATATTGAAGACATGTGCCATCTAATTTTGTAGAGAGCTCTTGCTCATTAGGCATAGTATATTGACATGGATGGCTTATGATGATTCTCAGCCAGCTATAAATGCATTTGGAGAGCTGTTCTCATTTCTAAATCTCTTGTATATGCACAATGACAAACAGCATAGTGATTATTCCCTTTCAGATCTGTTAGCAGTGGCATAAAACCAATGTTCCACGGAGTTTCCGGGACGGGGGAGCTATCCAAAATTAGATGGCACATTCAGCAGGGTACGGATCGGCCGGTTCCGTACGGAACCGGTCAAAACCGGCCGGTTCAGCCGGTTTTGACCGGTTCCGTACGGAACCGGCCGGTTTTCTGGCCGGTTTGGAAAATTTTCCGGTTTTCAAATTTTTTTGCCCGGACCGGACCGGCCAAGCCTGTGAACCGGTCTGACCGGCCGGTTTTGCCGGTTCCGGTCCGGTTCCGATAACATTGCTCTAGGGTATCGTTATTATTCTCTTCACTTATTGCAGGTTTTAGGGTTTGTTGGTGGTTCCATTGATCATTATCTCTCTTATAGATCTTGACATGGTATCAGAGTGGGTGTGAACCACCCTCAGACCTCACCCTTATCACTGTTGGTTAGGTTTTCTTTTGGGTTGTATTTTGCAGTGATCAAAATTTGAAACAGAAGGTTGTGCCTAACTTACAGAGTATTTAGATTATTTCATGGTGATTGTGTTGGCTTAAATTCGGCCCCTGATTTCGGGTTGTCAAGCCCAGTCTTTTTTTATTTTCTTATTTTTTAGATCCCTTGCACAAGATTTGAGTGCCCAAAATTAGGGCTTACCTGCTGATTCAATTCAGCCATCTTCTATTGAGCTGATCCATGGCTACGGGGTGGTGGCATCACTATTTTTTATGAGTGTGGAACCAAGGTTTTCGACCATCTCTTTTATTTTTACTTAACAACAGTGCAAAGCTAGGAAACTGGACACAGCCTTAACCCCCTCCGTGTCCCGTGTCATCGTGTCGGACACAGACACAATGCAAACACATGTCGCACATGGTTTTGCATCGTGTCCCACGCTGTCAACACTGTGTCCCGATTCCAGGACACAAAAAAGGCAGAAATGAGGGTCAGCGGGGGTTAAAACCGATTTGGGAAATGTGTAATGTGTCTCATTGTGATTTGTGATAACTATGTGGTTCTTTTTCTTGCTAGCAATTTGATCTATATGACATTGAAGTAGCTGCTCCTGAGTCCATATCTCTACTCCCCATTCCTTTCCCAGCATTTTATACTGCCCCCATTTCTCCTTTTTAGAAGTTTCAGTTTTGGAGACCATGAAAAATTTCTATAAATTATCAAGTAGAGAGAAGTATAGTTTGTATTCAAAGCTAGATCAATCACGTCTCAGATTGATTCTGTATTCTATTATTCTGTGATAAATGTTCTAAGGGTTTGTTGATGCATCTTCTTTATAAATCTGATTTATTGAAATTTTGCTTGAAGCGTCAAAGTCATTTTCATCTCTGGGCTCTAGTGAAAAGCAAGCCAGCAGTGGAAGTGCAAAGCAACACATTTCAGAAGTAGAGCAACCATATAAAGATAATTCATCTTTGAATAATGTGGGATCAAGATCTGCTGAATTCAATGTGTCTCATAGTTCTCATTGTGATTTGTGAATGTGTAATGTGTATTGATTCTAATTTCTATTGAATATTTGTAAATGTTCTAGTTTCTAAAAGAATTTGGATCTATATGTCTATATTTTTAATATATATATATATATATATATTTGGATCTATATGTCTATATTTTTAATATATATATATATATATATATAACGTGTCCTCCGTGTCCTGATTCCGGGCGTCACCGTGTCCGTGTCGGACACTCATATTTCCGTGCCCTCCGTGTCCCATGTCCTCATGTCAGGTGACTTAGGTGCAGAGGCTATTGGCAGGTGGTGTCACCTTTTTTAGGCTGCATAACTAGGATTTCCAGATATAGTTTTTTCAATGGGTTTTGGCTAGTTGCATTGCGCTAAGGGCTGTGGAACTAGGGTGTCAAGATCTGACTTTTTAGCAGTTGATCCAAAGATTTTTGGTTAGTGGCATTGCCCTAAAGATTGTGGAACTAGGGTTTCAAGATCTATTTTTTTCAACAGCTAGCCTAAAGATTTTTGGCTAGAGTCTAAGGGTTTTTGGACTATCTCTTTTATTTTTACTTAACAACAGTACAGAGGCTATTGGCAGGTGGCATCACTTTTTTAGGCTGCATAACTAGGATTTCCAGATATAGTTTTTTCAATGGTTTTTGGCTACTTGCATTGCACTAAGGGCTGTGGAACTAGGGTGTCAAGATCTGCCTTTTTAGCAGTTGATCCAAATATTTTTGGCTACTGGTATCACCCTAAGGATTGTGGAACTAGGGTTTCAAGATCTAATTTCTTCAACAGCTAGTCTAGAGATTTTTGGCTAGTGTCATTTCCCTAAGGGCTATGGAACTAGGGTTTCTGGATCAGCTTTTCTTTTGGTTTTAAAACCCTCTTTCAAACCCAACATTGTATTTTTTGTTCATTTTGCAGCAAAATTTTCTCTCTAGGGATGTGCTCTTCAGCAAAAGCTTGCACTATCCTAGTGCAGATTCAGTACACTAGATTTTTTGGAACAAGATGGTACCATTTCTTCCTTCTTTGGGTCTAACCAAGCTGACTTGTGCAAAGCTATTTGCACCATCTTTGAACATAATGGACTCAAAGTGGATGTTTGCCCAATTATATGGGGTTACTTATGATATTTGGGCGTATTTGATAAAGAAGAGAAGTATATGCATTTTTTTTCAAACGGAGGAACATGCCTCCATGTCTTGCATGGTTTGTCTTCAGATAATTGAAGAACTTGGAAAAGTAACAATTCACAACAATGACCTTTTGGATGATATTGCTTTTCTTTGAAGCTAGGGTTTCTGGATGCATGTAACTGCTTCCTCTTGATATTCAATATATGACTTCATCAATGTCGCATATGAGGTTTTTTGGATCAAGTACATGGACTCATATTCTATTATATTGTCCTAAGTCACATGGTTCAGATTTGAATTTGAGTTCAACGACAATGAAATTCAATTCGGATTGAAATTTGCTGATGAGATTTGGATAAGGTTTGCCATTAGGTTCATCCATATACATATTTCAAGATTTTCAAAATATAAAAAATTTAATTTTAATTTTTTTTAAATGAGATTTTTACTTTTTTCAATTAAAAAACACGTAGTTAATGAATTAAAACGTCGATTTTTTTAAACTCATCTTGAGATTCAAATTTTCCTTGAGATTCGCCTTGAAATTCGTCTTAATATTTTCCTTGAAATTCGACGAACACCAACAAATTTCTCTTTTTTTTAGATTTGACAAATTTCTATTTTTTTTAGATTTGACAAATTTCAAACCTAATCAATAAAAATTGTTGAACCTTATGATTAGATATTGTCTATATCATCCTTCTAGCACAAATCTTATCTTTGAAGGAATTTCTATTTATAGATGCACGGGATCTATCCCACTATTTTTATAAATGATTCTTCCACATTTGAGTCTCATCCTATTACTATGGATCTTTCTTATATACCTCTGCCAGAGGCCACTTTTACTAGCTTGTGGAACCATGTCAACGTGGGAGATATGGAATTCAAGGGAGATTATATCATTACTATTTGGCCCATATTTAGCATTAAAGGGGAAAGCATTGATGTAATGCCTTCTCTACAAGACCTCATTTTTCAAATTATGGGGAGATGTCATGAATAGGGCCAACCCTATTTTGAGCTACATATCTATAAACCCACTCACTTATGTATCTTAGTCAAAGCCAAATTATATTCTAACTGGGTATCCATACACCCACTCTCAGATGTATTTGGGCAAGCTATATTCGAGATGGGTATCCTTAAACCCCCTTTCAGTTGTATTCGACTCAGGTATCCATAAATCCACTCTCAACATTTGAGATCTCTTAACTGTAGTCATATTGGGTATTCATAAACCAACTCACTTTGTATATCGATAACAGTCATCTCTATTGAGTTGGGTATCCATAAACCTTGGTGTTGTCTTCGTGCTTGATTCCTTAGCATATTTGTGCACTTTCTCTCTAGCATTCCTATGGATCAGCTCTAGCATTGTTGTTTGGTGTTATCTTGGTTGTTATTGGCAGGTTTCTCTCGGGAAACAATGTTATTCTCTCCACCTATTGCAGGTATTTTTATTAGAGTTTCCATCAAAACCTTCTCTCTCTTATGGATCTTGACACAATTTGGCATCAATGTTACGGACATCTGAGTTTTCAATATATTTCTTTTCTGATGAAGGGGAGATGCTGCTTTTTTTACCAGAAATCTAGGACTAGGAGCAACATTTGTGAAGCATGCTTAGCAGTCAAATAGCATACGTTGATAGTACTTGAAATTGTCCACGATATATGTGAATTGATGAGAACAATCTCAGTCTCTGGTGCCAAGTTTTTCTTGTTGCTTGTTAGTGATATTTCTACAAAAATGTCAATATATTTTCTTAAGAAAAAATCATATGTTTTTGTTGAATTCAAAAAATTTAAAGCAATTGTTGAAAAGGAGTCCAATAAATGTATAAAGATCCTGCAAACCAATATCGACGTGATTTTTGGCTATAATGAGTTTGTTGGATTTAGTAAGAGGGAAGGCGTTCTATGACAATTTACCACTCCTTACACATCCCCGCAAAATGGAGTTGTTGACCGGAGGACTGCACAATTGTCAACATGGGCCATATGTATAATGAAGAATAGAACAAGGCTAATAAGTACTAGGAAAAAGCAATACATATTACAGTGTACTCACTAACTTGATCTGCTACAAAAGCAGTGAGAGACAGCATCCCAAAAGAGCTTGGTTAGGGAGAAAGCCTCAAGTCATTCATTTTATTTTTTTGGTTTTGTGGCATGTCTATTAATTCCTCAAGAAAAGAGATCTAAATAGCATGAAAAACGCATGAAGTTGATGTTTACCGAATACAATGACCAACATCATAAATCTTATTGATTGATTGATATTGCTACTAACAAGGTGAGAATCAGCTGAGCTGTCATTATTGGTATATTTCAGATCTAAAACTTGTTGGTGATGGTCATAGTAAGGCTGAAAAATCAGCCACAATGCATCGTGACATGATGCAGGAGGAAGGGCATCCCTCTGAAATGTATTGTGTATGAGGAGAATTCAGCGACGAGGTCACTGAAAAATATACAAATCAGGCAGAGGGTGTAATGTTCCCAAGCAAATCTGAGCTAAATTTTTGGCTTACTGCTTATGTAGTCTGGCTCAGGACTTTTGTCAAACACTTGGCAATGCTCACTGTTATACCACTGTAGGATACTCTCAAGTGAAATCTGATTTGTTTGTTAGCTTTGATGGTTTAATTCAGTTCACATGTATACAAGAATGTCATAATAAAACCACACAAAATCTTTGCAAACCACCCATCAAAGACAATCTCATAACAGAGGTAATGAACAGTAGTTTCTCAGCAAATAAACAGTACTATAACAGCAGTATAAGTATGCAATTAACAATGGCTATGTATCCACTGTAACAGCACTAACCTCACAGCTGTTACAAAGATATAATGTCGTCATAAAAAGCAAATTTATAAACTCAGTTTCAAACCTGGGATATATGTGTGTTCACAGCTCCTATAGTTAGCTGAAACATGCTCCCTTTGAGCTTCAAGGTAGCCATGATTTGACTGATAATGACAAGCCCAGCTCACAACCTTCAAATAGTGCCCAACATGCCCAGGTACACACAGTAAATCAGGAGCAATAGATAACAGCGATGACAGGTTCCTCCTCAGACATTTTTTCCTTTAACTTGTCTTCCAGCACAGTGCTTCCCCCCCTTGCTCAAATGAGTGCCATGAACTTCCTTGAGTCATTGAGACTCTTTACTGATCAAGGTCTGGGTGAATGATGCCTTCCCTCTCCTTACAGCAACATATGATGGCAGCCACAATAGTGAAGGTGAAGTCGCCCTTGGTTTAGCACTGTGTAACAGCAATTTGAAGCAATAGTCTATTTCTAAGTTCATCTGTTGGAATTTGTGCAACTTTGGAAGATATTCTTATTATATTTTATTGTATTGATTTGTACCTACTACGGGAGATGAATTTGATGTAATTAATTATGTAAACCGTTGAAAGAATCAATGTAAACCTTGGGGATAAATTATCCAAAGAAAAGATTAAAATAAACTTTATTTATTGATCCCCAAGTCAAGTCGGCCCAGACAGTTTGACAAGTCCGCCCTGTTGAGCAAAAAAGCCAGTTTGGCACTTGTATAAATAGAAGGAAAGTTCACCTCATTTGTACACTCACTCAACCAAGTAAGTTCGCATCTGCAGCTAGGAGAAGATATTTTTGAGTTTCTACTTGGAAAGTTCTTCCATTCTCTTCATTGTACTCTTGCTGGGTTTTCTCCCTATTGGGTTTCCCAGGATAAATTATCGTGTTCTTTGTTTCTGGGCTTTGTCTTTCTTCTAGTGATCCTATTGATCTTATGCAATTAAATTATAATGCTATAGTTGTATGAAAAACTAACATGGTTTCAGAGCAGTACTAGAAGAAGCCATTGTCGGAACTAGGGTTTCATCTTTTAAGGCCTTCACTCATCATTTTGATAGAAAAAGTGCCTTGGGAATTTCGCTCTAGGAAGGGCGCATCTTTTGGTGAAGGCAGAATCCAATTCTGAAAATTTTCATTTTTGACCTAATTCTGCAGCTACAGTTACAGCAGAAATTAGGGTTTCAAGTTTTGACCTACTCCCTCCACAGAGTTGACTCAACCCTACCTTTTCTCAACTCGCCTTGCTAGGGCGCATCTTCCTATGGAGTCATTTTTTCAAGAATCCAACTTTCCATTTTAACCTAGCTCCTGCTAGGGTTTCTGGTCCAAATCTGCAGTCAAGATGATTGGAATGAAGGTTGAAGATCGCTTGGAAGGGGCTTCCAACTTCATCTCTTGGAAGTCTAGGGTTCTTCTCTTACTAAAAGAAAATGATCTATTGCAGTTTGTCAATGAGAAGGTCCCAGAACCAGAAGCCAAAGAAGACAAATCTCATTGGAAGAAGAATGATGCCAGAGCAAGAAGGATTTTGGTGGACTCAATTAGAGACCACTTGGTTCCTCAAATATCAGGAAAGAAGACTGTTAAAAGGATGTTCAAAACCCTAAAGAAACTATTTGAACATAGTAGTATCAATGTGACTCTCACATTGAGGAACCCATTATCAAATATGAAGATGTCCAAGTCGTAATCAATAGCCTCATACTTCATGAGGATCATAGAACTAAGGGACAAGCTTAGTACCAGTGGAGACCCCATTGATGATAAGGAGCTTGTCATTACTACTCTAAATGGTCTCCCACTATCTCAGGAGTCGTTCATTCAAAGTATAAGCGGTCGAACCAAGATGCCCAAATTTGACAAGTTATGGGCAGATTGCACTCAGGAAGAATCAAGGATAGCAGCAAGGCAGAGACTTCATGGCACTCAACCTGAGGAGAATCAAGCATTCATGTCCCATGCCAAGAAAGGCAAGAAAAGTGGAAGAAAGTTTTACAAACACAAGCACCAAGGTAGGAGATCAAGTCCTCCTGCAGAGCAGAAGAAGGAGAAGAAGGATTTATCTCAAATATAATGCTACAGGTGCAAGACTTATGGCCATTATGCCAGTAATTGTTGAATTTCAAACAAAAGGAAACATGAAGCCTCAACTGCTGATGTGGAGGAAGATCACAATCACAAGAAGCAAAGAAATGAAGATCGCACAGAATTCTTCTTCATATAAGCACTATCAGGAACTGTTCCCATCACTAGTGATACATGGCTCATAGATAGTGGAGCTTCTAGACATATGACAGGTTATGAAGAAAATCTTTTAGAATTAGTTGAGAAAGAATCTCATCTTCATGTTGTACTTAAAGATGATGCTAAATACACTATGAAGGGATTTGGGGCCACCTCCCTTCAGCTAGAGTCTAGTGACACATTACACTTGAGTGATGTGCTTTATGTACCTGGTATGAAAATAAATCTTGTCTCCATATTTGCTTTGGAGGACAAGGGATATAAAGTTTCATTTTCATATGGAAGAGTCCTTGCTTGGCACAAGAACTCAAGTATGAACACAGCAAAGGTAATTGGTATAATAGAGGAGAGCTTGTACCGATTGAGAACTCCACTAGCTCAAGCCTTAGTTCATGACTCTACAAGCATGGGTGAGCTATGGCACAAAAGACTAGCTCATATGAATTATAGAGCTCTCCCAGCATTGAAGAATATAGTGACAGGTATACCAGTGCTTCAAGTAGACCATGATGGAACATGTAGAGGATGTGCACTTGGCAAGAATGCCAAGAGATACTTCCCCGATAGTGAAAGCAAATCTAAAGGAATTTTGGATCTAGTGCACTCTAACTTGTGCGGGCCCATGACTGTAGCTTCACTGGGCGGCTATAATTATTATGTGACATTTATTGATGACTACTCACAGAAGACTTGGATATACTTTCTCAAGACCAAGGAATCCGAGGAAGTGCTCAGCAAATTCAAAGAGTTCAAAGCACAAGTCGAGAATTTGACAAGAAAGAGGATCAAGATCTTGAGATCCGATAATGGTGGAGAATATACCTCTACTGATTTCAATAATTTCTCCAAGGAAGCAAGAATTAAGAGGGAGCTCACAGTTCCCTACAACCCTCAACAAAATGGGGTTGCAGAAAGGAAGAATAGAACATTGTGGAGGCATCCAAAGCCATGATACATGACCAGAGCCTACCAATGTTCTTGTGGGCAGAAGCATCCAAAACAACTGTCTATGTACAAAAAAAATGCCCACATAAGATTGTGAAGAACATGACTCCGAAAGAAGCTTTCACAGGAGTGAAACCAGAAGTGGACCACCTCCGAATCTTTGGTTGTCCAGTCTACATACATGTGCCCAAGGAGAAGAGGACAAAGTTAGAACCTTCAGGCAAGAAGGGAACTTTCGTGAGATACAGTGAATCTTCAAAGGCCTACAGGATTTATATCCCAAGATCCAGACAAATCGAAGTCAGCAGGGATGTGTCCTTTGAAGAAGAGATGGCTGTCAGAAAAGGCAAAGGATCAGACATGGATATTGATGATGAGGAGATGCTAGACCCAAAGGAGATGAGATCATCTCCCCCTCCAGTTCAGAGGGAGTTAGAAGAGAAGGATGAACCCATCGATCCCATTGATCCAGTTGAACCAATTGATGTTCCCAGAGATATTGCAGTAGGCCGGAAAAGGCCTAGATGGGCACAACAGACTTTGCAGGATGCAAAGGGGCATGAAGCTCCACATGGTACTTTCCGAGAAAGTAAAAGACCTCAGAGGTTCTCCAGTTATGTAGCATTGATGAGTCACATCATTGACTTAGAACCTACCACTTATGAAGAAGTGTCCAGACAACAAGTTTGGAAGGATGCCATGGTGGAAGAATAACAATCCATCATGAAGAATGATGTATAGGAGGTTGTGCCGAGACCTGAGGGGAAGTCAATAGTGACTTCCAAGTGGTTATACAAAATCAAGCATGGAGCCCGGCTACTATATATTTGATAACAGGATTGTTTGGCAAGATTCTAGAGCCAACTATGATTCACTATGATAACCAGAGCTGTGTGCAGATGTCAGTAAATCCCATATTCCATGACAAGTCGAAGCATATAGAGATTCGGTATCAGTTCATTCGTGATATGGTGCAAAAAGGTGCAGTCAAGTTACAGTATGTTCTGACAGATGACCAAACTACAAATGTTCTCACCAAGCCTCTTCCCAGGATAAAGTTTGAATACTTTCGTGGAAGACTTGGAGTAGAAGAGAACGTGTCCCTCCTTGAGAGGGAAAGATGACATGGAGATGTTTACTTTGCTTTCACCCAGGTACCTCTACCTGTCCAGGTTCTCAGCTAGGTATGGGAGTAACCCCATCGGTAGATGAGACAAACAGGTAGTAGATGGTCGAGTTCCACAAAGGTACCTCTACTCGTTCAGGTTCTCAGCCATGTATGGGAGTATCCCATCGGCAGATGAGATGAACAGGTAGTAGATGGTCGTGCACCTATACTTGTCCAGGTCCTCAGCTAAGTATGGGAGTAATCCCATCGGCAGATGAGATAGATAGGTAGTAGATGGTCGAGTTCCACAAAGGTACCTCTACTCGTTCAGGTTCTTAGCCAAGTATGGGAGTATCCCATAGGCAGATGAAACGAACAGGTAGTAGATAGTCGTGCACCTCTGCTCGTCCAGGTTCTCAGTCAGGTATGGGAGGATCCCATCGGCAGATGAGACGGACAAGTAGCAGATGGTGAAATAGATAGTAAAGCTTATCTCTCGGAAATCTAGGTAGGCTAGAGAGGCTACTCTTAAGCTCACCGAGGGACTGGCGGAGTTGATGCATGATGACACTTCTCGAAGGACTGACACTATGTTGACTACCTTTAGTATGTATAGAGATGATAGAGACAGTATAGATGTACAGATAAAACCCAGATGATCATGATGTTGATGATGACCAAAGAATACCTTCCTTGTTGAGAGGGAGTGTTGGAATTTGTGCAACTTTGGAAGATATTCTTATTATATTTTATTGTATTGATTTGTACCTCCTATGGGAGATGAATTTGATGTAATTAATTACGTAAACCCTTGAAAGAATCAATGTAAACCTTGGGGATAAATTACCCAAAGAAAAGATTAAAATAAACTTTATTTATTGATCCCCAAGTCATGTCAGCCCAGACAATTTGACAAGTCAGCCCTATTGAGGAAAACGCCAGTTTGGCACTTGTATAACTAGAAGGAAAGTTCACCTCATTTGTACACTCACTCAACCAAGCAAGTTCGCATCACTTGGAAAGAGATTCGCATCTACAGCTAGGAGAAGATATTTTGGAGTTTCTACTTTGAAAGTTCTTCCATTTTTCTCTCTCTTCATTGTACTATGTTCTCATAATTGTTCATCTCTATATGAAGGTTGTTGGATTTTCTCTCTATTGAGTTTCCCAGGATAAATTCCCGTGTTCTTTGTTTCTGTGCTTTGTCTTTCTTCTAGTGATCCTATTGATCTTATGCAATTGAATTATAATGTTATAGTTGAATGAAAAACTAACATCTTCAACCAACAAAACACCTTCAATGGGAGAGAGTGTCTACCTTCAAACCCCACGAACTATTCATAGGAATAGTGCCTTCTTTCTTGGCAAGATAGTCAGTAAAAACACCAGTTGTAGATGACTGTGGTATAACTGAAGATGAAGAAATGCCCTCTACACCCTCCTTGGCAAACATGCTCCTCACTAAATCACCACAAACTCTGAAAACTTCTACAAATTTGCAATAATAGCTTGATATTCCTTCATGGCAATGGAGTACAATGGTAAGATTTCAATGATCTTCCCTCTCAAGATTAGCTAGGGTGGATAGTCTCACCACTGAAACCAATGTTCCCTTAGGGTTTTTGTCCCAAGAGCCAAAGGCCACGAGCTCTCAAAAAAAAATTCGAAAATGAAAATCTCATGAATGAATGAGAGAATGGGTCACTTTGCCCTTTTATGCTCATTTTACCCTTTTACCATTTCCCGCTTTTAATTAAATAAAGTGACTTTTTATAAAGTCCCTTTATTAAATAATTAATCAATGTTACTTTCCGCTCCATTTGACTTTAAATAATTATTTAATTCCCTTTTTCATCGACGATAGCATACAGAAATAAAATAGGCTAGTAAGTCGTCCCCTGGAGTGATCATTTGGAAAGGGACATTACAGAGGGATGCACTAGTTTGAAGGGCCAGGTAGAAAGAAAAGGCCAAGATGGTACTAGGTCACTCTAGAGGTTGTTTAGTTTGAGGAGCTAGCTCATCTGAGAGAGGAACAACCAAGCAAAAGACCAATGAGAAAAGGTAAGCAATATGAGACATAAGCATGTTAATTTCACTTGAATGATTGTTGTTCATTATTCTTTTAAACCTCAAAGTTATGAAGAATCCAAAGAAAGAGTTGACTGGGAGAGAGCCATAAAGGCCAAGTATGATGCACACATGAAAAAATATACATGTGTGTTGTAGGATTTGCCTCCAAGAGAGAAATCGATTAGTTGTGTTATCACTCGAAACTATCCTCAGGTATTTTCAGTGCCAACGGGATCAAACAAAACACATAGGGAAAGTGCCAATGCCATCTTGCATAGTCCCTCTCACTTCAAGATAGTGCTTGCTAGCTTCAAGGGAGAATCCCTAGTAAAAATCTCAAGAGAGAAATCAATTAGTTGTGTTATCACTCGAAACTATCCTCAGGTATTTTCAATGCCAACGGGATCAAACAAAACACATAGGGAAAGTGCCAATGCCATCTTGCATAGTCCCTCTCACTTCAAGATAGTGCTTGCTAGCTTCACGGGAGAATCCCTAGTAAAAATCTAAATTAGAAATTATGATTTGAAGAAGTGACCAATGTCTTGACTCCATTGGGCATGGAGGAAGAGAGGAAGTAAAAGAGAATTGATTGGGCAAGTGAAATACCCGAGACCAATCAACTCAGAACTAACACATAAAATTCGATGAACACCTATGAAATTGGCCCCCAAGAAAGTGATCATCTTTAGTACTAAAGTTGTGAATACAAAGTCTAGGACATCAAATTAAACCACAAATCTCAAGGGGACTTAAAGCCATTATAGAGGATCTCTTTCCCACACCAATCAAAGATAGATACAATCACGTGACAGACAATAGGAAGTACCAATACAATCATAAATTATAATTGAACAATTAGTAATTGTGTGCATAAAGATCTTGTTAAATTTTCCAATACCAGATCTGATCTTCATTCTCAATAATTTACTGCTTAAATTATAAAAGAAAAATACATTGATATTTTAACTAATAACGCAATGGAAAATAGAATAGGAAATCAACACATTTGACACATTTGTTTACCCTGGAAAACCCCAATGGGGAAAAACTAACAACCAATGATTTATTAAGATAAAATCTGGGCTCCTGTCCTAGGATAATGGCCCAATGAGGAATAATACAATAGCAGCAAGATAGCCTAGCCTATCACACCTCAAGATCTTTCCTTCGATCTTGTCGATTGCCACTCCATTGTTGCCCCTTGCTCAGTTCCTCGGACCCTACCCCTGCACACTTGGATGAAAGTCCTTCTCCACCCAATCAAAGAGATCTAGCTCACTTTGTGTGTGTTTGTTATGTCTCCTCCTCTCCTTGGGATTTCTTTTATAACCTCTCAATGACCAAAAACCCTAACCCTCAATCTCCAAAGTGATGGATGGTTGAGATTAGATCTCAGGCCTCACTTAAGACCAATGATTGTGACTTAATCTTAAGTTCACTTTTAGTGATTAGACGACATTAAGTTAATTAATGTGCTTTTCCTAAATTAGACTTAGGAAAGAGATATAAAAGTCACTTACTCTCTCAAGCAAGTACCTAGAGAGGAAATTTGGACGACTCCTACATGTTAGACACTTAGCCTATGCAAAAGTACCTGTCCGAGCTACAATCATCAACACTCCCTCTTAGCGAGGAAGGTACTTCTCGAAGAGCCACCTGGAACTGGTTCTCCCTCTGACCCTGGCACACTATTGCACACATCATCCTACACACTTGCATCACTCCAACCCTACTGGTCAATTGCTCCCTAATCACTGGAAGTCACAAAATCGATGACACTACATATCAATGCCATGAAGTTTGGAAACTTCATAAAAGGCCTGCTCTCCCTCAATGTGCTCCTAGGAGCCTTCTCTTGCTCCTGAGCATCCATCAATGTCATCCCATGCCGAGTAGCTTTCCTGACAAAACTGGAAGGGACTAACTCCCTCTTCCCATTTAAAGGTTGACTCCCCACACTAGAAGTCTATGAACTCTGCTCGCTCTTCAAAGCCTTCTTCTCCATGTTCTCTACCACTGACATCAATCCATGATCCAAGAACCCCTTGGATCCAACTACATGCTTTCCAAGTAACTTGTATACTCTGCCCTCTCTGACACCCAGAACTCGTGTTAAGTCTATCAAGATCCCTTCAGATAAGAACTCGACCACCCTCAAAAGATATGGCATATCCACTGTCCTCCATTCCCGAAACTAAGAGCAAATTCATCTTGAGCTCCGGTACATACAACACATTTGTCACCTCCAAAGATCCTCCTGACTCTAGCTGGAACATGCAAACTTGAGTCTAACTATGACAACCTAGTGAACAACTCATGTGTCCCTATCATGTGATGAGAAACCCCACTATCCACAAACCAGGAACTACCGGAAACTGTGCCAAAAAAATAAGAGACTAACGAGAAATCTTCCTCAAACTTCTCAACAAACTCCTTGACTTGAGCTTCTGTAGATGCTACTATCTGTTGAGACTTACTCTTCCCTTTCTTCCGTTCTGGACAATCTAAAGCATAGTGACCACACTTGTGGAACACAAAGCACTTGACTTTACTCATGTCTTTCTTCTTCTTCCTAACCTGTGAAGTTGACTCTCCACCTGCATGTTCCTTGTTTCTCTTTGCATGACTAACAAGAGCAACGTTCTCCTCATATTCACCCTTCTGTTGGCCTCCATACAGAGATTCCTCTTGAATCTCCTCTTGGATGAAGTCATCCCACAACCTCTCCCAATTAGGAATATTTTCTCATGCAACGATCCCTTAGACGAAGGGTGCCCATGACTTGGTAAATCTATTTTAGAGCAATCATCACCAACTCTGGATCTCCCACTGTCCCCCCAACTACTACCAACTTATCACAAACTCGTGCGATCCTACTAAGATAGGAAGCTACTGTATCTATTCGAGACATCTTGGTGCTCCTGAGCTCCACCTTCAGTACCATTTTCTTGTTTTGGTTGTCATTCTGATACAACTTCGTTAGAGTCTCCCACATTGCCCTGGTTGACTTCTTCTCAGATATGTGAGAGATCAAATTATTCTTCACCGCATCTAAGATGATCCTCTTGGATTTCACATCCTTCAAGTTATGAGTGGCCAAGTCCTTTGGATCTGTCAATGGGGTTACTATTGAGTTAGAAAACTCCCATAACCCGTTCTCCATGAGAACCAATGTTACACACGCCTTCCAAAAGCTCTAGTTGGATGCACCATCCAATCTGTCTTCATACCTCAAGCATGTTATAACCATCTTCTAAGTGTTGAACTACTGCTCGTATTTTTTCCCATTGCCCATATTTTTGCCGCTTCCCAAATAGCTTGCCACTGCCCGAACTATTGCCCACTTCCCAAACTCGTTGCCCATACCTTTTGCGGTCTTCCCGGGATATGTCTAGGGATACCCCGAGCTTTTTACTCCCTGCCTGGCCCCTTTTTTGGGTTGCTCGAATTTTCTAGGGGCTGCCCGGATCTATTCTGGGTTGCCCGAATTTACTAGGCTGCCCTACCTACTTGGCAGCTTTGCTAAGTTGGTTGTATGTTGGTTTCCTTGCTTCCTACCCCAGGAACCTATTGGCGACTGTTGAGGCCTCTGCTACCGGTTAGCTGACAGTCGGCTTCGTGTAGCCTACAACTGCTACCGTTGTCGCCCGATTATTCTACCCGACTACTAGCTTAACTACCATTGTCGGTATCTCTTGTGCTTAACTCTGCAACTGCCAACATGTCGACATCCACGCACACTGCAGCTTGCAGTTGCTGCTCTACCATCTCTTACCTCTGTAGTTGACAATTGTGGTCGGCTACTAGCTTAACTCCCACTATCGGTATCTCCCGTGCTTAGCTCCGCAATTGCCACGACATCCACATCCACACACACTGCAGCCTGCAGTAGCTACTTTGTCGGCTCTTACCTTTGCAATTGATGGTTGTGCCCTACCAGCCCCCCTTTACCTTTGTCAAGCCTTCAACACCACAACCAACTCCCACATCCTCCTGCTCAAAGCTCCACATCCGTAGCTCCTCTTTTCCGCTCTGTCCCTGCTCACGTCGGTCGTTGCTGCGGGGTCCCCTGCCTAACTCTCACGCAATCTCCTGCTCCAACGCCCGCTCTGCTTCCAACTCCTACCGCCCTATTTCCTGGTAGCTATTGCTCGGCGCGGCGGCTGCCAATAGTGGCTCAATTCCCCTGGCTCTACTCCTTCACATCCTACCCATGCTCACGTCAACGGATCCTCTTCCCAACTCCCTTAGCAAACTTTTATTCTGCTTCTAGCGTCCTATGCTAGCCCGCACACCCTGTCCAAGCTACCACCTTCCTCCTCTCCACCCACATCTGCCTTCACGGCTGCCCCACGTCCACAAATCCTCCACCAACGACTACAACTGCTCAACACCCGCACAGTATGTTGTACTGTTGTTGCACAACTCGTACGTCTTTCTTCTTTTCTTTTCTTTTTATTACTATAAAATCCCTAGCCAAATTGATTTCTTTCTCAGAGCTAACCTAGCTTCCTCCTCAAAGCAGAACCATCTCTAATACCATGTTAAATTTTCTAATATCAAATCTTATCTTCGCTCTCAATAATTTATTGCTTAAATTATAAACGAAAACACACTGATATTTTAACTAATAACACAATGGAAAATAGAATAGGAAATCAACACACTTGTTTACCCTAGAAAACCCAATTGGAAAAAACCAGCAACCAATGATTTTATTAAGATAAAATATGAGCTCTCGTCCTGGGATAATAGCCCACTAAAGAATAACACAATTACAACAAGATAGCCTAGCCAATCACACCTCAAGATCTATCATTTTATCTTGTTGGCTGCTACTCTGTTGCTACCCCCTTGCTTAGTTCCTCGAACCTTGCCCCTGCACACTTGGATGAAAGTCTTTCTCTACCCAATCAATGAGATCGCACTCACTTTGTGTGCATTTGTTGTGTCTCCTCCTCTCCTTAAGCTTTATTTTATAACCTCTCAATGACCAAAACCCTAACCCTCAATCTCCAAAGTGATGGATGGTTGAGATTAGATCTCAAGCCTCACTTAAGATCAATGTTACAAACATCGGTGATATATCGCCAACATCGCGATATATCGCGATGTTCCCAACTCGACGATAATATCGGCAAAAATATCGCCATTTGAAAATATCGCGATTTTTTTGAAAATATTGGCAAATATTGGCAAAAATCGGCAAAATATCAAGAAATATCAGATAAATATTGGTTGAGTCAAAAAATTAATATTTTTGTATTTTTTTCATTTCGTCGATATATTGCCGATGTTTGCCGACATTTTCTCCAATAAAATCCGATATTTTGTTTTTGGACCCTCGGCGATATATTCGCCGACACGATATTTGTAACACTGCTTAAGATCAACGATCACTTTTAGTCATTAGCTAACATTAAGTTAATTAATGTGTTTTTCCTAAATTAGAGTTGGGAAAGAGATATAGAAGTCACTTACTCTCTCAAGAAACTACCTAGAGAGGTAATTTGGACTCCTCCTGCATGCTAGACACTTAGCCTATGTAGAAGCACCTGTCCGAGACTCCGAGCTACAATCATCAACAGATCTTGCCAGCACTATTGAATGTATGTATCATGTAGAGATGTATATCTCAGCCTTAGTCACCACATTCAGCGAAATTAAGGCTTTAAAAAAAATTAGTTGAACTTCAACCGAATTCAAACTTGAAGTTGAACTGCAAGCCAAATTTGAACTTCAAGCTGAACTTCAAGTCAAATTTATTCAAATTTTATTGAAATTCTTTAAATTCAATTTTTAAAATGAGAAAAGAAAACAAATAAACCTTAATAGTTAATTCATAAAGCCTAACCTAAACCCCTAAATTTTTAAGTAGATATAGTTGTTTTGAAATATATGTTTAATGTTGGCACGCAATTTTCATTTTTAGCATATATGTTTAATGAGTGCATGGAATTTTATTTTATACATATTTCAATTTTGAAATTTTGAAGCCAATAGTTTCTCAAACTTAATCCGAATTTTATTACATAGTTTTGAACTGCCAAATTTTTGTCAAACCTCAGAATTCGAACATGGACTCAAACAAGGTGACTAAGATCTCATCCCATACATATTTTCATATTATATGTTGCAATAGGCAGAGGCTTACATTGTCACAACCTTCCTTTATATCCAATGTATTTTTTGTAAAATTTCTTTATAGCTTTGGTTATATGGAATATATCACCATAATAGGTACCTAACATCAAAGTTAACATCACTTACGTTAAATCAAGTATGGTTCGCAATCTTTTTCATTTCTAACTGAATGCAAGAAATATTCACCAAATAAATAATTGCGAGCTTCTATCTTCAATGTTCTTAACTTTTTATGTAGAAAAGCATATTGTTCTTAGGCAAACCTATTTAATAAGTGAATTCAGTATTATGTATTGGAATATGAAAAAATTAAAAATACAACCCCTCCAAAAAATTGTCAGGTTTGCCTTGGTTCTACGTGGAGTTATCCATAGGCACTTTGCTTTGCTTGGAGATTGCAAATAGCTTGTTCTTAGTCACCTCCATGGCTTATAGCATTGCCTTCATACTTTGGTATCATTATCGTATTCCATCTGGAAGATTCGATGTAAGGTCAGACAGGTACTGTCAATTCCTTTCAAAAGTTGGCTTGTGATGAATTACTTGCCAAAACTAGGTACAATGGTTATTTGTTGGTCAAAGATGTTAAAGTTATATCAGCTTCTGCTTATTCTGACCTTGTTATAATTCTGACTACAGTAAGGTAAATTTTATCATTCTGTGCACATATATTTTTCTGTATAATATAAGACGTATTATTTCCAAAAAATAAACAGGTAAATGAAAAAATACAACCTTTCAAGTATATTGGACTTCTGGACCAGTGAGACGTAAAATGAGCCAGCCATGCTTCTTGCTTTTCCCAGTCATGGTTAGTTTAAATTTTTAAAATTAATATTTAATTTTTTAATGGCTATATTTGCAGTTTTTCCAATTTGTCTCAGACCTCATCTTCTCTTTTTTCTGTTTCTTATGGTTTGTAACCTTAGTATTTGTTGATTGTGGCTTCTAGGAAGACCAAAAGTCAAACAGCAAAATGCCCTAGAGCTCTTCTAGCAATGAACAAATTCATGGAAAATGCTACGAATGCCTATATTGAGCCATGCCCACACAAATCCTTGGTCATAAAATCTATAAGAAATTAGATTGTTCAACCTTAGCCTATCAAATGTGAACTTCTAAGAAGCCTGTCTGTTCTTTCCTTAAATAGTGAAACAATTCTTGTTACTGGGACAAATGCTTTACCACAATATTCAACACAAATCTAATCGCAGGGCACTCCCTTTTCTACCTTTTCGGCAAGGAATACTGCTATCATATTTATATGCGCTAGTTTCTCCTGCTATACATAACCTAGCGAAAGAGCATTGCTAGAATTATGGCCATAAATTCCTTTGTCAGCTCCTACTTTGTGTTGGGCCAACACCGCCCAAGTAACAAAACTAAGAACCTATCAAACTCACAGCATACAAAAATTATCATCTTGTCATCAGCTGATATATTGAGATGTCAAATTTCACATTTCATATTACCCAAAATTTACCATAACCAAAGACTTCGAGAATTGAACATTTTATAGCATTGTTTAAGTTAGGAGAGTTTTGAGAAGGGTGAACAATCAAAGATCAACACCAAGCAGAATGAGGGAGGCCTGCAGAATTGAGGAAATGAACTCACTTGCATATCACCATTTGTAAATATATTAGATCCAGAGTTCACTACTCCCTCTGGATTGCCCTGAGATCTCAAGTGGTATGAGTCTCTAAATCAATATATGCTCATAAAGAAATAAACTCAAACACTAGATCTGCATTTACCAACTGAACATAAATGCAATCAACCACATAAACAACAGATATACCCTGGAATCCTTGCGGGAAAAACTAGCTAACTATGGGGCTATCTTCTCTCTCAAGCCCAAACATATAGATGTATAAATGACAATACAATACAGAATTACCTCAGCCGGTAACTCAATCCCTCTGAACAGGACAAACTCTAATTTGCATGCATCCAGCTGATGCATGCACTGAAGAAGTAGCCCTAACTGCCAAACTGGATCTGAGTGCTCTGAAGATGCCTCTAACTGATCTGCTTTCTCTAGATCTCTTTGCTCTGATCTGCTCGCTCTGAAGACTGCCTTATGATGAAATCGGCCTCCTCTGCATGCACAAGTGCGCCCTCCCCTCTGGATGTCAAATGCTCCTACTGCTCTGGATATCAACAGATCTGAGCTCCGATCGTCCCTAACCTTCCTCAAATACTGAGGCAAGGCTATCCTGGAAGTCACAGACTCCTAATCAGTCAATACATCTCACAACGAGCTTCTCTCCCTTCAGGAAAAACGTCCTCCTCCAAGAGAACTCGGCCTCCTCCAATCTAATCAGAAATCACACTGTGGAGCTCTCTCAGCTCATAATAATGGGTGCCTAGTCTCACTGGAACTGAAGGTCACTGATCTAGCTCAGATCTGACCTTCCTAGTTCCTACAGCAACTCCTCTCTATCTCAGAAAGTCGCCCCACATGGACAGCTACGCCCTCCTCACTCTAGTAGTATCTCTCTCCGACAATGCAACTAAGTAACCTCATCTGGGGACCCCCTGCCTCTATAAATAATCTCACCGATGAATTAGGTTTTCCAAAACCCTAATTCCCGGTGCATGCAAAAAGTCACTTTTGCATGCATGCATACAAAAGGTCACTTTTGCATGCAGTCATTGAAAGCTGCCAGGTCATGCAAAACTCATGCATGCAAAGGTCAATCTCCCTTGAAGCTCCACATGCAGCCCCGACTGGACTCATGCCACTGAGTAGAGTGCATCTCATCCTCTACTCCATCCTAATGCCTATGCAGCTAATGTACCTCCATGTAAGGCATCTGAACCATGGAGGACATCCCGAAGTTACCATAATCTAACACCATTAACGCATTACCCTTTTGCATGCTTTAGATCTTATGTGTATTTAGTGTTTGTCCTATCCTCTTGGCTTTTCCCGCTAGCTAGGCAATGGCCAAAATATGGCCCAAAAGCAAGAAAGTGTACATTGTAGATCTGTCAAAGAGGGGAATTATGGGCCCAAAGAAGGGGAGAAAGTTTGTCCCCAAGGTGTATCACAACATGATGTGTCTAAACTTTGAAGTTATTACCTACTTTTACACTTAAATGTGTATCTGAAGCAAAATTTTATAAGGACAAGGATCATACTGTTAGAATTTTACTTAATAGCAATTATGTTAGACTTTCATTCAATTTATCATTCACATCATAATAATTGCATGCATAAGGATCACTGAAAGAAATACATTCAACAATAGACACAAAGATTTATCCTAGGAAAACCCTCTCACGGGAAAAACCCAGCAGAACTTCTCAATATGGATTCGTCAACAAAGTACAATGTCAATACAACAAAGAGCTAAAGCTCTCTCATAGAAAAATACACAAGAAGCAAAGATAAGATAACCCCAATAATATGTCTTACTCCAGCTGCTGCTACTCTCTCCCTCTTGCACACTTGTCTCTCTCTTGCTTAAGCGAACTTGTGTGATGTCTCCAAATGAGGAATTCGACCCCCTTATTTATACACTTTTCTGGCTGACCTTTTCACTATAGGGCCAACTTCACTGGAGCAAATTTGCCCATTGTTTGAGGCAGTTTTACCCATTGATTTCTGTGGGGCCGACTTGTCTATTTTTACTTGATTTCTTGAGAGTATGACTTTAGAATTATTCTTTTAGGGTTTTACATTAGGGTTTATGCAATACAAAAATATCTTCCGCAGCTGCATATTATTTCAACACATACTGCATTTCATTTGAAGATAGCACATGCCATTTTTTACCTATCTTAAAACAAGTAACCTCATGATGAAAATGTCCTCAAAGGAATTGCCTCATTTTAAAAACAAAGTTATGGTACTGACACATAGCAAACTCAAGGTTTTTTATATGTTACTGGTCAACCCCAATGTAAAAAATGAATAGGCAAGCCCATCGAGCAGTCTTGTATCATAAAAATTCCAAGTTACCTTTCTGAAGAGTCTTAGGTAATACTCTAGCATCTCTTGATTTCCACTGCACTTTGCTGCAGCTGCTCCCAAAGCATATACACCAGCTTGCCCACAAATAAATGTTATATACCTGCAACAGGATAAGTATACTTATGTGAGAAGCATTCAGCCATCAGACTAGGTGTTTTATTTTACATATAAAATTATCACATGTTTAGAATTAAAACTCTTGAGAAGCTTCTAACACCCAGATATGATGAACTTAGAATGAACATACTCTCTCATGCCCTGTGCAGCAGTAGCGCAGTGTTCAACAATCTGTGTACATAAAGTCAAGTCATCTGGGTTTTTCATCATTTCATAAGCTTTGAAGCACAGATAAGCTGTTCCAAGAGAACCTGTATACAGGCTGAAATCCCTTACAGTAGCCTGAGTGTTCACCCATGTTTCCTTCACAATCTGCAAATGCCGTAAACTGATTCAACCTCTTTCTGGGATGAATGAAAACCAAAGATGAGTTCTTAGCATTTTCTATTTTTCCATTATGGCTGAATATGGGTTAATACCTATGCGCTATCATTACCCATGCTTGTCACATTGCAGGTAGAGGGAAATCCAGCTGAGAAGAGGGGAACTGTGTTTATGAGAACATAATGGAATAACAGATGGTTTACTATTTAGATATTTCAGCCAAGAGTTGTAAAACTGAATCTACTTGATTTTTAAAAACAAGGTATGGAAATGATATACATATTGAAATAGAATGCTTCCTATATACTTTTGCAAGTTAGTTCCACCCATAGTATATGTGTAAACCTGAATTATTGAGCTCTTTGGGGTTAAGGAGACCACTTGGATGGGATTTGACTGTACTTGGCAGCATAATTCAAGAGAGGTTGTTGTAACACTTAAGGAAGACCAAATAGTATAAATAGAGGAAGCATTTGGTCATTTGTGATGCATTGAATTGGAGTTATCTACTCTTGAGGTTGGTTGCGTATTTCCTACCTCTTGAGTTCTTGAGATTCATCCATATGTGATGCATTATGCTTTGATAATATAGTGCATTCTTTAGGATATTTTTCAATACCCACTGTCACCCCCCATAGAGGATGAGGCTTGCAAATGTGATTTTTATCACAAGGATCAAGCTTGCAAGATCACATTGCTGGATGATTTGATGGATTAGTGGTGCATGTGTGCTTTGGCTTTAGAGATATTGCTATCTCTTGGGTTGAGTTGATGATTTGGTTGATGTTGGATGCGTTGATAGTGTCCTGATTGATGATTTCCTAAGGTGGTGCACCCCCACCCGATGGCATTGTTGGAGTTTCATGAAGGATTCTGCTTAGCATTGATGTATTTTTCTAACCCTTGCTACATTACATGGAGCAAGAACCCATCAACTTAGGGTCTCCCTAAGTTCCAAGTGTTAATAATTGCATTGTGGTGTGATGATTAGATGAATGGGTGTGTTGCCATGGTTTTCTAAGGTTGTCTTATATGATGATGTATTGATTAAGGTGGATCCCCCTAGCATTTTGGAAGTCATATTACCTATGGTTTGAATCTTTGAAAGTTTGACATTATTCTCTTTGAGGGTGCCTAGCATGTGTGTCCTTGTTCACATTGTGCCAGATTTTCAGTGGCTATTTTGATATGAGGAGGATGGATCCTAGTATGAACACCCTAGTTGTTTTGAGTGTTCCTAACACATCATTCAGATTATCATGTCATGCTTGACACCCCTTCATGGAGCACTAGCCTTATTGCACACATGCTGAGGGGGTGATTTCGGGTTAATTTGACCTTGTTTTAACCATTTGGAGGGCTTAGTTATGGAGCGTCCTTGCCTTGAGAAGTTTGCCAAAACCCACACATGTGATGCACATCTATTTGAAGAACATTATTTTATTGAGGTCAAACCCCAATTCATCCACCACTTGGAGCCTTTTTCACGTGTGGGGGAGATCTCTCTTGATGGGTGCATATGTGAGGAGATTTGTTTACCATTGTTGAAGTTTATTGCTTGGATAAACCACTCATTTGAAGGGTGCGCCCTACCTTCTTGGGCTATTCTTGGATGTTGTTGCTAACTAAATCCCTTATTTTATTATTGTTGAATTGTCTCAAGAAATTTATTATGTAAGAGAACTATTATATTGTTTTCCGTGGAGATGAGGACGGTTATTTTATTGTTTCTTCTAGGAGGGGAAAGTGGATCTCAACAACTCATTGCTACTTTTAGTAAGGAGTTTATTGAGGAGGTTATGGATGTAATATTTTATTGTATTGCTTGGAGAACTAATGGATCTAGGAAAACAATTGCTTGTTTATTGTAAAAGGAGTTGAGCTCCAACCTATGTAAAGGTTTGATCTCTCCATTGGAAGTATGGTTGTAAAAGGAGTTGAGCTCCAACCTATATAAAGGTTTAATCTCTCCATTTGAAGTATGGTTGGACAATGGAAAGCTAGAGGCTTGTGCTTTTTGGATATTAATTTGGTAAATATGGAAGATGGGAATTCGATTTCATCAAGTGTGTTATGAGGACTTCAATATGGTAAATCTATTATTTGTTGAGAGGAGTTACTAAGAAGAGCTAATGGTGGTTAACTTGAAACTTCCCTTTAGGACTATTCATGTTTGTTGCTAGAAAATGTTAAGAATGCTATCTTTTCTTAATTAGAACTTGCAAGAGTTTACATCTTTTAGTTTGCAATCATGTCCTTAAGCATATTTGCCATTTCTCCTTCATTTGGGTATTTGAAATATCAGATTTCTGCATTTATAAGCAGCCATACAAGAATGCTGTAATTTGTTTTTTCCAGCTAAAACATTGTCTACTTGAGAATATAGCTCATAAGTCATAACCTTATAGACTCCATATGTCCAATAGATAGACACTAGGCTTGATCTATCCATCACCTTATTATTTCATATTGTACAACTCTTTGTTTTGGTAGAGCTGCTCTTCATTTTCACCTTGAGCTTAATTGCCAAAGCTTTAGCATTCCTATGTTAGAGAAGCTCCCCTTGAGCTGGAGGAGAACCGGCCTATTACCCCCATATTTATATCAATGTGCCCTAGTTGTTGTGGCTGGGAAATTCTAAGAATGTATGGGCATGAGAATGGAGCATAGGCATATGTATGTGCAGGCAGCAGTAAATCAAGGTCCTGTAGCAGAAGTGATGAACTTATGAAGTTTTGAGCAAGGAAGATGGATGTTCTGGGCACCTTACAGCCTTCAAGCAAGACTAAGAAGCTATGAACAGCAGGCAGCGTACTTGATGGTCATTCTAGACATGTATTACAGCAGTCTGATGAGGAAGTCCTATGCTATGAGGCAGAAATCAAATCTGGGTACTGTTTGAAGGAGTCTGGACTCTGGTCATCAAACAGCCCTAAATCTGAACAGCAACAGTCCTAATCAGTCCACAGCAGAATGCAAATGATTGTTTCCCGGAGTTCTGGGTTGGTTGCAGCCCTAAATAAGATGAAGGTCAGTCAAACAGAAACCCTGAGGAGTTTGGATAAAAGTTGGACAGTGCTGTAGTGATGGCAGCCTGTAGTGTCAAGTTGTGGATCCCTGTAACAGTCACATGCAGCAGTCTTGCAATCTGGGGAATTCTGAGTATAAAACAGCCATTAGAGGTCATAAAAGCAGTGAAAGGATGCAGATCCTGTTTAGGGGTTAATTGAGGGCAGTCTTGGCAGCCCGTAGGGCATTTTTCCTTCCACCAAGTGAAGGCTCTCTTTAACCTTCAGGCAGTCATACACTCAGCAGTAAAATCTGAGCATAGATTGGAGCTAAGTTACCAGGATTTGGATCCGGATCTGGATACGGATTCGGATACGGATCCATCAAGTTTTTGAAAAGCCAGGATCCGGATACAGCGGAGAAATGGCAGGTACAAATAATATAAAAAAAAATTATAAAATTTTAAAAAGAAAATTTCAATAATATATATATATATATATAATAAATAATAGTTATAAAATTACTATTTATATTATAATTAAACTATTTACATTATAATTTCAATTATTTATATGTCATGTTATTATTATTACTTATATGTAAGTTGATTTAATTGATATTGATTATAAAAAAAGTTAACTTGATATCAACAACCCAAATCCAAATCGCATAAAAAACACCACCACCTTATTTTTACTTCATAAACTGGGTTTGGGTGGGTTCGAGGACAACGTGAGTTTAAATGGTTTAATGATTAACGTTTACTGTTAAATACAATCCATATCTTGATCAAAGATTTTTTTGAATTAAAAAATGATGCGATGGCGGGGATGGCAGCTAGGGTTTATCAGAAACCAAGCTAGGTTTTGGTTTCGGGGGTAAGCAGATCACAGCCAGCAGCCATGGAGGAAATTTGTGGGCAGTTAGTGGATGACTCGGGCATTTTCTGCTCGGACGAGGAGGTACGTTCCAAAAAGCTATTTCAAGTAGGTTTTTCAGGTGGAAACTGTTATCACACCATAGTAGCAGGGCTACTATTCTTGCTTGGCCGATATTTGCACATTCCAGAGCTTCGCTATGATAACTTTATATTTTGAGATCACTCATGATCAGAGCAGTGTATTATTCAGACTTATGTTAGACCTTGTGTCAAGGCTGAAGCTTGAGAGTTCAGATTTGATGACCGATGTGACCCTTTATTCCATACAGTTTCAATTCAGTGCCTAGAGATGTATTGCAGCAGTGTTTCAGATGATATATGATGATTATTCTTATGATGATGTTGTATGACCTATGGATTTCGATCATTGACTGTGGATTATTATCTTGTTGCTTTAGTCATGTTCCTTAGCTTGGTATATGATTCATGATGTGGCAAACTTTGTAAACTTAAAATGGACTATCTTGATGATGAATTATAAAATGGACATTTTACTTGCACATTTAGGTTGTTTGACAAAACTCACTGGTTTACTACCTTACATAGATATGGTCTTTCTTGACACCAGTTGTCTGCTAGCTTAGGTTCCACTTTCACTTGACTCCATCCATCCATGACTTTCCTTATTTGGCTTTAACCCTTGACTTGTCTTACTTGACTTTCTGATATTGAGGACATCCCTTTTTACTACCTCTGTGTTTGGACCGCATCCCTGTTTGTTTAGTGTCTCGGCTCTGAGTTGGTGACAGAGCTTGCCTTTGGTAAATTGGATTTTAGGCCTAAATCATTCTGGTCGGTTGTCCCGATGTTTGGCACTGGCACGAACTCCCCCTAGTCACTTGAGATGTTGTTGACTTACACTGAAAGCTCATGTGCTACTTATGGAAACTTATGTAAATTCGCCCATGGAAACTAAAAAGGGCAAGAGCGATGAACTGCTAAAAATACTCCTCGAAGAGTATAAGAAAGGTCCAAAAAGCAATGGTTCTTAAATTTTATATCTAAACAATTCCTTACTTTATATATGTATAAACATGCCCTGGATGCAAGCTGCGATTAGTTGTGCTGACAACTAATCAGCACACCTGAGATCCAAAGGGTTATGTAGGCCAAAAAGGCCATGAAATGAAATCAATGGATCCTAATGAAACTGGATCATCTTTTATAAAAGTAGACATGATGCCTAAGTTGAATAAGCACTCTCTAAACAACTTACCCATTTGTGAGGCACAGCCATCCCCCGTGTTTATTTTGTCCAGCACAGAGTTTGTAGCTCCCCCTTTCTCCCAGCCCAAAGTGTCTTTTAGTTGAGTTTAGACAAGTCATCCCTTTTGCCCAACCTTGTTCCTAGCCTTCATCCTTAGCTAGTAGTTAGACCATGTCCAATGGGTGAGTTTGTCATTTAAGCTATTGTGCAAGTAATTATAAATAACAACAGAATATGCTAACATGATTAATGCCACTGAATGAATGCTATACTTTAAGTTAAGCTGTGAGTATGATTAGAGGAACATGTCTTAGTCTATTGAGATGATTTATCCTTGGTTGTATATTGACCTCAAACCCAATTTGACTATGGTCATTTCTTGGGATCCGTGATGGTGTGGGCCATATATACCTGTTGATGATGATGGATGGTCCCACATACTCTTGATGATGATGCTATATGATGGACATATGATTCATATGATGATTGATGCAGTTCAGTAGGTTTTATTATTACTTCAGATCATCAGATTATGCACTGTCCATATATGGTGGACCCTACAGTTAGCCCATCAGGGAAAACCATGGTGTATGAGTACACATTCTTAGTAGACTTGGGTCTTCTAAATCCAATGAGACACTTATCTTTTAGTTCCGGGCACTTCTGACAGTGATAGATGCAATTTTACACTTGTTGACCAGATTTGGGGTTGATTTCCCAGCCTGAGCAGTAGGGGCCATGAGAGGCCAGTTCACCTAAGGCGTTGTATGAGGAGGGGGTGGCCCGGCCACTTGTTATTACCATTTATCCCCCCTTCTGGAGAGCCTGGTGGGCTCAGTTTGACAGCGCAGGTGCCCTAGGACGCAGTTTCAGCACTTTGACAGTTACCGAGGCAGTCCAAAAATGGGATAAAAGGGTCACTAAGGAATTCGATTTGGGCAATTGAGGCAAGGTTTTGGCACTTGGTTTTCACAAAGGTCTTCCAGGGTGAACCTACTATCTTCCAGCCAGTTTTCATCACTTGGGTGGGTCCACAGAGGTCACAGGAGTCCTTTTACTGCTTGTCTGTCACAGATTTTGAGGACAAATTTGATCATTTGTATTTATTTTGGACATATTATATTATTTTATTGTGCCATGGGGATGAGCTAGCAAGGATTGATGCCTTCTAGCCCCACCATGTGCTTTATGAGTCATGTCCTAGTCATATGAGGTGGGCCCATGGTATCTTGCCCCCTTTGGAGGATGACGTCACCCTCACTTTGTACCATTTATTATGACGTCATCACCTTTTGCGTGATCCATGTGATGTATTGTTATGGTTCATTATTAGCCATTGATTATGTATTGAGATCTTTTAATCTCAACCACTCATTTTGATGTAAAGTGGTTTTGAGATCTAGGGTTTTGGTCTTTATTATCCCTTATAAGGAGGAGACCCCCTATTGTATAGCTCACCTTTGGGCTCTGGAAAACTTGGAATGAAAAGAATATTTTGGAGATCTACTTCTTGGCTTTGATTGGGTTGCTCTTGCATATGTTCTTGGATATTTTGCTTCTAGACATTTTTTGCTTTTCAAGTGATATCGACTTCAAGAGAGGGAGACCGAATTACTCAAGCTAGCTCAACGATTTGCTTTGTGGGAAGATTGTAGGGGTTGCTCACATCACCCATGAGCAAGACGTCTTCATAGAGAGGGAGTTTTTCAATTGTGCTCTATCCATTGATTGCTTTCTTGATATGACATGCTTAGATCTTATGGATTTGTAGATCAAATCTAACTTGATGTAGTTTGATTTGCAGGTTTTCATGGGACATATTTCCTCCTAGGGTTTGGATGCTTTTGGTTGAAGACACTTGGATCATGCTTGGAATTGTAACTAGGGAAAGAATTCTCCATATGCTAAGAGGCCGCAAGCTTTTGAGGTAAGATCTACAAGGTACGTATTGATTTCGCTTGCTATCCACCCCATTGGTCAAAATTACATTAAAATCAAAACCCTCATTTTTTTGTTTTTCTTAGATCTACTTGGATCTAGCTTGCCTTTTGAAAAGATATTGAAAACCCACCTCTATAGTATCCACGGCGATTCGGATCTACAGTTTGGTGCGGATTGGGTTTCATTTGACACATCTTTCAATGCACTTAACCTTCCTTGGGTAAAGTCGTCGTCCTTGGGGGTTTGGTTTAAGCTATTTCCACCACATGGGTAGGTGAGATCCCACTTGATTCATACTCTCCTCACTTGATAACCTACCCCTAGTGTGTCACTTCTTTGATTTTTGCCTTGTGGGCCCCATTCCTCATTTTGAGGGTTGTGCCCCACTTGGGTCAATTTGGTGATGCACTTTCAATCTCAGATCTATGGAGATCTAGCCATTGGATGCCCTTAATTTTCAAGATCCACATTGA
Organism: Larix kaempferi; assembly: GCA_027924585.1. Classification (NCBI taxonomy): domain Eukaryota; kingdom Viridiplantae; phylum Streptophyta; class Pinopsida; order Pinales; family Pinaceae; genus Larix; species Larix kaempferi. The sequence goes on from BSBM01000198.1 coordinate 1,120,180, forward strand.
TACTTGCCTAAACTACTTGGATCTAAACTTTGGTGGTTTTTGGACTTGATTTGACACACTTTACCATGCTTTTAGCCCTCCTTGGTCAAAGTCGCACTTCTTGGGTGTTTGAGTTTGCCCACTTGTAGGACGTGGGTGGTTGAGATCCCATTGGATTTGGAAAGAGCATATTTTAAAACCTACATCTAGTGTCTCACTTTGTGAAGGTCTGCCTTGGGGTATCATTCCTCATTTTGGGGATTGTTGTCCACTTGGGTCACTTGGTGAAACATTAGATCTAGTAAGATCCAACCATCATATCTTGAATAACCCACTTGATTTGCATCCTAGGTGTCTCGATCTACATTTCCACATCTCTTTTGACTCCATTAGCCAATCCATCAAGGCACTAGTCCACCTAAGGCAATTCGCACTCCTTGGGATGTGTGTCAAGTACTAGATCCCATATGTGGGTATCTCTATTTACACCTTAGATCCATAGATCTACTTTTCACATACCCCTTGGTACCATTTGCACCCTTAACTTCACCTTGTGGGTCCCATTTGAGCCATTTCCATATCCCAAGGAAGTGGGTCCCACTTGTGTATTTCATGGTACTAGATCTTGTCATTTTATCTCATTATGTGGCCTAAATCATTCACTGGTTGAAACATAAGTCATCCCCTAAGCCTCTTTCAACTATACGTAAACTTCTAGGTCCACCTAACCTTGCATTGGTTTCCGTAACCCACCTTTAACACGTCCTAGAAACCTTTGCTTTGGTCCAATCATCTTTGATTGGTTGCAGGGTCTCCCCCTTGGTCTTGATTCATCTCGATCTAAAGTGAAGAGTGCCTCGGTTGTCGTGGCTCCCAGCTTGCATTGGGAATTGTGGCATCTCTTGGGTCACCTCTTTAGTTGTCTATCTCCTCTACCATCCCAGATGGGATACCACTAGGGACAACTAGAAGTTGTGTGATAACAGAAACATTCCTTGGAAAACGTGTGGGGCCGATGGTAGTGGGGGAGCTGATCCCCATGCAAGCCGCTACAGGACGCTATCAGATGACAGTTTTTTCACCCACTTTGGCTCTTTCTCGGAGCAAATCAAGATTTTTGTCATGTTTTCGAAAGGGATCGTTGGCAGGGTGGTTGGCAAGTCTCATCAGTCTATTTTCAGATCCACCTCAAGCGCACTCGTGGGGGTTCGTGTGGATGACGTCATTAACAAGAAGGGATCACGTATGGATGGGAGGGAGGGCACGAGTTTTGACCCCATTTCAAAATCCATGCATGTTGGTACATCCTTCCTCGTTAACCTTCATGGTCAACCCAATCTTGGAATGGCAAGAGCATTCATAGCGGAAGATGGGAAATTAATTGAGATGGGGACAAAGTTTTTTGTCCCTGTATGCACGACCCCATCCATTTCCCTTAATGATTCGCACGTGAGATCTTCCTGGAGCTTTAGCTCTCGTGATACTTCTAGTCAAGGGATGGACGATGATTTTATTGAGGAGACCTTCCCCAGAGCTATTCCAAAAGGAGGCTCACTCTCCTCAACCGATAGTGGTGACCCCTGCTAGAAAGAAGAAGAAAGTGCTTGTTAACAAAGGATCCAGCCCTAAACTTGTGGTGGGTAGAGATATTTATGTCATGGAAATTCCTCGTTACGCCAATAAGATGTTGATAGGTAAATTCTGCAGTCGGTGTTTTTCAGAAGAAGCTATGAGTAATTGGGTGGAGGATGTATGGAGTAAAGTGGTAGACGTTGTGTCAGAGGTTCTCTTCCTAGCTCGTGGTTAGTTAGGTTTCGAATTCAAGATTCAAGAGGTAGCGAATAATGTATTGCACAGAGTGTGGATGCATGGTACTGTTGCATTGGCCCTGAAACCCTGACATCCTCTTTTTGACCCACGTAAAGAAACGCTTGCAACATTTCCTATTTGGGTGAAACTTATGTGCCTTCCTTTAGAATTTTGGTCACAGGATGGATTAAAGGCCATTGGGGATGCTATTGGGAAATCCGTTGCAGTTGATGCAAACCTTTTCCACTCCCAACGTAGATTTGTAGCAAGAATCCTAGTCGAGGTTGATGCCAGGCAAGGCCTTTTCGAATCCCTTGATCTTGTGGTTAGGGATTGCATTTTCACGCAGTACCTGGATTATTTGAGCATGCCTTTTCGTTGTGCCCGATGTCATTTGTATGGACACATAGTCGCGGACTATTCTGCGAATTTCAAAAAGGTGTGGAAGCGCAAGAACATGTCAGGTGACGACGAAAGTTTATCTCGATACCTTAATCTTGATGGCATTATGCATGGTGACAATCGTAGGGTGGCGGAGAAGAAGACTCAAGAGGAAGAAATTATTCCCATGGACGCGACAAGTGGAGAACTCATTTGTGGGAAAGTCCATGTTGGGGATGGATATCTATAATGCCAATTTGGATAAGTGATTCCTTATCCTTAATATATATGGTCCATATGATGACAAAGTGGTATTTTGGTCTTCACTACTCCCTTAGAGTTGTTTCAAGAATGATAATCTCATTGCAGGAGGCGACCTAAATATGACTATGGCAGTTAAGGAATTTTGGGGGGACTCGGCTCAAGAAGATCCCCTTGGGTCTATTTTCCGGGATCTATTCAAGAGGAATGACTGGATGGATATCAAGCCAGCGGTAATTAAGCCCACCTGGTACAATAAGCGCTCTGGAATCCAAGATATTTCTAAGAGACTTGATTGTTTTTTTATGCATGTCAATTTAGTTTCCAGTCTACCTCTTTTCTGCCCTTGGGTTGGCTCAAGTCTTTTTCCAGACCATTTCCTATTTATTTAGAGATTGGAGTTCTGGAGGATATACTTGGTTCCCCATTTAAGTACAATTCGGCTTGGGCAAAGGATCCTCAGTTTAAAGCTTTGATTGAAAAAAATTGGAGGCACATCTCAATCTACTCCAATCATAGTATCAGCTTTCAGTTTGTAGATTCCTTGAAATGTTTAAAAAAGGTGGTGAAGTGGAATATGGTAATGCGCAAGAAGAGAGATGCTAAACTGGTAAGATGTGGAAAAGAGAATGGAGTCCCTCTATTCTAGCTCTCCCATAGTCTTTGAGTCGGAGGAATGTCGTATGGAGATAGTGGGTTTAGAGAATTCAAAAAGGAAAATTCTGGAGGATTTAGAAGTTGAGTGGAGGTTGAAAAGTAGAGCCCTATGGTTGGAAGTTGGTGACCAGAACACACAAATTTTCCAAAAGGTGGTGGCGCAAAGGCAGAACTATAACTCCATATGGGAACTGCGGGATGAGGGAGGCACCCCAATGAGGGGATTCCAAAATCTCTCGGAGCTAGCTAAATCCCATTTCAAAGAATTATACTCCGAACTAGCCCATCAAGATATATTACCTCTGATTCAGGTTATAAAACGATTTCCTCGCATGCTATCTCTAGAGGACAACGAAGTTCTATTTCAGGAGGTGTCTTCAAAAGAAATAATTTTTGCATTGAAGAACTTTCAGAGAGACAAAAGCCCGGTGCCTAACGATTGGCCTCCTGAATTTTTCCTGGACTTTTTTTATTTAATTGGAGAGGACGTAAAACAAATGATAGAGGAAGTGAGTAAATCTGGGGTGGTTCCTGCAGCTTTGAATGCTACATTTTTTGCTTTGATTCCCAAAAAGGACCATCCAGAATCTTCTACGGATTTTAGGCAAATCTCATGTGTAATAGGGATTACAAGATTATGACAAAGATCTTGGCTTTAAGGTTAAATCCTTTCCTCTCCAAATATATCTCAGAAGAACAATTTGGCTTTCTGAATGGAAAACTAATCCATGAGGCAGTGGGATCTGCACAGGAAGGCCTTCATACCATTAAAATTCAGAATTTTAAGGTGGCTGCCCTAAAACTGGACCTATCAAAGGCATACAACAAGACTTCCTATCTTTTCCTTAGATTGGTACTGTCGCATATTGGATGTAGTCTAGACTTGACAAACTGGATCATGAGCTATGTCACCTCCTCAGTTTGTTGTTTTGATTAATGGCTCTAGGTCGGGTTTCTTCAATTCCTCGTGAGGACTCAGACAAGGTCTCCCTCTCTCTCCATATCTCTTTTTACTTGATGTGGAAGGTCTAAGTAGGATTCTGTGCTTTGATAGAAATAGAAGAAGATTGATGGGGGTCTCTTATGCCGGAAGGTGAACCTCACACATCTATTTTTCGTAGAAGACATCTTCCTTTTCTACTTACAATTCTTTTTAGAATATCAATCAATGGAACAGAACCTTGAGCTTTTTTGCAAATCATCGAGAATGGAGATTAGTGCAAAGAAATCTACTATATTCTTATTGGAAAATCATATGACAAAGGCCAATTTCTGGAGAATATTTTTCTCCTTCAAGTGCAAAGCAATGGAGGGGGGAATGCCTTATCTCGGTTTTGTTCTAAAACCTAATCGGTATGGAAAGTGAGACTGATCCTGGCTAATGGCTAAAGTGGAGGACAGGATTAATCTATGGTGCAATGGATGGTTGTCACGAGGAGGAAGATTGGTCTTAGTTAAATCTGTCCTGGAGGCTATCCCGATCTATTGGCATCTCATGGCAGTTATTCCTATATTGACAATGAATGCCATTCGTAAGCTCCGTTTCACCTTGCTTTGGAGGAATAAGAAGGAATACACTGGCTTTCATTTAGTAAGTTGGAAAACTTTGGCTTCTCGCAAAACTCTTGGAGGGTGGGGTTTGAAGAATATAATTCACTTCAATAAGGTTTTGGCAGCAAAATCTTTATGGAACTTTCTAACTAAGGAAATCCTTTGGAGAAATATTATGGTCGCCAAATACATTGCCCCTAATTCTTTGGTCGATTGGATAAGGAGAAGAGAGAAAAGACTGAATTGCGCTTCAAATCACTAGAAAGCACTCACTAATGCTTTCGGAGTTCTAGCTCCTCACCTATCCTGGAAGGTTGGTAATGGGAGACTTGTTCGGACTGGTTGTGACTCAATTATGGGTCTGGTGGGGGACCACAGACTTCTAGTGGATCTAGTAACATATCTTCAATCAAGAGGGAAGGTTACTTTGGATAAGGTTACCCAACCGGACAGGACCACTAGATGGAGACAGGGGTGGCCCTCAGCAGAGGAATTGGAGCTTCGTAGGGAATGGAAATTGCCTTGGGAGACATTCTGTAGAAATCTAACTTAGGCTCATATCCATATTTCTATAGTCAAGGATGAATTGAGGTGGAATTATAATGCGCAGGGGGGAATTTACTCAACAAAGCTAGGCTATAGAGCAGCATTCTCTCTAGAGCAGAGAGAAAGAAAATGGTGGTGGCAGGTTATCTGGAAAATCAAAGCCCCACCAAAAAGCATTTTGCACTTTTGGTTATTGTTGGAAAACAGGACTCTCACATGGGATAGAATGCAAAGTTTCAACTTCCAAGGTCATGGACTATTCCCCTTGTGCAAAATGGATGGAGAATTGATTCATCATCTTGTTGTGGTGTGTGTGTTCATCAAGGAAGTTTGGATGGAGGTGGGAAGAATAATTAGTCCTCAAGATCTTTGGCAGGAGGATACTCTAGAGAGATGCTTTAGAAGATATTTTCAGTTACAGGATCTGTTCTCTTTTTGGGCTCTTCCTTTCATCATAGCCTGGGGGGTGTGGCTTGTGCACAATGAGGCCTTATTTCAAGAGCGTTTTCAACTGGAAATCCAAGTAGCTGCTCAAGCAATTACTATCTTTCAATTCTACAAACCTCAAAACATTTCTAGGACTGGGCGAATCATGGTCCCTCTGATGATTGAGGAAAATTGGCCATAGGCATTTTCTGATGGAGCCAGCCAAAATCGAAACTTTGTTAGCAGTTTTGGGTTTGCGATATTTATTTCTAAAGACCACTACTTCCGGGGGAAAGGGTGTCTGGGCGCAGGCACTAACAACTGGGTCGAGTTCAATGGACTCTTTTTCTTGTTAGGCCAAGCATCCAAATGTGGTATTGACAGGATTCAGGTTTATGGAGACTCTTTGCTAGTGATCAAGACTATGCAGGGGCAGGCAATGGTCAATAACAATGGGCTCGTTTATCTAGTGGAGCAGCTTATGCTATTAAGGTCCTCTTTTCGGCTAATACACTTTAAGCATATCTACAGAATATTCAATGGGGAGGCAGACTCTTTATCTAAACAAGGTCTACTGATGCATCCTGGGGCTTTGCAGTTGGAAGTGTTTCAACGTGGTACAGAGATAGCTTCTTTAGACTATTCTCTGTCTGATTTTTGTGAAATGCTTGAATAAGCATTCTTTTTCTTTTTGGGATTCTAGTAGATCTTGATTACAAAATCATTCTAGACTCGTAATGAAGACTTCTTCCTGGAAAATTGTAAGCTGTAAATGGCTCTGTTCTAAGGCCCGATGCTATTAAGCACTGAAGAATGTATTTTTGTTGTGAATTAATGAAAATGCATTTTTTTTCTTGGAAAAAAATACAATCCATATTGATCATTAATAATAATTTAAAAATAATACTACACATGTCATAATTTGACATTAGACTTGTTATCAAAAACCACATATCTATAAATATTCTAGTCATATCAAATGTCCTAATTTGACATAAAACTTGTCCGAGGTTGGTTCGAAGCTAGTCACAAGTTCGAGGCTAGTCATAATTTATATCCGAGTCAATGTTGTGTGTTTGAGCCTGACGGCGCTTGCTTTTTTTATGCAGTTATCGTGGCACATATAAAGTCAAAATTGTGGCACAACAAAGTTGCTAACACCAACCATCCGATCCCAACCTACTACCACACCATGGATTCCATCAAACTATTTGATTTGATGCACGAGATGTATTACAATGGGATTTCTCGCTCTCAGAAGTGGTTGTTCTTTCAACACCGATAGATAGCTTAATCATTCTCCTTATCATTTATGTAAAGCAATTACGTATGGAGATTTATAAATAATTGTGGTTTGTGAGATAAATTCTAAAATTTTATAGTTTCCCCCTTTCCGGAAGCTGCATTTGAAGCACCCGTGCTTGCCCCACATCATAAGGATGGAGCACTCCGCTTACAAATTTCGAAGGTCATCACTGATCAAATAGCTAGTCGCAGGCTATTTAGTAGGTATATTCTTGGACTCGCAACCGAACATTGATCTGGTTCGAAGATAGATCATGACGGATCTTGAAGTTCATGGCCCCACAGGCGATTTTGAAAGCCACAAGCTCCAAAAGCAACGGCATAGTCAAATGTTGAATTAAATGTTCGCAATTTTGATTGTAGTGAATCTTGGGTGGATCCTAGGCAAATTCGAATTCGAATCCGTATCAATACCAATTCCAAGGATCCGGGATCCATCGCCTAGGGTGGACGGATCCGGTGAAACAGGGTTTGGAGTAAAGAAGAAAGGTCTGAGAGCTCAGATGCCCTAGAAGAATGCACCCTAAAAGAGCATCTCTTTACAAGCTGGAAGAGCAACGCACAACAGCCTTAGAAGGGAATCTTCTTATGTTTAGAAAGGCCACTGCCTGAGACATTTTGCAGTTTGGTTAGAAGGCAGGTCCATTTGTGTGCCTTGTTAGTGATGGTATTCAGTTGAAACAGGTCCTCTTTCATCAATGTGCAGACTTATGGAGCAATTCGCAGCCTTGAAGGAAACCACAGGCAGCCTAAAATAGGGCACACCATAACCTCCCTTCTCATCTTCCCTAGACCACATGTAGCCTCAAATCAACGAGATAGTCAAATGTTGAATTAAATGTTCCAAATTTTGATTGTAGTGAATCTTGGGTGGATCCTAGGTGAATTCAAATCCGTATCAATACCAATTCCAAGGATCCGGGATCCATCGCCTAGGGTGGACAGATCCGGTGAAACAGGGTTTGGAGTAAAGAAGAAAGGTCTGAGAGCTCTGATGCCCTAGAAGAATGCATCCCTAAAAGAGCATCTCTTGACAAGTTGGAAGAACAACGCACAACAGCCTTAGAAGGGAAATTTCTTATGTTTAGAAAGGCCACTACCTGAGACGTTTTGCAGTTTGGTTGGAAGGCAGGTCCATTTGTGTGCCTTGTTAGTGATGGTATTCAGCTGAAACTGGTCCTCTTTCATCAATGTGCAGACTTATGGAGCAGTTCACAGCCTTGAAGGAAACCACATGCAGCCTAAAATAGGGCACACCCTAACCTCCCTTCTCATATTCCCTAGACCACAGGTAGCCTCAAATCAATGCATTTGTGGAGAAGGTTTGCTCTCCTTATTCAGTAGAACATCCAACCTTTGGAGGATCTGCTCTTCCTCAGCCCTAGTGCACCCATATTGCACCCCTATTTCAGCAGTTTGGAGGAGCAACAATCTTATTCTCAGCCTCAGCTTCACTTGGAACAGGGTGCACCTTTAATGGAGATCGGGATTGTTGTAAAGTTCCATCTTGAAGCTTGAAAGATATAATATATAGTTCACTTGAGGTGACATCCCATGCTTGAAGGTAAGGGCTTGTTGTTTTGAGAGGGTTTGTGGCTTCACTTTCTTGGTAGATATCATTAAGGGTTTCAAAACCTCTTTGGACATCGTTTAATAAATAAGTTTTCCTTGGAAGAAAAGCCATTGAAGATGACATGTGAACACTTTCTTGTTAAAGAAGACTTTGGTTGGTTGCCTTATAGGCACACATTAGATTGTGAAGATTGACATATGGGCAAGTCAACAACATGAAGGGTTTCAAACACTTTAAAGACATTGCTTGGTGGATAAGCAAGCTTGAGACAAACCTTTTGTGGCTTTCCAACCCATTTTGTGGATGTTGCTTGATGGACAAGTTACCTTGAAGGAATCCTTTGAAGGCTAGTGTGGGCATCATTTGGTTGCTTGGAGCTCTTGGTTTATTGGAGATCCCACTTGGAAAGGAGCTTGAGGTGGTCTTGCAGACATTTCTTGGAGCATATTCTTTGAAGGGACCTTTGGAGGCCATGTGGCATCAGCAACAACCATGTGATCCTTACTTATTGGAGCACTTCCCCTTTGTTAGGGGCCCCATGTATCTCATCATTGTACAAGTGGCATTGACCACCTTATTTTATTGTATTGTTAAGAGTTAGTTGCTTATAGTGAGGATTTTGTATTATTTTACCCTACCCTAGGCTAAATCTAAGGAAACTGTTATCACACCATAGTAGCAGGGCTACTATTCTTGTACAGCAGATATCTGCACATTCCAGAGCTTCCTTATTCCAGAGCATGGCTATATATTTTGGATCACTTATGATCAGAGCAGTACATTATTCAGATTTTATGACCTTGTGTCAAGGCTGAGCCTTGAGAGTTCAGATTTGATGACTGATGTGACCACTTATCCCATTACAGTTTCAGTTCAGTGCCTAGAGATATATTGCAGCAGTGTTTCAGATGATGCATGATGATGATTATTATGATGATGTTGTATGATCTATGGATATGTTCTCACTGACTGTGGATTATTATCTTGTTGATTTAGTCATGATCATAGGCATGTGCTTGGTATATTATTCCTGATGTGGCAAACTATTTAAAATGAACTGTAAATCTTAAAATGGACAATTGCTTGCACTTTTTAGGTCATTTAACAAAACTTACTGGTATTTTACCTTACATAGACATGGTCTTTCCCCGACACCAGTTGTCTGCTAGTGTAGGCTCCATATTCACTTGCCTCCATCCATACATGACCTTCCTGTTTGACTTTAAACCCTGACATGTCTCATTTGACTTTCTGATACTGAGGACTTCCCCATTTTTCTACCTCTGTGTTTGGACCGCATCCCTGTTTATTCAGTGTCTCGGCTCTGAGTTGGTGACAGAACTTGCCTTTGGTGAGTTGGATTGTAGGCCTTGGCTCGAACTCCCCCTAGTCACTTGAGATGTTGTTGGCTAAAACTGAAAGCTCATGTTCTACCTATGGAAACTAAAAATTCGCCCATGGAAACAAAAAAGGGCAAGAGCAGTGAAAAGCTAAAAAAAAAATATATACTCCTCGAAGAGTATAAGAAAGGTCCAAAAAGCAATAGTTCTTAAAAGCTATATCTAAACAATTGCTGACCTTGTATAAATATATGAAAAACATGCCCTGGATGCAAGCTGCAACTAGTTGTGCTTCTCAGCACATCTGAAATCCGAAGGGTTATGTAGGCCAAAAAGGCCATGGAAATAAAATTGAATGATCCTAATGAACCTGGATCAACTTGATGTAGACATGATGCCTAAGTTGAATAAACACTCTCTAAACAACTTATCCATTTGTGAGGCACAGCCATCCCCCGTGTTCTTTTGTCCAGCACAGAGTTTGTAGCTTCCCCCTTTTCCCAGTCCAAAGTATTTTTGAGTTAAGTTAGACAAGTCAAACCCTTGGCCCAACCTTGCTCCTAGCCTTCATCCTTCACTAGCAGTTTGACCATGTCCAATGGGTGAGCTTGTCATTTGAACTATGGTGCAAGTAATTTTATATAACCACGGAATATGTTAACTTGATTAATGCCACTGAATGGAATTTATACTTTGAGCTTACCTGTGGGAATGATTAGAGAAACATTGTCTTAATCTACTGATGTGATTTATCCTTGATTATATATTCTTGGGATCCGTGATGATGTGGACCATGTATGGATGATTATTGATGATGATTTATGGCCCCACATATTTGATGATGATATCATATGATGGACATATGATACAGATGATGTTTGATCCAGTTCAGCAGGTTATTATTATTTCAGATCAGCAGATTATACATTGTCCATATATGGTGGACCCTACAGCTGGCCCATTAGGGCAACCCAGGGTGTATGAGTACTCATTCCTAGTGGATTTGGGTCTTCTGGATCCATTGAGACACTTATCTTTCAGTTCCGGGCACTTCTGACAGTGATTGATGCAGTTTTACACTTGTTGACCAGATTTGGGGCTGATTTCCCAGCCTGAGCAGCAGGGGCCCCGAGAGGCCAGTTCACCTAGGGCGCTGATGATGGAGGGGGTGGTCCAGCCACTTGTTATTACCATTTATCCCCCCTCCCGGAGAGCCTGGTGGGCTCAGATGGACAGCGCTAGCACCCTAGGAGGCAGTTTTGGCACTTTCACAGTTCCCGAGGCAGTTAAAAAATGGGATAAAGTGGTCACTGAGGAAATCGATTTGGGCAATTAAGGCAAGGTTTTGGCATTTGGTTTTCACAGAGGTCTTCCAGGGTGATCTCACTATCTTCCAGTCAGTTTTCACCATGTGGGTATCTCCAGATTGATCACAGGAGGACATTTACTGCTCGACTGTCATGGATTCTGAGGACAGTTTTGGTCATTGTCATTATATTGGACATATTTTATTATGTTATTGTGCCTTGGGGTGAGCTAGCAAGGATTTATACCTCCTAGCCCCACCACGTGCTTATTTTATCATGTCCTAGTCATCATGAGGTGGATTATTGTACTTTCTACCCCTCTTGTGGGATGACGTCACCCTCCATTGTACCATTTAGTGAGGGCGCTATTGTTATGTTGAGTGATCCATGTGATATTATGTTATGGGTCATCCTAGCCATTGATTGTATGATGAGATCTTATAATCTCAACCACTCATTTGATGTAGTATTGTAGAGTGGTATAGGGTTTTGGTCTTTATTATCCTATATAAGGAGGAGACCCCCCATTGTATAGCTCACCTTTGGAGCTCTGGAATATTGGAATAGAAGATTTTTTGTGGAGCACATCTCTCTTGGCTTGTGGATTCTCTTGCATATTGAATATAAGTATCTCTTCTATGTATCATTGTGGATCTATGTGTTTTTGCTAACCTTTTGACAGGAAAGTCGAATTGGAGAGAGGAGGGCGACTTTTGGAGGGTTATTGTTGGAGGGATCCACATATTCTCTCTTGAGTTGATCTTGTGACAGGGAGTATCATTATTGTATCTTCGTGACATAGTTGATGCTTTCTATTACATCTTTCTACCATTTTCATAATCATCTTGCTTGACTTGTTTCTTTGATCTTGTCTTGTAGGAGGAGGACGATTTGGCTATCTTGGAGAAGGGCGATTTGGTTGGAGCACTTGGATCTCACTCTTGAATATACACATAGGAGAATGCTATCAACTTGCAAGGTGGCCATAAGCAATTGAGGTAGGATCTACAAGGTATGTGTCTCTTTCATCCATTCTATCTTCATTGGTCATAAAACCCTAATTAAATCAAAACCCCAATTTTAGTATTTTTTTAGATCTACCCTTGAAATTGAAAAGATATTAAGAACCCACCTCTATAGGATCCACCCCTAGTTGGATCTATAGTTTGGTGGTGATTGGCTAAAAATTGACACACTTTTCAATGCAAAAAGCCTTCTTGAACCTAAATCGATTTTCCTAAGAGAAGCTTGTTGGGTAAGATCTAGCACATGGGTAGGTGAGATCCCACTTGATTTGACATCTAGACATTTGATAACCTATACCCATATCTTTACTTTGGTGAAAACTACCTTGTGGACATCTCTCCACGTTTTAAGGGGTTGAAACCCCCTTTTGATCTTCTTGGTACCTTAAAACTTAGATCTACTAAGATCTACCCATTGGATTCACTTGAAACTTTGAAGGAACATAGATCGGGGTACTAACATCCCGGATCTACATTTTGGTGGCCATTGGACTTGATTGGGTCCACCAAACCCATCTTTTGCCCTTCCTTGAGAAAGTCGCACCCCCTTGAAGATTTGAGTTGGACCACTTCTAGGAAGTGGGTGTTTGAGATTTTCAGAGATTTGGAATGCCCATGCCTTGAAACCTAGGTTTACACTGTCTGTTTGTCAAGATCTGCCTTGGGGATTGCATTCCTTGTTTTAAGGGATTGTGGTCCACTTTTGGTCATTACTTAAAAACCTAGATCTAGTAAGATCCAACCATTGGATCTCATCCAAACCACTTGACTTGGCTTCTAGGTGTCCCGATCTACACTTTGACATCCTTCTTGACCCCATTAGCCCATCCAACAAGGCACTAGTCCTTCTCCAAGCAAGGCGCACTTCTTGGGATTAGTGTCAAACCCTAGATCTAGCACATGGGTAATCCTAGAACCAACTCTAACTTATAGATCTAACCTATAGTACCATCCTCACACTTAACTTCACCTTGTGGGCCCACCTAGAACCATTTCACACTTCCCAAGGCAACAAGACCCACTTGTGTAAACACATGGTACTGTACTTAGTAATCATACCCCATCAAGTGGCCTAAACCATACATAGGTTGAAACACTAACTATCCATTATACCACCTTCAACCATACCTTAAACATTAGGTCCACTTAGCCTTGCATTGGTTTCCGTAACTCATCATTTATTCACCCTTTGAAACCTTTGCTTGGGTCCAATCAACTGTGATTGGGGTATAGGGTCTCCCCCTTGGTCTAGTTATACCTTGACCTAAAGCGAAGAGTGCCTCGGTTGACGTGACTCCCACCTGCATTGGGAACCGTGGCATCTCTTGGGTCACCTCTTTAGTTGCCTGACTCCTCTACCGTCCCGGATGGGATACCTCTAGGGGCAACTACAAGTTGTGTGATAACATTTTTGGCGCCGTTGCCGGGGAGGTAGAGGCCTACCTTGGTTCAACATATGTTTTGTCTCACTCTCTCCCTGCACTTTAAACGACATACATCTTGGTAGAAGAGTTTTAAAATCTACCTGGCGACTCCACATAAGCGACTCCACTGGTGATCGATCCTATCATTATCTAGAACCCATGGGGTGCATCTTTTTGTATTTAGGTTCTTGATTTAATGACAAAAAAAAAAAAAAATTAAAAAATAAAATTAAAAAATAAAAAATAATTTTTTTTGCCATCCATGGCTGCTTCTGAGCGGCCTAGGACTTTTGGTCGTTTGAAAGTTTTTGACTTCTCAAAAATTGTTGGGTATCCTCATCATATCCCTCATCAAGCCCGTGAAAGGTTGTCTAAATTTGATGGAAGTCATGAAGTATCTGCTAAAAGACACCTTGAACTTTTTAGGGAAATTATTAAAGATTTATCCATAACCCATGAGGATGTGTGTATGAAACTATTGGCTTCATCCTTCAAAGGAAGAGCTGAGATCTGGTTCTTAGATTTGAAGCCCAATAGCATTTCCGGGTATGACATGTTTGAGCAAAATTTCTTAGAAAGATGGGGAAATGAATCCGATGATGTATATTTTTCAAATCAAAACCTTCCCCTTTTTGATCCTATTGTTGAATCTGTTAATAATCAAACATCAAGTGAATTGCCAACATCCGAAGATGACCCCTCCTGCTCAATCTCTTTTGAGGATAAGTCTTCCACTTTTGAGCCGATTGAAAGTCAAATCCATAATCATTGTATAAATCATAAGTTTTCAAATTTCTTTTTAGGTAGCCCTAGTCTTGATCCTGAGGAAATTTCTGAGGATGAGCCTTTAGTCAGTCAATCTATTGAAGTTCCTCCCTCAGGGAAACTCATTAATCATCCCATATTTAATGATCATTCAATTCCTTATCACCTTATGGAAGAAGAAGAAAGTGAAAGCATAGACCAAGATCCTTTAGTGGTGATCTCTAGTGATCATTGTGCAAATAATCAGGATACTTTAAATGAGCTTGTTAATTTTCCCCCTGATCAATTAAATGAAAATGATCACCTATCCTCTTATAATTTTAATGATGAACCAATAGAAGGTCAATCTCAAGATGAGGATGAATTAGTGAATCACACTAGATGCTCTAATCTGTGTTCCACTTCTTATAATGAGTCTTTAATTTTTCCCATCCTTAATCAAGACAACTTAGAGTTAGGTAGCTATGGTCAATCTTGTCCTCAGATTGTAAATATTAAACTTGACCAAAAGATTAAAATCATTCCTACATTAAAGAGTGCTTTCTTTTGCCAAAATCCAAAGTCAAACTTATTTAGTCATTTGGGAGAATTTTCATATTTGCAATCCACCCTCCCTTCCCAACTCTTTCAATCATCTTTGGGTTGGTGCTCCAGTCAAATTTTTGCTTTTGATTTTTTTAACAGAAAGTATAAGCATGATTACATGTTTGGAGAAAAAGCACTTCATTTCCCTTTTCAGTCACTTTTGAACCATAATGCTTATTGTCAAGTTATTAATCATTCTGGGTGGCTAGAAAAGGTGTTTAAAGATCAATTCCATCTTTTCTCCATTTTTGAGCATCAAGTGGGTTTAACTTTGATTTTTCATCTTTTAAGCTTTAATTTGTCCCCACTTAGTTTCTATTTGATCATCAGTCCCAAGGAGAATCAAATTGAATATGTGAGAGAAGTAAATGAAGAAGTTAATTTGTGCGAAAATGAATCGAATCACATGTCTTATGTCTTCCCTCCATCCATCCCTAAGTTTAACTTGCATAAATTTTATGATCCTATCAGTTCTTTGATGGAGGATGTTTGCATCAGACAATCTTCTCCTTGGCATGATGTCATATTGTATCATTCAAACCATTCTTCAATTTTTGAACAAGTTAGGAAGATTTTGCTCTCAATTTCATTAATCTTTAATCCAATCTTGACTTGTTTTATCAACAAAAATCAAAGAAGAATCATTAATTTGTTTGATGAATGGTTACACTGGATTTATGATTTTACCTAACATTTGTGCTAGTTGGTTAGAGTAGGGTAAGTAGGTCTTGAATAAGCTCACTTGAGCAGTAGGATTTGTGTGATTTTTCTTTTTCTGTGTGCCGAGTATTGTCCCTTTTTGCTTTTTCTGCTTAGAGTATCTGCTTGTTTTCTGTCATTGAGTTGAGCCTTGCTCCTTCCTAAGCTTGTTGCTCCTCCTGCATGCATTTAAGAAATTTTAGTTGTCACTTATATTGTTGGCTGCCTGTGCAAGTTGAGATTGCCTGATTAAAAGAAGTACTCCTGTCCTCCTGCACAGTAAATAAAAAATGATAAATGATAATAATATACGCCATGTTAGTTTAAATTTATATTTATATGCATTTCAATTTATGTTCTAGATCAGATTTCAGTCCAGTTTTATTTTATTTTTATCCCATACATGCTCCATGATGGTATTCTAGTTTTTGTGAGAGCAGGAACAGGTGCAAGATAAAAGCTGAAAGCAAGGATGGTGCAGTGCTGGATTGAAGATTGATGCAGAGCAGTTCGAGACCAGAGATTCTGAGGTTCTCAAGCGCTCTCTCCCTTAGAGCACTTGTCCCAGCTGGAGCCAGATGTTATCACACCATAGTAGCAGGGCTACTATTCTTGTACAGCAGATATCTGCACATTCCAGAGCTTCCTTATTCCAGAGCATGGCTATATATTTTGGATCACTTATGATCAGAGCAGTACATTATTCAGATTTTATGACCTTGTGTCAAGGCTGAGCCTTGAGAGTTCAGATTTGATGACTGATGTGACCACTTATCCCATTACAGTTTCAGTTCAGTGCCTAGAGATATATTGCAGCAGTGTTTCAGATGATGCATGATGATGATTATTATGATGATGTTGTATGATCTATGGATATGTTCTCACTGACTGTGGATTATTATCTTGTTGATTTAGTCATGATCATAGGCATGTGCTTGGTATATTATTCCTGATGTGGCAAACTATTTAAAATGAACTGTAAATCTTAAAATGGACAATTGCTTGCACTTTTTAGGTCATTTAACAAAACTTACTGGTATTTTACCTTACATAGACATGGTCTTTCCCCGACACCAGTTGTCTGCTAGTGTAGGCTCCATATTCACTTGCCTCCATCCATACATGACCTTCCTGTTTGACTTTAAACCCTGACATGTCTCATTTGACTTTCTGATACTGAGGACTTCCCCATTTTTCTACCTCTGTGTTTGGACCGCATCCCTGTTTATTCAGTGTCTCGGCTCTGAGTTGGTGACAGAACTTGCCTTTGGTGAGTTGGATTGTAGGCCTTGGCTCGAACTCCCCCTAGTCACTTGAGATGTTGTTGGCTAAAACTGAAAGCTCATGTTCTACCTATGGAAACTAAAAATTCGCCCATGGAAACAAAAAAGGGCAAGAGCAGTGAAAAGCTAAAAAAAAAATATATACTCCTCGAAGAGTATAAGAAAGGTCCAAAAAGCAATAGTTCTTAAAAGCTATATCTAAACAATTGCTGACCTTGTATAAATATATGAAAAACATGCCCTGGATGCAAGCTGCAACTAGTTGTGCTTCTCAGCACATCTGAAATCCGAAGGGTTATGTAGGCCAAAAAGGCCATGGAAATAAAATTGAATGATCCTAATGAACCTGGATCAACTTGATGTAGACATGATGCCTAAGTTGAATAAACACTCTCTAAACAACTTATCCATTTGTGAGGCACAGCCATCCCCCGTGTTCTTTTGTCCAGCACAGAGTTTGTAGCTTCCCCCTTTTCCCAGTCCAAAGTATTTTTGAGTTAAGTTAGACAAGTCAAACCCTTGGCCCAACCTTGCTCCTAGCCTTCATCCTTCACTAGCAGTTTGACCATGTCCAATGGGTGAGCTTGTCATTTGAACTATGGTGCAAGTAATTTTATATAACCACGGAATATGTTAACTTGATTAATGCCACTGAATGGAATTTATACTTTGAGCTTACCTGTGGGAATGATTAGAGAAACATTGTCTTAATCTACTGATGTGATTTATCCTTGATTATATATTCTTGGGATCCGTGATGATGTGGACCATGTATGGATGATTATTGATGATGATTTATGGCCCCACATATTTGATGATGATATCATATGATGGACATATGATACAGATGATGTTTGATCCAGTTCAGCAGGTTATTATTATTTCAGATCAGCAGATTATACATTGTCCATATATGGTGGACCCTACAGCTGGCCCATTAGGGCAACCCAGGGTGTATGAGTACTCATTCCTAGTGGATTTGGGTCTTCTGGATCCATTGAGACACTTATCTTTCAGTTCCGGGCACTTCTGACAGTGATTGATGCAGTTTTACACTTGTTGACCAGATTTGGGGCTGATTTCCCAGCCTGAGCAGCAGGGGCCCCGAGAGGCCAGTTCACCTAGGGCGCTGATGATGGAGGGGGTGGTCCAGCCACTTGTTATTACCATTTATCCCCCCTCCCGGAGAGCCTGGTGGGCTCAGATGGACAGCGCTAGCACCCTAGGAGGCAGTTTTGGCACTTTCACAGTTCCCGAGGCAGTTAAAAAATGGGATAAAGTGGTCACTGAGGAAATCGATTTGGGCAATTAAGGCAAGGTTTTGGCATTTGGTTTTCACAGAGGTCTTCCAGGGTGATCTCACTATCTTCCAGTCAGTTTTCACCATGTGGGTATCTCCAGATTGATCACAGGAGGACATTTACTGCTCGACTGTCATGGATTCTGAGGACAGTTTTGGTCATTGTCATTATATTGGACATATTTTATTATGTTATTGTGCCTTGGGGTGAGCTAGCAAGGATTTATACCTCCTAGCCCCACCACGTGCTTATTTTATCATGTCCTAGTCATCATGAGGTGGATTATTGTACTTTCTACCCCTCTTGTGGGATGACGTCACCCTCCATTGTACCATTTAGTGAGGGCGCTATTGTTATGTTGAGTGATCCATGTGATATTATGTTATGGGTCATCCTAGCCATTGATTGTATGATGAGATCTTATAATCTCAACCACTCATTTGATGTAGTATTGTAGAGTGGTATAGGGTTTTGGTCTTTATTATCCTATATAAGGAGGAGACCCCCCATTGTATAGCTCACCTTTGGAGCTCTGGAATATTGGAATAGAAGATTTTTTGTGGAGCACATCTCTCTTGGCTTGTGGATTCTCTTGCATATTGAATATAAGTATCTCTTCTATGTATCATTGTGGATCTATGTGTTTTTGCTAACCTTTTGACAGGAAAGTCGAATTGGAGAGAGGAGGGCGACTTTTGGAGGGTTATTGTTGGAGGGATCCACATATTCTCTCTTGAGTTGATCTTGTGACAGGGAGTATCATTATTGTATCTTCGTGACATAGTTGATGCTTTCTATTACATCTTTCTACCATTTTCATAATCATCTTGCTTGACTTGTTTCTTTGATCTTGTCTTGTAGGAGGAGGACGATTTGGCTATCTTGGAGAAGGGCGATTTGGTTGGAGCACTTGGATCTCACTCTTGAATATACACATAGGAGAATGCTATCAACTTGCAAGGTGGCCATAAGCAATTGAGGTAGGATCTACAAGGTATGTGTCTCTTTCATCCATTCTATCTTCATTGGTCATAAAACCCTAATTAAATCAAAACCCCAATTTTAGTATTTTTTTAGATCTACCCTTGAAATTGAAAAGATATTAAGAACCCACCTCTATAGGATCCACCCCTAGTTGGATCTATAGTTTGGTGGTGATTGGCTAAAAATTGACACACTTTTCAATGCAAAAAGCCTTCTTGAACCTAAATCGATTTTCCTAAGAGAAGCTTGTTGGGTAAGATCTAGCACATGGGTAGGTGAGATCCCACTTGATTTGACATCTAGACATTTGATAACCTATACCCATATCTTTACTTTGGTGAAAACTACCTTGTGGACATCTCTCCACGTTTTAAGGGGTTGAAACCCCCTTTTGATCTTCTTGGTACCTTAAAACTTAGATCTACTAAGATCTACCCATTGGATTCACTTGAAACTTTGAAGGAACATAGATCGGGGTACTAACATCCCGGATCTACATTTTGGTGGCCATTGGACTTGATTGGGTCCACCAAACCCATCTTTTGCCCTTCCTTGAGAAAGTCGCACCCCCTTGAAGATTTGAGTTGGACCACTTCTAGGAAGTGGGTGTTTGAGATTTTCAGAGATTTGGAATGCCCATGCCTTGAAACCTAGGTTTACACTGTCTGTTTGTCAAGATCTGCCTTGGGGATTGCATTCCTTGTTTTAAGGGATTGTGGTCCACTTTTGGTCATTACTTAAAAACCTAGATCTAGTAAGATCCAACCATTGGATCTCATCCAAACCACTTGACTTGGCTTCTAGGTGTCCCGATCTACACTTTGACATCCTTCTTGACCCCATTAGCCCATCCAACAAGGCACTAGTCCTTCTCCAAGCAAGGCGCACTTCTTGGGATTAGTGTCAAACCCTAGATCTAGCACATGGGTAATCCTAGAACCAACTCTAACTTATAGATCTAACCTATAGTACCATCCTCACACTTAACTTCACCTTGTGGGCCCACCTAGAACCATTTCACACTTCCCAAGGCAACAAGACCCACTTGTGTAAACACATGGTACTGTACTTAGTAATCATACCCCATCAAGTGGCCTAAACCATACATAGGTTGAAACACTAACTATCCATTATACCACCTTCAACCATACCTTAAACATTAGGTCCACTTAGCCTTGCATTGGTTTCCGTAACTCATCATTTATTCACCCTTTGAAACCTTTGCTTGGGTCCAATCAACTGTGATTGGGGTATAGGGTCTCCCCCTTGGTCTAGTTATACCTTGACCTAAAGCGAAGAGTGCCTCGGTTGACGTGACTCCCACCTGCATTGGGAACCGTGGCATCTCTTGGGTCACCTCTTTAGTTGCCTGACTCCTCTACCGTCCCGGATGGGATACCTCTAGGGGCAACTACAAGTTGTGTGATAACATTTTTGGCGCCGTTGTCGGGGAGGTAGAGGCCTACCTTGGTTCAACATATGTTTTGTCTCACTCTCTCCCTGCACTTTAAACGACATACATCTTGGTAGAAGAGTTTTAAAATCTACCTGGCGACTCCACATAAGCGACTCCACTGGTGATCGATCCTATCATTATCTAGAACCCATGGGGTGCATCTTTTTGTATTTAGGTTCTTGATTTAATGACAAAAAAATGAAAAAATTAAAAAATAAAATTAAAAAATAAAAAATAATTTTTTTTGCCATCCATGGCTGCTTCTGAGCGGCCTAGGACTTTTGGTCGTTTGAAAGTTTTTGACTTCTCAAAAATTGTTGGGTATCCTCATCATATCCCTCATCAAGCCCGTGAAAGGTTGTCTAAATTTGATGGAAGTCATGAAGTATCTGCTAAAAGACACCTTGAACTTTTTAGGGAAATTATTAAAGATTTATCCATAACCCATGAGGATGTGTGTATGAAACTATTGGCTTCATCCTTCAAAGGAAGAGCTGAGATCTGGTTCTTAGATTTGAAGCCCAATAGCATTTCCGGGTATGACATGTTTGAGCAAAATTTCTTAGAAAGATGGGGAAATGAATCCGATGATGTATATTTTTCAAATCAAAACCTTCCCCTTTTTGATCCTATTGTTGAATCTGTTAATAATCAAACATCAAGTGAATTGCCAACATCCGAAGATGACCCCTCCTGCTCAATCTCTTTTGAGGATAAGTCTTCCACTTTTGAGCCGATTGAAAGTCAAATCCATAATCATTGTATAAATCATAAGTTTTCAAATTTCTTTTTAGGTAGCCCTAGTCTTGATCCTGAGGAAATTTCTGAGGATGAGCCTTTAGTCAGTCAATCTATTGAAGTTCCTCCCTCAGGGAAACTCATTAATCATCCCATATTTAATGATCATTCAATTCCTTATCACCTTATGGAAGAAGAAGAAAGTGAAAGCATAGACCAAGATCCTTTAGTGGTGATCTCTAGTGATCATTGTGCAAATAATCAGGATACTTTAAATGAGCTTGTTAATTTTCCCCCTGATCAATTAAATGAAAATGATCACCTATCCTCTTATAATTTTAATGATGAACCAATAGAAGGTCAATCTCAAGATGAGGATGAATTAGTGAATCACACTAGATGCTCTAATCTGTGTTCCACTTCTTATAATGAGTCTTTAATTTTTCCCATCCTTAATCAAGACAACTTAGAGTTAGGTAGCTATGGTCAATCTTGTCCTCAGATTGTAAATATTAAACTTGACCAAAAGATTAAAATCATTCCTACATTAAAGAGTGCTTTCTTTTGCCAAAATCCAAAGTCAAACTTATTTAGTCATTTGGGAGAATTTTCATATTTGCAATCCACCCTCCCTTCCCAACTCTTTCAATCATCTTTGGGTTGGTGCTCCAGTCAAATTTTTGCTTTTGATTTTTTTAACAGAAAGTATAAGCATGATTACATGTTTGGAGAAAAAGCACTTCATTTCCCTTTTCAGTCACTTTTGAACCATAATGCTTATTGTCAAGTTATTAATCATTCTGGGTGGCTAGAAAAGGTGTTTAAAGATCAATTCCATCTTTTCTCCATTTTTGAGCATCAAGTGGGTTTAACTTTGATTTTTCATCTTTTAAGCTTTAATTTGTCCCCACTTAGTTTCTATTTGATCATCAGTCCCAAGGAGAATCAAATTGAATATGTGAGAGAAGTAAATGAAGAAGTTAATTTGTGCGAAAATGAATCGAATCACATGTCTTATGTCTTCCCTCCATCCATCCCTAAGTTTAACTTGCATAAATTTTATGATCCTATCAGTTCTTTGATGGAGGATGTTTGCATCAGACAATCTTCTCCTTGGCATGATGTCATATTGTATCATTCAAACCATTCTTCAATTTTTGAACAAGTTAGGAAGATTTTGCTCTCAATTTCATTAATCTTTAATCCAATCTTGACTTGTTTTATCAACAAAAATCAAAGAAGAATCATTAATTTGTTTGATGAATGGTTACACTGGATTTATGATTTTACCTAACATTTGTGCTAGTTGGTTAGAGTAGGGTAAGTAGGTCTTGAATAAGCTCACTTGAGCAGTAGGATTTGTGTGATTTTTCTTTTTCTGTGTGCCGAGTATTGTCCCTTTTTGCTTTTTCTGCTTAGAGTATCTGCTTGTTTTCTGTCATTGAGTTGAGCCTTGCTCCTTCCTAAGCTTGTTGCTCCTCCTGCATGCATTTAAGAAATTTTAGTTGTCACTTATATTGTTGGCTGCCTGTGCAAGTTGAGATTGCCTGATTAAAAGAAGTACTCCTGTCCTCCTGCACAGTAAATAAAAAATGATAAATGATAATAATATACGCCATGTTAGTTTAAATTTATATTTATATGCATTTCAATTTATGTTCTAGATCAGATTTCAGTCCAGTTTTATTTTATTTTTATCCCATACATGCTCCATGATGGTATTCTAGTTTTTGTGAGAGCAGGAACAGGTGCAAGATAAAAGCTGAAAGCAAGGATGGTGCAGTGCTGGATTGAAGATTGATGCAGAGCAGTTCGAGACCAGAGATTCTGAGGTTCTCAAGCGCTCTCTCCCTTAGAGCACTTGTCCCAGCTGGAGCCAGATGTTATCACACCATAGTAGCAGGGCTACTATTCTTGTACAGCAGATATCTGCACATTCCAGAGCTTCCTTATTCCAGAGCATGGCTATATATTTTGGATCACTTATGATCAGAGCAGTACATTATTCAGATTTTATGACCTTGTGTCAAGGCTGAGCCTTGAGAGTTCAGATTTGATGACTGATGTGACCACTTATCCCATTACAGTTTCAGTTCAGTGCCTAGAGATATATTGCAGCAGTGTTTCAGATGATGCATGATGATGATTATTATGATGATGTTGTATGATCTATGGATATGTTCTCACTGACTGTGGATTATTATCTTGTTGATTTAGTCATGATCATAGGCATGTGCTTGGTATATTATTCCTGATGTGGCAAACTATTTAAAATGAACTGTAAATCTTAAAATGGACAATTGCTTGCACTTTTTAGGTCATTTAACAAAACTTACTGGTATTTTACCTTACATAGACATGGTCTTTCCCCGACACCAGTTGTCTGCTAGTGTAGGCTCCATATTCACTTGCCTCCATCCATACATGACCTTCCTGTTTGACTTTAAACCCTGACATGTCTCATTTGACTTTCTGATACTGAGGACTTCCCCATTTTTCTACCTCTGTGTTTGGACCGCATCCCTGTTTATTCAGTGTCTCGGCTCTGAGTTGGTGACAGAACTTGCCTTTGGTGAGTTGGATTGTAGGCCTTGGCTCGAACTCCCCCTAGTCACTTGAGATGTTGTTGGCTAAAACTGAAAGCTCATGTTCTACCTATGGAAACTAAAAATTCGCCCATGGAAACAAAAAAGGGCAAGAGCAGTGAAAAGCTAAAAAAAAAATATATACTCCTCGAAGAGTATAAGAAAGGTCCAAAAAGCAATAGTTCTTAAAAGCTATATCTAAACAATTGCTGACCTTGTATAAATATATGAAAAACATGCCCTGGATGCAAGCTGCAACTAGTTGTGCTTCTCAGCACATCTGAAATCCGAAGGGTTATGTAGGCCAAAAAGGCCATGGAAATAAAATTGAATGATCCTAATGAACCTGGATCAACTTGATGTAGACATGATGCCTAAGTTGAATAAACACTCTCTAAACAACTTATCCATTTGTGAGGCACAGCCATCCCCCGTGTTCTTTTGTCCAGCACAGAGTTTGTAGCTTCCCCCTTTTCCCAGTCCAAAGTATTTTTGAGTTAAGTTAGACAAGTCAAACCCTTGGCCCAACCTTGCTCCTAGCCTTCATCCTTCACTAGCAGTTTGACCATGTCCAATGGGTGAGCTTGTCATTTGAACTATGGTGCAAGTAATTTTATATAACCACGGAATATGTTAACTTGATTAATGCCACTGAATGGAATTTATACTTTGAGCTTACCTGTGGGAATGATTAGAGAAACATTGTCTTAATCTACTGATGTGATTTATCCTTGATTATATATTCTTGGGATCCGTGATGATGTGGACCATGTATGGATGATTATTGATGATGATTTATGGCCCCACATATTTGATGATGATATCATATGATGGACATATGATACAGATGATGTTTGATCCAGTTCAGCAGGTTATTATTATTTCAGATCAGCAGATTATACATTGTCCATATATGGTGGACCCTACAGCTGGCCCATTAGGGCAACCCAGGGTGTATGAGTACTCATTCCTAGTGGATTTGGGTCTTCTGGATCCATTGAGACACTTATCTTTCAGTTCCGGGCACTTCTGACAGTGATTGATGCAGTTTTACACTTGTTGACCAGATTTGGGGCTGATTTCCCAGCCTGAGCAGCAGGGGCCCCGAGAGGCCAGTTCACCTAGGGCGCTGATGATGGAGGGGGTGGTCCAGCCACTTGTTATTACCATTTATCCCCCCTCCCGGAGAGCCTGGTGGGCTCAGATGGACAGCGCTAGCACCCTAGGAGGCAGTTTTGGCACTTTCACAGTTCCCGAGGCAGTTAAAAAATGGGATAAAGTGGTCACTGAGGAAATCGATTTGGGCAATTAAGGCAAGGTTTTGGCATTTGGTTTTCACAGAGGTCTTCCAGGGTGATCTCACTATCTTCCAGTCAGTTTTCACCATGTGGGTATCTCCAGATTGATCACAGGAGGACATTTACTGCTCGACTGTCATGGATTCTGAGGACAGTTTTGGTCATTGTCATTATATTGGACATATTTTATTATGTTATTGTGCCTTGGGGTGAGCTAGCAAGGATTTATACCTCCTAGCCCCACCACGTGCTTATTTTATCATGTCCTAGTCATCATGAGGTGGATTATTGTACTTTCTACCCCTCTTGTGGGATGACGTCACCCTCCATTGTACCATTTAGTGAGGGCGCTATTGTTATGTTGAGTGATCCATGTGATATTATGTTATGGGTCATCCTAGCCATTGATTGTATGATGAGATCTTATAATCTCAACCACTCATTTGATGTAGTATTGTAGAGTGGTATAGGGTTTTGGTCTTTATTATCCTATATAAGGAGGAGACCCCCCATTGTATAGCTCACCTTTGGAGCTCTGGAATATTGGAATAGAAGATTTTTTGTGGAGCACATCTCTCTTGGCTTGTGGATTCTCTTGCATATTGAATATAAGTATCTCTTCTATGTATCATTGTGGATCTATGTGTTTTTGCTAACCTTTTGACAGGAAAGTCGAATTGGAGAGAGGAGGGCGACTTTTGGAGGGTTATTGTTGGAGGGATCCACATATTCTCTCTTGAGTTGATCTTGTGACAGGGAGTATCATTATTGTATCTTCGTGACATAGTTGATGCTTTCTATTACATCTTTCTACCATTTTCATAATCATCTTGCTTGACTTGTTTCTTTGATCTTGTCTTGTAGGAGGAGGACGATTTGGCTATCTTGGAGAAGGGCGATTTGGTTGGAGCACTTGGATCTCACTCTTGAATATACACATAGGAGAATGCTATCAACTTGCAAGGTGGCCATAAGCAATTGAGGTAGGATCTACAAGGTATGTGTCTCTTTCATCCATTCTATCTTCATTGGTCATAAAACCCTAATTAAATCAAAACCCCAATTTTAGTATTTTTTTAGATCTACCCTTGAAATTGAAAAGATATTAAGAACCCACCTCTATAGGATCCACCCCTAGTTGGATCTATAGTTTGGTGGTGATTGGCTAAAAATTGACACACTTTTCAATGCAAAAAGCCTTCTTGAACCTAAATCGATTTTCCTAAGAGAAGCTTGTTGGGTAAGATCTAGCACATGGGTAGGTGAGATCCCACTTGATTTGACATCTAGACATTTGATAACCTATACCCATATCTTTACTTTGGTGAAAACTACCTTGTGGACATCTCTCCACGTTTTAAGGGGTTGAAACCCCCTTTTGATCTTCTTGGTACCTTAAAACTTAGATCTACTAAGATCTACCCATTGGATTCACTTGAAACTTTGAAGGAACATAGATCGGGGTACTAACATCCCGGATCTACATTTTGGTGGCCATTGGACTTGATTGGGTCCACCAAACCCATCTTTTGCCCTTCCTTGAGAAAGTCGCACCCCCTTGAAGATTTGAGTTGGACCACTTCTAGGAAGTGGGTGTTTGAGATTTTCAGAGATTTGGAATGCCCATGCCTTGAAACCTAGGTTTACACTGTCTGTTTGTCAAGATCTGCCTTGGGGATTGCATTCCTTGTTTTAAGGGATTGTGGTCCACTTTTGGTCATTACTTAAAAACCTAGATCTAGTAAGATCCAACCATTGGATCTCATCCAAACCACTTGACTTGGCTTCTAGGTGTCCCGATCTACACTTTGACATCCTTCTTGACCCCATTAGCCCATCCAACAAGGCACTAGTCCTTCTCCAAGCAAGGCGCACTTCTTGGGATTAATGTCAAACCCTAGATCTAGCACATGGGTAATCCTAGAACCAACTCTAACTTATAGATCTAACCTAGATCTAACCTATAGTACCATCCTCACACTTAACTTCACCTTGTGGGCCCACCTAGAACCATTTCACACTTCCCAAGGCAACAAGACCCACTTGTGTAAACACATGGTACTGTACTTAGTAATCATACCCCATCAAGTGGCCTAAACCATACATAGGTTGAAACACTAACTATCCATTATACCACCTTCAACCATACCTTAAACATTAGGTCCACTTAGCCTTGCATTGGTTTCCGTAACTCATCATTTATTCACCCTTTGAAACCTTTGCTTGGGTCCAATCAACTGTGATTGGGGTATAGGGTCTCCCCCTTGGTCTAGTTATACCTTGACCTAAAGCGAAGAGTGCCTCGGTTGACGTGACTCCCACCTGCATTGGGAACCGTGGCATCTCTTGGGTCACCTCTTTAGTTGCCTGACTCCTCTACCGTCCCGGATGGGATACCTCTAGGGGCAACTACAAGTTGTGTGATAACAGAAACAATTAATATTTTATTGTAAAGAAGGTTTTAGCCTCTCCTATAAATAGAGAGGCACTTCCTCATTTCATTTTCATGGTTGGACTTTGAGAGTTCTCTCTCTTTTGGAGCTTCATCAATATATCTTTCTTTTGTGCAATTTATGGTGTTAAAGGTTCTTTCTATGTGGTGAAAAGTGTTGTCAATTCTTGAAGCTTCTTCCTCTTGGTTCTATTATTGTGCTTAAGGGTTAATGCTGGAATGTTCAAGTCTTCTACAGACCTCTCACGATTTGATCCAAAGAATAGTTGTTAATAACACTTGGAAGGAAGGCGTCCTAAGCTATTGGCTTGCACATTCTCCTTTGTTGGTTTGGGTGAGTATTTTAGACCTTGTCTTGATATGCATTTGGCTCCTTGGCAAGGGTTTCTAGGTATTTATCTTCTCCACAGTTGATCTTGGGTGGCTAGGGACTTTCCTCTATTGGAGCTCCCTCTTGTAGACCTTGAATTCCATAGTTTATCCTCAATTAAGTGATATGACTAGTGTCTCCCGACCCCTAACCTTTGAAAGAAATAGACCAATTCTTGTAGAGCATTCTTCTTGCCCTCACTTGCCATTTGATTCACCTTCACTCCATTTCCCTAGTTGGATATTGGCACTAATCTCTGGTCTATCTATCACCTATTCTAAAAAAACCTAAAAGCTACAACCCTGTTTTGGGGAGGCTATCTTTTCCAAATCACCTTATGCCCCCATTGCCCTAGTTGGATATTGGCAATAATCTCCAATCTCTCCATCGCATATTCTAAAAAACCCTAAAAACTACAACCTTGTTTTGTGGAGGCTATCTTTTCCAAATCACCTTGTGCCCCCATTTCCATGGCTTAGCAATCCTATCTAGGGATGCCATCTCGAGTTGGAGAAGAGCCAACCAGAAGTGCATAGAGGTAGTTAGCGTGGTGACAATGGGTAACACCTCTCAGGTTATATTGAACTAGTAGCGATCTTTGGGGCTTTAACTACAAGTGTTAGTTTGTGCGGTAACATTTTTAAGCCCTCTTCCTGGAAATTTGAAGATCAAAGCTTCTTTACATTTTGTGAGAGGTTACAATTGCATATTTCTCTTCTCACATGGCAACTCCATGAAAGGATGAAGCCCTTGTCCTTGCATATTTTGAAGACTTGTTGCTTGTAGGGTGAAGCAAGTAGCATTTGAAGGCATTTCAAGTTCACCTTGGCAACTCCACCTGTTTGGTATTGGTATGAGGTATGATTTCATGCATTTTTTTACTTAGATACCTCAAATTTAAAGATTGGAAAGTGATATGGCATTTCTTGAGGTCTCATGGTTCCTTGATTAGTTTAATCCATTGGATTTCTTGGATATCTCGGGATATCCAAATCATTTTGATGGTGATCATTGGGCGGAGTGCATCCCAAGATTTCATGGATATGAGGATTCAGTTAAGTTGCATATTATATCATTCATGGGAGCTATTTCAAAGTTGAATGTGGTCCATGAGGATGTTAAAATGAAAATGTTCTCAGTGTTTCTTTTGAGTGGTAACAAGGATGTTGAAGATTGGTATGAGGGGCCTCCTAATAAGGGAATAACTTCATTTGTAAATTTTATCAAGATATTTTGCAAGAGATGAGACCCTAATCTTGATGAAGGATTTGTGGAAAATCTAGTTGCCCCTCCACAAGAAGAAGAACATGCCCAAGAGGAAATCCTTGAGGATTTCTAGCTATGTGTTATTGCATATTTGGAACGGCAAGAAGAAGATTTTGTTGAAGAAATCCACGAAGATAAAGAAAAAGATGAAGAAGCTCTTGTTGAAGAGCCATTTCCTGTTGAAGAGGATTTTGAATACATGGTTGATGATGGTGTGGTTGATGCTTCTCCTTCTTCTCCTCATGGTGATGAGGGTTTGGTGAGCCTTCCCCTCTCTTTTGCTCTT
This sequence comes from Larix kaempferi, assembly GCA_027924585.1. Taxonomy (NCBI): domain Eukaryota; kingdom Viridiplantae; phylum Streptophyta; class Pinopsida; order Pinales; family Pinaceae; genus Larix; species Larix kaempferi. Next base: position 1,149,832 of record BSBM01000198.1, read on the forward strand.
GAAGACAATATATTTGAAGATGATAGGTTTGAGGATCTCTTTGCTATTAAAGATGGTTGCCATGGATATGATGAGGTTCATTTTTCTCATGATGATCATGATATGGTAGTGGATTATTGGAAATTTGTTGGAGAGCCCATATATGACTCTTCTAATGAGGTAAGTGTAAATTTTGAAGACTTTGAAAAACTTATTTTTGATGAAATCACTCGTGATTTGGTTCAGCCACACTTGCTCACCATTGATGGTGATATAGGGTTGCATATGGAAGCTTCTATTGCAGATCTTAAACAACCAGGTTTACCCTCTCCAAGGATGGATCTCAACCAACATCTTCAGCCGTGTTTCTCAGGGATTGATGCAGCTTTTGGACAGCAAGAAGGTGGTATTATTGCTGAGTTAGAGCAGCAAAGTGTGCCCTCTCCTAGGGCAGATTTGTGGCCTCTTTTCCAGCCTTATCTTTTGGGGCTTCTTGATGTTTTTGAAGGTCATCTGGGGCAAAAAACAGAGTTCAAAAAGCAGGTCCATGATGATGGCAGTTTGTACTTGGGCCCTATCCAAGCTTGGATAGAGAGGGCTTGTGAAAGAGACCCTTTTTCTTCGCAAGGGTTTGAGGGCATCTAGATTCATGATCTCTTCTATTGTTCCAGTTCCATTCCGATGAAGATAATGACATGTACTTAGCTAATTGTTGATGTGATTTTGTCTTGGATTATTACCAAAGACAAGGGAAGAAGCCCTAGCATGGATGTTATGCTAACGTGGATTCATTGGTTATATGATTTTACTTGACTGGTTCATTTTGTCATGATTAGAGCAAGGTTACAAATATCGCCGAAATCGCGATATATCGCGATGCTAACTGCCCAGCGATATTATCGGCAAATATCGCGATATTTTCGGCAATATTTTTGGGCGATAAATCGCGATTTTACCGTAAACATCATGAGTCAATATTGGTGCCTACGGGGTTTTAAAAGACGAAAAATAATTTTTGGGGGTTTTCTGTTATTTAACGCCACCGCGCTCGTGGAGAAGCACACCGCACTACACAGCCACCCTTTGCTTGTTTGAGCGTCGTTGGACTGGTGTGACGGTCAATGGGTCACGGGAGGAGAAGTGGGCAGTCACGCAGTGGACGGGAGGAGAAGTGAGCAGTGGACGGGACTCGAGAGAAGTGGTGTGGACTGTGGAGTTGTGGGCAGTGGACGCAGGTCGCCGGGGTGTGAAGTGGGTAGTGGACACCGGACGGGAGCCACACTGTGGAGTCGTGAGCAGTGGACGGGAGCCAGGACTTGGCACTGGTGACTGGGCAGTGGATGCGGACGGGCCGACTTAAGGTACGTAGTCGTTTTCACACTTTTTTTTTAATTTTTTTATTTAAATTTAATAAATTTTGCCCTCCCCCGACCCCTTCTTCCTTAACTGCCCGAGTCCGACTCCCCATCTGCCTCTGCAATCTGGAGTGGACTCTACCCTGCTGGCAGCTGAAGCCTGAGCCTGAACCGAGTTTTTAATTGAAAAAAAAAAAAAATTACAGTGTGACAGTTTAGTGTTTACACAATGGACTTTTACGTTTACACAGTGTGACAGTTTACATTTAAATTTTAATTAATTAAAAAATTAATTACTAATTACAGACTTACAGACTACAGTGTTACAGTTTAGTAATACTCAGAATTAAAAATTTATTACTAATTAACACTGTTTATTAGTTTACTAACTCAGAATTAAAAATTAACACTGTTTACTAATTAAAATTTAACACTGTTTACTAACTCAGAATTAAAAATTAACACTGATTACTAATTAAAATTTAACACTGTTTACTAACTCAGAATTAAAAATTAACACAGTTTAGTAACACTGTTTACTAACTCAGAATTTTTAAAATTAATTACTAATTACAGTATTAAATTATTAATAACTTAGAATTACTAATTACTAAAATTAATTAAAAAAATAATTCTTAATTTCTGAGTTAATTACTAACTCAATTCCAGTTTGCTCAATTCTGGAAATTACTAATTTCCAGAATTAATAATTTTACATCATATTTCATAAAAATCAGAGTTTGTAACTTTGTACAGGTTGTTAATTAATTAATAAAACTCTGATTTGCTATTTTTTATTTTTTTGCCTTTTAAAAGTATGCTAAAAAACAGTTTTTTTTAATTTTATTTTGCAGGTTTAAAGTTTCAACAAACATGCCAAAGACTTTGGATCCATTCTGGGACGCAGAGCCTCTTGATCCACAAAATCGCCAAAAGCTAAAATGCAATTTGTGTTGGAAGGAGATGATGGGGGGGATAAGTAGGCTCAAATACCACCTCGCACAACTTTCAGACTTCAGGGCATGACGTGGATATTTGCAAAAACTCCACCCCTGAAATTATTCATAGGGCCAAACTCGCAATTGAAAATATTGGCAAGAAGAAAGATGAAAGGGAAGCTCTCAGGTAGGAACTTGGAATGAAAGTGTCATTAGGATCCGGGACAGCCGGACACACTTTAGGGGGAGTGGGGAGTGAGACCTTTTCCTCATCTTCCGCCATGCCTTCAACAACATCTAATTACTATGTTCCGAGATCCGGGCCTGGTGGACAACTAGGTATAAAGTCAATGTTCAAGATAAATGAGAAAAAGGAAGCAGACAAACTTGTGAGTCGATGCCTTTTATGGAGTGATATACCATTCCACTTTGCGAGGAACCCATTCTACGTTCCTATGTTTGATGTCGTTGCTACTGTTGGGCCGGGGTATAAGCCCCCCACGTATGAGGAGCTGAGAGGGCCCCTCCTTGATAATGAAAAGGTTGATTGCACTACTAGGTTGGAGGAGCTTCAAGGTTCATGGGAGGTCACGGGATGCACAGTGATGTCAAATGGTTGGACCGATACGAAGGGTAGGACCCTTCTCAATTTCTTGGTTCATTATCCCAGGGGCATAATGTTTATAAAATCTGTGGATGCATCTGCACATATCAAAGATGCAGCATTACTATGTGAGTTGTTGGATGGGTTCATCCAGGAGATAGGACCGCAGCATGTTGTCCAAGTTATAACGGACAATGCTGCGAATTATGTGGCAGCTGCCAGGATGCTTATGGACATATATCCTTTTTGTTTTGGACCCCTTGTGCTGCACACTGTATCGACTTGATCTTAGAGGATATGGGAAAGATTGAGTTTATCAGGGATGTCATTGATCCAGCAAGAAGCATCACCAAATTTATATACAATCATGCTTTTGTGCTTAGCTTGATGAGGCAGTTTGCTCATGATAGGGAGTTGGTTCGTCCCGCCATCACTCGCTTTGCCACTTGTTTCATCTCTCTTCAGTCTCTCCATACTTCTAAGTGGGACTTGCAGACTATGTTCCTTTCAGCTGAGTGGCGTGCTTTATCGATTAGCACTAAACCGGAGGGACTTGCCATATCCAGACTAGTGTCATACCAGGAGAGCTTCTGGGATGGGGTGAAGGAGGTGTGTGCCATCTGTGAACCTTTGGTAAGGGTTCTTCGATTGGTTGATGGAGACAAGCCCACAATGGGATACCTATATGAGGCCATGGATAGGGCCAAAGAGGCCATTCGTGCCTACTGTGAGGACAGGGGAGAGGATGGGCAAGCGAAGAAACAATTGATATGGGCGGTGATTGATCAGCGATGGAACAACACACTTCATCGCCCCATTCATGCTACAGGGCTATTCCTCAACCCCGAATTCTCTTACTCCTGTGGCTTCCGGTTTGATGGAGAGGTAATGGATGGGTTCTTGGAATGTGTCGAGAGGATGGTGCCAAGTGAAGATGATCGTTCAGAGATTTCCAAAGAGTTGGAAATCTATAAGAGGGCCATGGGAACATTTGGGTTTGCTATGGCTATCAAGGACAGGAAAAACAAAATGTCAAGTAAGCTTCACCTTGTTTCAAGTTCAACTTTCAAGAATGAAAATTCAATTTATTTATTTCTTTGTTTTAAATTTTTAATTTTCAATGTCTTCTCTTATGTTTCTAACTTTCTCCAATTCATTGTAGATAATTGGTGGGAAACCTATGGCGCACAAGTACCCCATCTCCAAAGTCTTGTTGTTCAGATCCTTAGCCAGACATGCAGCTCTTCTAGTTGTGAGCGCAACTGGAGTGTATTTGAAAAAATACACACCAAGAAGCACAACATGTTAGAGAATTTGAAATTAAATTCGAAATTCATTATCTATTGTAATTTATGTCCCATGGGTAATTATAATTTATGTATTCTAGATTCTAATTTAATAAATTCACTGTCCTCATACAGGTTGGATACCCAACACCTGAATGATCTAGTGTACGTCTCCTACAATCTCAGGTTGTGGGTGAAGCAGCTTCAGAAAAAACTTGATGTGGAGGCCATTTCATTGGATGACATTGACACCACTACTCCGTGGAGAGTGGAGATTGAGGAACCTGTTATGGAGGCAGCCCCTGATTTGTTAGAGGATGATCATGATACACAGGATCCCCAAAGTGAGATATGGGAGGATGAGGGGTTTGGCTTTGAGAGTGTGCCACCACCGGAGCCATCAGTAGCAGAGCCACCAGTAGACTGTCCAGTTGCAGAGCCACCGGTTGCACGGCCACCAGTTGCACGGCCACCAGTTTGACGACCACCGGTTTCACGGCCATCGGTGTCACGAGCACCGTCTCAGCCAGAGGGACCCAGATATAGGGGCAGTGGTAGCAGTAGCAGTGGTAGAGGACTTGATGAGCGTGACGTAGTACCTTATCAGTCTTCTAGTTCTTCTATAGTACATCAGAGACCAGGCACTTCTAGAGGCAGAGGACGCCATAGTCCACGACGACCCCCACGAGCACCTGGGCCTTCTAGCTCTAGAGGCAGAGTCATTACTAGAGCGATTACCTTTACCCGTAGAAGGGGTAGAGGGAATCCATAGTTTACTTTATTTAGTTGATTTCATTGCATATGATAGTTGACTCTATGAGATACATTGATTGTATTTTTTTGGTGATTCATGAGTCGGGGACTCAAGATCTAGGGCACGATTCATTTTTTATGTGTGATGTCTAGACTCTAGCGATACATCTTATTATTTATGCATCTTATATATCAGTTTTCTTTCCATATGCATGTGGCAATTTGTTTAAACTTTATTTGATGTTCTTGTTGCTTTAGATGTTTAGAAAATTGAAAAAAATGGACACGATTCATTTTTGATGTATGATGTCTAGCAATACGTCTTATACATCTTATATATCAGTTTTCTTTCCATATGCATGTGGCAATGTGTTTATTTGATGTTCTTGTTGCTTTCAATGTTTAGAAAATTGAAAAAAATGAATATTTTTGTATTTTTTTAAATTTGTCGATATATTGCCGATGTTTGCCGACATTTTCGCCGATAAATCCGATAATTTCTTTTTGGACCTGTTATCACCTAAACTGTAGTTACCCCTATGGATGTATCCACTCATGGATGGCAATAGGGAAGGGCAACTCAAAAGGTGCAACCACGATCACCTCGACCTCCAATAGATGGTTGTCACGCCAGTCGAGGCAACCTTCACTTTATGTTATCTAGCCCAGACAACAAAGGGGGAGACCCGATCTACTCCCGACAAGAGAGATCAAAACCAAGACACCAAATCAAGTTAATTCTAAGTGAAGTAAGGTGTATGGTTTATCCTAGACCTTAGGATGAAGTCACAAGACAAGTGAGGGGTTCAATGAGTATAGCTTTAGTTCATTGTTGATGTGAGAGTGACTTATGATTTGTGAAATAAGATCCAGGATTAAAGTACTAGTTCAATGTGAGAAAATCCACTACCTTGGGAACCGTGTCCAATGTAGGGTAGTTTAGGGGTTGAATTGGGGCTAACTAGTACAAGTGACAAGCTTGATCATGCAGTATGATGGCATCAAAGGGTTTAGTTTACCACACAAGGGTCAAACCACAAATTAATCCAACAATCTAGGAAAGTCGAATTGACTCGGAGAGAGACCAATGCCTTGGGAATTGGGATAATGGAGTCAAAGTAAGGTTAACTTGTGGTTAAGGACTCCTATTGCATGAGACAAGTGGGCAATTAAAGTCTTGATGGATGAATAGGTCAAGATCTAGGTTTGACCTAAGTGGACCACAATCCCTTAAAACAAGGAATGCTATCCCCAAGGCAAGATTTGACAGAGTGTCCTACTAGACCTAGGTTTTGAATTATTCCCGTTCCAAATCCACTGAAATCTCAAGTACCCACGTCCTAGAAGTGGGACAACTCCCTTCTCCAAGGTAGTGCGACTTTACCCAAGGAGGCTAAAATGTGGGTTAAGTGGGTCAAGACAAGTCCGATGGCATCCAAACTTTAGATCCGGGTAGGTTAGTCAAGTAGGAGTGTGGATCTACAATTTCAAGGCAATCCGATGGCTAGATCTTACTAGATCTGAATTTAAAGATACCAAGTGGTCCAAAAATGGGATTAAATCCCTTAAAATGTGGAATAGGGCCCACAAGGTAGAAATCAGAAAAGTGACAATCTGGGGGTAGGTTATTGGATGTGTAGATCACGAATCAAGTGGAATCTCAACTACCCACGTACTAGATCTAGGTCAACTCACCCAAACTAGGAAGTGCGCCCTTGCTTGGAGAGGCTAAGTGCCTTGGGAAGAGGGTCAAATGGAGGCCAATCCTCACTAAACTATAGATTCGAGATGTCGTGGATACTATAGAGGTGGGTTTTAAATTTCTTGCCCAAGAAGCCACTAGATCTTAGTAGATCTGAAAAAATGTAAAAATGGGGGTTTTGATTAATTAGGGTTTTAAATATTTTAGACAAGTGGATAGATCATGGAGATAGAAATTACCTTGAGATCATACCTGAGTGATGTGAATGAGATGCCTTGATGTTGAGGAAGATTCCCGCAAAGATCAAATGAGAGATTGTTGATTTTGCTTGCCAAATTGATGCCCTAACCCACAAGTGCGTCCTCCTCTACATGTCAATCCAAGGAAGATCGATTTCAATCAGAGAGGTCAAGTATGGAGGAAATACAAGTAAAATGCAATGATAACATAGAATAGAAGGTCCTGGGACAGTAATACTCCCTGTTACCAACGAAGAGATCCAAAGAAGAAGTAGGGAGAGTCTTCCCCTACCAATACTTCCTCCTCAAAGCAAATCGGCCTCCACCTATAGATGCAAAAAATGTGGTACAAAAGATATGGAAAAACAAGATCTCCAATAACTCAGTGCAAAGGAAGAACCAATGAACGAACACCAAAAACATTCACCACAACACTGGAGATAGATGCAATAATAATTTTCTATTCCAATAATCCAGAGCCACAAGTCCCCTTTACAATGAGAAGCTCTCTCCTTTAAATAGGAAGAAGAGGCATCAAAATCCTAACCACTTTTTGAATGTGTGGCTAAGATTAAAAGATAAAAATGTCTAATCAATGGTTGAGATGAGCTCAACAATAAAATACATGGATCACTAATAAAATATAATATGAGTGGACAAAATCGCCCTAGAAGAGGGGAATCCCACCAAATCATGATGACAAAATATAATAGGAAGCTTATGCTGGGTCCAAGGGGTAATTTTAGCCACCCTTGGTCAATCCCCATAGCACAATAATCAATAAATAATCATCAATATACCAAATCGTGCCTCCATGGTCAAATCGTAGGCCTTAAAAGACCTCAGAAATCATCAAAAAGTGCCATAAGTGATGGATGCGGGCCCTGATGAAGCTAAAACTACTGGAGGAGGTGTGGAAGACATCGATCTATCATCACTGGTCATCCCATGCCATAACATTGCCTCAGTAGCCCAAATCGATTTCCTCAATAGCCATTTCTACCCATCCTATGCCTCGGGAAGCGTGAAACTGCCCCAAACTGCCTCCTGGAGTGCCTGCGCTGTCAAGGTGAGGACACCAGTGTGTCCGGGAGGGGGGTAATATGGTAAAAACAAGTGCCTGGACCACCCCCTCCAAGCACAGCGCCCTAGGTCAACCGGATAAAAATCACATCTGCTCTGACAGGGCCTCCGACAGACCAAAACTGCACTGGGATAGCCTACTGAGGCTCAATCATAACTGTAAGTGCCCGGAACTGAAAACAAACTGTCTCATTGGACTCAGAAGGTCCAAATCCATCCAAGATGTGTACTCATACACCATATGAGTCTCTGCATGATCAATATATATATCCAATATATCGGAACAGGGCAAATAATAATAATCTGTAAAGATCAAAAACTGCTGTAAACCACAAATCATCATCATAACCCTGTAGCTGCTGCATAGAATCATCATGTACATGTACATAGACCATATATCATCTATCCATATCATCATAAGGTCCAACCATCTCATGTCATATGGTTGACCATGGTCAAACTACGTCTAACCAAGTCAACATTACCAAATACAACTCAGACCATCATCGGAAGCTGCTGCAAAGTGTCAAAGGTTAATGCATGCTTTACAACTTATTCAAATAACAATTATAACACAAAGTAATCATTACTGGCGATCTAAGTCCAAATATATAATGTAATTAATTATTATTATTACTCAGACTAGACTTTCAAGATCATACTCACTTCATAGCTGTGATCAATTTGCTAGTGAAGGGTGAAGGCTAAAATAACTGGCTAGGCTAAGGGATGACTTGACTGACTTAACTTTGTGACACTTTGGCAATGGGAAAGGGAATACACACCATAGTATATACTAAATGAGCAATAACACAGGGAATGGCGGTGTCTCACAAATGGATGAGTTGTTCAAAGAGGGTTTATTCACCTTTAACAGATGCGCACAATCCATAATACAAATAAGGCCAGCAATTGTTTTGATATAGCATTTAAGTTCCATTGCTTTTTGGGCCTGAAGTTCCATAGCCTTGGTCTATGTGTGTTTATAAACACATTGCATAGATTTACATTTATTTTAGGCTTTCTGCTACAGGTGTGTTTTTAAGGCACTTGTTTACCTGAGCACTTCTAGGTGTGTCATGGACAGCTTGTTTACCTAGGTATTTACATTTCCAAAAGATATAACATTTTATTTTCATGGCCATTTTCATTTGGCATGCCTTTCATTCATGTGTGTTTAGAAACACATTGCATGAATGGGCTTTTCAAACAAGATACAGCATTTCATTTTCCAGATTTTGTATTCATGGCAGCACTAAAAGTTTCAGGTTTAGCCAACACAACTTTAGCGACTAGGGTGAATTCCAAGGAACTCCAACTCACCATAGGTAAGTTTTGTCACCAACTCAGAGCCGAGACACAATAAACAGGGAAGCTCATCCAATACAGAGGCTACAGTGGGGGAAAGTCCTCCATGCCACTGTTCAAGTAGTAAGTCAGGGTGATAAACTAAAAGGTAGGCAATGGATGGATGAAGACAATGAATAATGGAGCCAACACTAGCAAGCCAAGGTATGGTGGAATGATCACCTCTATTCTCCGTAAGGAGGGTAGAACCAATGAGTATGAATAGTGAACTTCTAAGTCTGAGTAGGGACAATATAATAAGATCAACCAGGTCCACATATCTATATGATCGCCAGATCATGACACTAAGTGCTAAGACATGCTATAAGAATAAGTATAAAAGCAATATAACCATAACACAATGATATACCTGCTGAGTCATAATACCTAAATGCTCATCAACCTGTACCATCATCTGTCCTCTGAAACTGCTGCTGTACCTCTGGGCACTACTGACTGCTCTGTACCAATGGTATAATGGCTACATCGGTCATCTCTCTGAGTGTCCTGAGACTCAGTCATGGCATGGGGAATATATACTGCTGTCCACAATCTGATAGTGATCCAATATAGATGCTCATCTCAGCATCTCAAATGTAAGGGAACTGGCTGAATAGTGTACTGGAATCAGAAAAATAATGTATGGTAGCCCGGCTACTATAAATGTGATAACAAGACCCTCGACGATATATTCGCCGACACGATATTTGTAACTTTGGATTAGAGTAGGTAGCTAGGATGAAGAAGCCGATGCATGAGCACCTGATTTCCTATGTCATAAAGGAATTACGTGTTTTGTTGTGAAATTTTTTCTTTTTGGTGGTTGAGCTAACAAGTTCCTTGTAGAGATTCTAGGCTATGTTACCAAATCCATCCACCATGGGCGATGGATGCACGGATCCCCAGATCTGGTAGGGATATGAATCCAAATTCGCCTAGGATCCGCCCAGGATTCACTACAATCAAAACTGCGAACATTTAATTCAACATCTGACTATCTCGTCACTTTTGGAACCTGTGGCTTTCAAAGTAGCCTGTGGGACCATGAACTTTGAGACACGTCCTAATCCATCTTGGAACCAGAACAATGTTCGATTGTGAGTCCAAGAATTTACCTACTAAACAGCCTGCGAGCAGCCGTTTGATCAGTGATGACCTTCGAAATTTGTAAGCAGAGTGCTCCATCCTTATGATGCAGGGAAAGCACTGGTTCTTCGAATGCAGCTTCTGGAGAGGGGGAAACCATAAAAGTTTGAGAATTTATCTCACATACCACAATTATTTATAAATAGCCATCTGTATTTGCTTTACATAAATGATAAGGAGAATAATTAAGCTATTTATCAATGTTGAAAGCACAGCCACTTCTGAGAGGGAGAAATCCCATTATAAATTTATAATGCATCTCATGCCTCAAATCGAATAATTTAACGGAATCCATGGCGCAGTAGCAGGTTGGGATCGGACGGTTGGTGTTATTAGCTTTGTTGTGCCATGATTTTCACTGTATATGTGCCACAATAACTGCACCAAAAAAAGCGAGCATCATAAGGCTCAAACACACGACATTAACTCGAATATAAATTGTGTATGCTGCAAAGTGGCCGCGAACCCCCAACTAGACTTGAACACATACCGGCCTCAAACCCGCGACTAGCTTCGAACCAATGCCGGACAAGTTTAATGTCAAATTAGGACATTTGATATGACTAGAATATTTATAGATATGTGGTTTTTGATAATAAGTCTAATATCAAATTATGACATGTGTAGCATTATTTTTAAATTATTATTAATGATCAATATGGATTGTATTTAACAGTAAATGTTAATCATTAAACCATTTAAACTCACGTCGTCCTCAAACCCACGCCGACCTAGAACCCAATTTATGAAGTAAAAATAAGGTGGTGGTGGTGTTTTTAATGAGATTTGGATTTGGGTTGTTGATATAAAGTTAACTTCTTTTATAACCAGCTTAGCTCCAAATCCTAGGCTCTATCAAGCGTCGAGAGAGATCAAATCTCCACGGGTGCAAACCTCTCCTTGAATAGCTCCTTGAGTGCAATACCTGAGCCACCTAATCCTAAGCTCTAAAGTCTCTAGTTTAAGTCTCATATTTACTTTTTACTTTGTAGTATTCTTTTTTGTTTATAGCCAACATAATATTTATCACTTTTTACTTTGTATTATTATTTTTTGTTTACTTTGTATTATTTTGTTACACAAACACTCTAAAGTCTCATATTTACTTTTTACTTTGTATTAAAAGTAAAAAGTAAAGTCTCTAGTTTAAGTCTCATATTTACTTTTTACTTTGTATTAAAAGTAAAATGTAAAGTCTCTAGTTTAAGTCTCATATTTACTTTTTACTTTGTGTTATTCGTTTTTGTTTTTGGCTGACATAATATTTACCACCTAATCCTAAGCTCTAAAGTCTCTAGTTAAGTCTCATATTTACTTTTTACATTGTATTATTCTTTTTTGTTTATGGCCGACATAATATTTATTACTTTTTACATTGTATTATTCTTTTTTTGTTTACTTTGTATTATTTTGTTACTTGACAAACTCGAGAAACACTCGACTCACAAGATCTTTCCCATACTGGGCTGTAGAGCGCCTCTCGGCGCAATCAATATCAATTAAATCAACTTACATATGAGTAATAATAATAATAATATAAATAGGAACTTTATAACTAGTATTTATTTTATAAGTACTATATAATTAAATATATATATATATATATATTATTGAAATTTTATTTTTAAAATTTTATAAAAATATTTTTATATTATTTGTACCAATCGTTTCTCCCCCGTATCCGGATCCTGGCTTTTCAGAAACTTGATGGATCCAGATCCGAATCCTGGTAACTTAGATTCTAGCGTTCTCACATGCTCTCCTTTACAAGATCAAGCATGTGTACCGCAGTTGGAGCCAAATGGTACCCGCATATTTATATGGGTGTGCCCTAGTTATTGTGGCTGGGAAATTTTTAAGAATTTATGGGCATGAGAATGGAGCATAGGCATATGTATCTGCAGGCAACAGTAAGTCAAGGTCCTGTAGCAGAAGGGATAAAGTTTTGAGCAAGGAATATGGATGTTCTGGGCACCGGATAGCCTTCAAGCAAGACTAAGAAGCTATAAACAACAGGCCAGGGTACTTGATGGACATTCTAGGCATGTATTACAGCAGTCTGATGAGGAAGTCCTATGCTATGAGGCAGAAATCAAATCTGGGTACTGTCTGAAGGATTCTGGGCATCAAACAGCCCTAAATCTGAACAGCAACAGTCCTAATCAGTCCACAGCAGCATGCAAATGATTGTTTCCAGGAGTTTTGGGTTGCTTGCAGCCCTAAATGAGATGAAGGTCAGTCAAACAGTAACCCTGTAGCAGCTTGGATCAATGTTGGACAGTGCTGTAGTGATGGCAGCCTGTAGTGTCAAGTTGTGGACCCCTGAAACAGCCACATACAGCAATCTTGCAATCTGGGCAATTCTGAGTATAAAAGAGCCATTAGAGGTCACAACAGCAGTGAAAGGATGAAGATCCTGTTTCGGGGTTAATTCAGGGTGGTCTTGGCAGCCTGTAGGGCATTTTTCCTTTCATCAAATGAAGGCTTTATTTAACCTTCAGGTAGTTATACCCTAAGAGTAAAATCTGAGCATAGATTGGAGTAAAGAAGAAAGGTCTGAGAGCTCTGACGCCCTGAAAGAATTCAGCCCTACGAGAGCATCTCTTCAGAAGTTGGAAGAACAATGCACAGCAGCCTTAGAAGGGGAACTTCTATGTTTAGAAAGGCCACTGCCTGAGATGTTTTGCAGTTGGTTGGAAGGCATATCCATTTGTGTGCCTCTTTCATCAAACAGGTCCTCTTTCATCAATGTGAAGACTTATGGAGCAGGTCGCAGCATTGGAGGAAACAACAGGCATCCTAAAACAGGGCACATCCCTAACCTCCCTTCTCATCTGCCCTAGACCGCAGGTAGCCTCAACCCAGTGCATTTGTGGAGAAGGTTTGCCCACCTTATTCAGTAGAACGTCCAGCCTTTGGAGGATCTGCTCTTCCTCAACCCCAGTGCACCCATATTGCAGCCCTATCTCAGCAGTTTGGAGGAGCAACAGTCGTATTCTCAGCCTCAGCTTCACTTGGAACAGGGTGCACCTTTGATGGAGATCAAAATTGTGGTAAAGTTTCATCTTGAAGCTTGAAAGATATAATATATAGCTCACTTGAGGTGACGTCCCATGCTTGAAGGTAAGGGCTGGTTGTTTTGAGAGGGTTTCTGGCTTCGCTTTCCTGGTGGATATCATTAAGGGTTTCAAAACCCCTTTGGACATCATTTAATAAATAAGTTTCCTTGGAAGAAAAGCCATTGAAGATGACATGTGAACGATTTCTTGTTAAAGAAGACTTTGGTTGGTTTCCTTGTGGGCACACATTAGCTTGTGAAGGTTGGCATATGGGCAAGTAGGCAACATGAAGGGTTTCAAACACTTTAAAGTCATTGCTTGGTGGATAAGCAAGCTTGAGACAAACCTTTCGTGGCTTTCCAACCCCTTTTGTGGATGTTGCTTGATGGACAAGTTACCTTGAAGGAAACCTTTGAAAGCTAGTGTGGGCATCATTTGGTTGCTTGGAGCTCTTGGTTTATTGGAGATCCCACTTGGGAAGGGGCTTTGAGGTGGTCTTGTGGACATTTCTTGGAGCATATTCTTTGAAGGGGCCTTTAGAGGCCATGTGGCATCATCAACAAGCATGTGATCCTTACTTATTGGAGCACTTCCCCTTTGTTAGGGGCCCCATGTATCTCATCATTGTACAAGTGGCATTGACCACCTTATTTTATTGCATTGTTAGGAGTAGTGTTTTAAAAAACAGTCTGACCCGGACCAGAACTGGTCAGGTTGACCAGCCAAACCATCTCCAATCCTGAACCAGCAGAAAACTCGGCCTAGGGACTGGTTTGGTGCCAAACCGACCGGCTCGATGCCTTAACCAACTGGTTCAGTACCAAACCAATCCAAATTGGTCGAGCCTGTCAAAAACCAACCAAGTCTTCTAGATTAAATTGGTACTGATATAGTTTTTTCGTGAAGGTTTTCAATCAAAATAAGAACAAATTTTTCATTGAAACTTGGATTCTTTCCACTGTCTATGCAAGTTTTTGTTTGAAATCTACTGTTGGCATATTCCAGGCAAGCATATCCATGACAGTTGATCGCATTTGTGTTAGAATTTTAAATGCAGTAACATAAAGGATCACTGAAAGATAAACAAGCACAGCATAGACAATAGTACACAATGATTTATCCTGGGAAAACCCTCGTGAGGCAGAAAAACCCAGCAAACTTCTTCAATTTAATTTTGTCAGAAAGTACAATAGTAATCCTCGTGTAATAACCCAAAACAAGAAGTCTCCAAAAACAACTACTCTTCTTGACTCTATCTCTTAACTCATGCGAACTTGATGAGTGAGTGAGGTGACCAAATGAGGAGGGCGAGCCTCCTATTTATACTAATCAGTGACTTGACCTTTTTCCCCAACAGGGCTGACTTGTCCAGTTAACAATCAAATATTCTTTTCTGGATTCTTCTAGGCTGACCTAGCTGTTAGGGTTTACATTGACTCTTTCAATGACTTTTACATGATCAAATATTACATTAATAATTCCTAAAGGAAGTAACAATACAAATAGTATAAATAAGAATATCTTCTGAAGTTACATTTTTCAACACTCCCTCTTAACAAGGAAGGTATTCTTCTGACGCTGTCACCATCATCTTCTAGATGCTGCACTTTTGTACTCTGACTATTGACTTCTAACATCTCTAGAATCTACACATCACAAGAAGTTCCATAGAGGCAGTCCTTTTTCATGCTGGATATACCTGTCTACAGAGCCAACCCTTTTTCAGGCTAGATGTAAGCCTCTTTGCAGTGTCATCCCTCTTTCATGCTGGATGCAACTTTCTATAGAGTCAGCCCTTTTCCATGTTGGATATAAACCTCTTTGCAGTGTCATCCCTTTTTTATGCTAGATGCAAACTTCTACAGAGCTAGCCCTTTTTCATGTTGGATGTAGCCATACTTGTAGTGCTAGCCCTCTTTCATGCTAGATGCGAACCTCTACAAAGCCAGTGCTTTTTCATGTTGGATGTAGCCATCCTGTAGAGCCAGTCCTTTTTCACACTGGATGCCTCTCTATAGAGCCAGTCCTCTTTCATACTGGATGTAACTATCCTACAAAGCCAGTCCTTTTTCATACTGGATGCATCTCTATAGAGCCAGTCCTCTTTCATACTGGATGTAGCTATCCTGCAGAGCCAGACCTTTTTCATACTGGATGCCTCTCTACAAAGCCAAACCTCTTTCATACTAGATGTAGCTATCCTGTAGAACCAGTCCTTTTTCATACTGAATGCAACTCTAACTACATACTGAATGCAACTCTAACTGTAGAGCCAATCCTTTTTCATATTGGATGCAACTCTACCTGCAGAGCCAGTCCTTTTTCATACTGGATGCAACTCTACAGTGCCAGTCCTTTTTCATACTATATGTAGACATCAACCCTCTTTCATGAACCGAGCAAGCCATCCGATGGGTCCAGCCCAGGAGCGTACATTACGTTGCATACTGCAACCACCTGTGTTACCTCACCACATGTCCAGATCATCTCGTAGCCTAGGAGACTTAATTATGTCAAATAACCCGTGACTACCTGCTACTCGTCTGTTCTCATCACTCCCTCTTGATCTGGACCACCCCAAGCTTGTCAATGAAGTACTCAAACTTCACTCTTGACAAAGGCTTGGTCAACAAATCGGCTATCTGCTCCTTTCTTGATATATACTGGAGCCTCACTGCTTCCTTTTGCACCATATCCTGAATATAGTGATACCTGATCTCGATGTGCTTCGACTTGTCATGAAACATAGGTTCTCAGACAACTTCACACAACTCTGGTTGTCACATAGAATACTGTTAAGATTATATGCTACTAAAGACTAAATTCTAACTTCATGAGCATTTAATACATTTTCATAATAGCAGCATAACTAAGATCTCTGAAAGATACACAATCACAAGGTACACAACAATATATCCTGGGAAACCCTCAAGGGGAAGAAAACCCAGCAAGAACTTCCTCGATATAGATAACCAAAGTATAATGCCCAAAATAGGTCTCACAAATAAGAGAGACAAACCCAAACTCTAGATCCAAGCCAATCCTCCTCCTCCTTCGCAAACTTCTCTCTCTCCTCTAATGCACAATGCATGAATGAGTGAATGGTACAAATGAGAGGAAATCACTCTCTATTTACACTTTACTTTTCACTTGACAAATAACCTAACTAGGTCGGCCTCACTTTAACTGACTGGGCCAACCTCCCCTAGAAAGACTCAAATAATATTATATTACATTCTTTTGGGTACTAACGACCCGACTTACAATGGAGGTTTTACCTCGTGACTTTTACATGACCAAATATAATAATGACATCCTCGAACAGAGGTAAAACATCCCCGATGGAGTTACAATAATAAAATACAAGTAGAATATTCTTCGAAGTTACATTAATTCAACACTCCCCCTTAACAAGAAGGGTATTCTACTGACAACAACAACAACAGCATGTGTGGCTCTACACAACATCATCGGAAGGAGGGAGGAGGGGCATCATCAACAACATCATCTGGAACATTGGTTGGTACATCTATAAATCATTGGAAGTTCTTCAACAGCATCAAATATCAACAACCGGAACAGCTTGTTGTAACATCATCATCATCTACAGCATAGAGCTGGAACATCATCTTCTGCATCATCATCTTCCGTAGAGAGTTGAAGTATCATCATCATCATCTTCAGTACAGAGCTAAAGTATCATCATCATCTTCTTCAGTACAGAGCTAAAGTATTATCATCTACAGCACGAGGCTAGAACATCATCATCTTCAATACTGGAGCATCCTCATCTTCAGCACCGGAGCATCATCTTCTGCAGCACTGGAGCATCCTCATCTTCAGCAATGGAGCATCATCTTCTGCAGCACTGGAGCATCCTCATCTTCAGCATTGGAGCATCATCTTCTGCAGCACTGGAACATCCTCATCTTCAGCACTGGAGCATCCTCATCTTCAACACTGGAGCATCATCTTCTACAGCACTAGAGCATCCTCATCTTCAGCACTGGAACATCTGCAGCACTAGAATATCATCACCTGAGGCACACATGATCCTTCCTTTCAGAATTACGGGATCGTGGACAGTCCTTCCTTTCCGAATTACGGGACCCAGTCCAACAACTCTGGTGATCCTTCCTTTCGGAACTAGGGATCATGGAAAATCCTTCCTTTCAGAAGTCGGGATTCAATCCAACAACTCTGGTGATCCTTCCTTTCAGAACTAGGGATCATGGACAATCCTTCCTTTCGGAACTCGGGATTCAGTCCAACAACTCTGGTGATCCTTCCTTTCGGAACTAGGGAGCATGGACAATCCTTCCTTTCGGAACTCGGGATTCAGTCCAACAACTCCGGTGATCCTTCCTTTCGGAAATCAGGATTCAGTCCAACAACTCCAGTGATCCTTTCTTTCGAAACTAGGGATCATGGACAATCTTTCCTTCGAAACTCGGGATTCATTCCAACAACTCTGGTGATCCTTCCTTTCGGAACTAGGGATCATGGATAATCCTTCCTTTCAGAACTAGGGATTCAGTCCAACACTCACATCTTAAACAATCCTTCCTTTCAAAATTACGGGATTCTAGTCTAAGGATCAATATTTAAGACTATCCTTCCTTTCGGAATTACGGGATCACTGTCTAAGGATGATCAACCCCACCACAACTCAGGATCAACATGTAAGACTATCCTTCCTTTCGGAATTACGGGATCACTGTCTAGGGATGATCAATCCCACTACACCACAATATCGTCAGCATTACTCCCCCTTTCGAGGAAAGTCCTTACGGACTACACCAAGCTTGTCACGGAAGTGCTCAAACTTCACACGAGACAGAGGCTTAGTCAACACATCTGCAACCTGCTCATCAATGCTCACATATTGGAGCTCTATAGCTTCCTTTTGCACCATATCACGAATGTAGAAATACCATATTTCTATGTGCTTCGACTTATCATGGACCACAATGTTCCCTATCATCTTTATGCAACTCTTGTTATCACATAGAATCACTGTGGTATCCAACTCTAGATCAAATAGACCTAATAACAACTTCCGAATCCATATGGCTTCACAACTGGCAGAACAGGCTGCAATATATTTTGCTTCTGCAGTGTTGACAGCAACACTAAACTGCTTTCTGCTTAGCCATGAGATCATGGCTGACCCCAGACTATAACATCCGCCTGAAGTGCTCTTCCTGTCTGAGACACTTCCTACCCAATCTGAATCTGTGTAACCGAACAGTCTGAAGTCATGATCTCTAGTATAATTGAGACCATAGTCTATTGTACCTTTTAAGCACCTCATCACATGCTTTGCAGCTACAAGGTGAACACGTCTGGGCTCAACCAGATATTGACTCAAGGTGTTCATAGCAAAACATATATCTGGCCTAGTATTCGTCAGATACATCAATGACCCAATAATTATCCAACAATTCTGACGAAGCATCAGATAGTAACTTCAAATTTGTATCCATGGGTGTGGCCGTGGCTTTACACTCCAACATATCAAATCTTTTCAAGATTTCTACTGCATACTTTCCTTGGTTAAGGAAGATTCCCTCTGGGCTGTGCCATACTTCGAGACCTAGAAATAGTGCATCAAGCCAAGGTCTTTCATCTCGAATTCTGCAGCGAGCTTCTTCTTGCACTCTAAAATTTGCTTCTCATTTCCTGTCAGGAATAAGTCATCCACATATAGCACTAATATGACAGGCTCATCATCCATAACCATGAAGTAAAGGTCAGGATCAGCTTTACTCTTGGTAAAGTCCAAGCTCGTCAAAAAACTATCAATTCTTCCATACCAAGCTCTTGGAGCTTGCTTCAACCCATACAAAGCCTTCTTCAGTTTGCAGACATGCGTCTCATTGTTTTCAACCTCAAATCCTTGTGGTTGTTCTATGTACACTTCTTCTTCAATGACACCATTTAGGAAGGTTGTTTTCACATCCATCTAGTGTAACTTCCACTTCATCGTGGCTGCAAGTGCCATGATGGTTCTAATTGAAGTGTACCTTGCTACTGGTGCAAATGTTTCTTCATAATCGATTCCTTCCTTTGAGAGAATCCACGAGCCACAATACTTCCATCTTATATATCCATTTATTTCATCTTTCTAAATTACTGGATACTAAGATCTTGAACTCTGTTGCAAGTTCTCTCTTGCACCCATCTATGAGCTTCTCATCTTCAACCTTGTAGAAAAGGTTGATGTCTCATCACTCTAGGTGATCCTTGATCTCATCATTCTATCCATGGGTGACTTCTGAACCCATACAAAGTCTTCTTCAATTTGCATACATGTGGTTCTCTGAGTCCTGGAGGTTGCTCGATATCTTCTTCTACACTTTGATTACACCATGAGTCTGGCTACTAGAGCAACATCTCATCAAAGTCGACTTCCTCTGCTTGATTTCGTTAGTCTCGTTTATAGTTGAACCATCGTCACTTGTTCTAAGGAACAAGTCTCATCATTCTTCATTTGTAGGTGATCGTGTACGATACTTCCTACAAGTCAAATTTAGTAGCATGGTTAGAAACATTTCATAGTTTCCAAAACATATGCATAAAAGCATAAGTCATATTGTCATAATGTTATCTTAGCCAATAACACAACATTCATCCATATCCCACATTCATATGGTAACTTTCTAGATGCCTTCCATCTCTACCAGAACATTATTAAGAGCGTGCACTACTCCCAATATGTCAGCAAAGAGGTTTCACTCTAGATAAGTAGCAATGGAATGTTGTATAGCACCATAGGCTACTTACCCATCACATATTAATGCAAATGTTCTAACATGCATATTATACTTCTAGGAATATAAATATGTACACAACTGAACAATATCATTTAAACAATTTGATAAAAATGACAATTCAAATACTTATCTTTGTTTGTTTGGTAGGATCTCTTTTGATCCTAGTCTCCTTTCAGGCATTACTGGAATTTCTGATGGTGAGCTCTACTCCATCATCTGATTCTGAGGTCCTGTACCTTTCTTGCTTATGATCTATAATGTTGATCACATATCACATAGACTTGTAGTATCATGAATTAAGGTTGCTTCTAAGTGACCTATCAGTTTATATGAGCCACCTTCTTCTGACCCAGTAACAACTGCATCTTATATAAAAGCAATTCTAAAGCTGAGATATAGTACATCCTTCTTCATCATCAGAGTTCCTAAATCAAGCTTGTATGTGGCTTCTCTTATTCTCCTAGTGAAACTTTCTGAGGGGAGTCCTTTTCTTCAAAATTTGAGAGAATGCTTTGAAGCACCATCATTATAGGACATATTCTTCAATTTCTTCCTTTAGTAACTTCCTGGGAGGTCCTTCTTCTTCTTCTTCTTCTTCTTCTTCTTCTTCTTCATCTTCGGCAAAATGAGCATGATGTCTTTTGTTACTCTTCTTCTTGTATTCTTCTTTTCTCTCTGGACAATCTTTGGCAATATGTCCCATCTTATCACAACGGAAACATTGATAAGAAGAGAAGTCTCTTCGCTTGTGGTTTCCCTTCTTATGCTTTTGAAACTTCTTAGGAGGATGAAACTCCTTGAAATGAGGTTTTCCCTTTCCTCTTTTAGTACGGGTAGCTAGAGCTTGATCATCATCTCTAAGTAGTGCTTCTCGATTTGCCACTCTAGCCTCCTCTAGGTACATTCTTCCCATACAACTTCAAATAGTAGACTTTCCTTTCTTGAACACATTGTATGGATAAAAGAGTCCCAAGGTCTAGTAAGACCATTGAGAGTAGTCATCACGAATTCATCTTCGTCAATCTTGTCTCTAATTGCTTCTAGTTATTCTTTGAATTGAGAAACCCTAGTAAAGTAATCTTGGATAGATTCACCTGGATTCTTCTTCGTGCTTTTGAGTTGGGTTCTCAAATTCATCTTTCGATTTATGTTTCTTCCTTCATACATTCTTGATAGGGCATCAAACATCTCCTTTGGGGTTTTCTTGGAGGACACTTGAGGAATCAAGTGATCCTTAATGGAGTCTGCTATGATCCTCATAGCTCTAATCATATCCTTCTTATGCTTTTCCTTAGCTTCAGCTTCTTCAGGTTCTGGTACAACTTCTTTAACAAACTTTGAAGATCATTCTCTTCTAGAATGAGTCCAATCCTATACTTCCAAGCACGGAAGTTCTCTATGCCTTCCAACATGTCATCAAGCTTAGTGCTTGGGGCCATCTTATCCCGGAGAGTAGAGAATAACCAAAAATTAAAATTTCTCAAAAGTAAAAACTGAACTCACCAAAAGATGCGCTTGACTAAGACGAGTATGCTGGTACACTTGGTTTCTGAATTTTCTGGCTTTCTCTGGTTTTATGGTTTTTCTGGTCCAAAGTCAAACTAGGGTTTGACTTGCTGGAAAATTCACCAAATGAAAATTTTCGATCTTGGTGCCAATAGATGCACCTAGGAGGGGTGCACTTACCTATGCCACTTGCACTCAAAAATTCCACTTTTGTAGGAAGCCCTAATTTTTATGCTTGGAGGGAGAGGGGGAGAGAGAGAGAGATTTACCTTATGAAAGTTGCTCTTTTTAGGCAAGCTCTGATACCATGTTAAGGTTATATGCTACTAAAGACTAAAGTCTAACTTCATGAGCATTTAATACATTTTCACAATAGCAACATAACTAGGATCTCTGAAAGATACACAATCACAAGGTACACAACAATATATCCTGGGAAACCCTCAAGGGGAAGAAAACCCAGCAAGAACTTCCTCAATATAGATAACCAAAGTACAATGCCCAAAATAGGTCTCACAAATAAGAGAGACAAACCCAAACTCTAGAGCCAAGCCAATCCTCCTCCTTCGCAGACTTCTCTCTCTCCTCTAATGCGCACTGTATGAATGAGTGAATGGTACAAATGAGAGGAAGTCACTCTCTATTTATACTGTACTTTTCACTTGACAAATAACCTAACTAGGTCGGCCTCACTTTAACTGATTGGGCCGACCTCTCTTAGAAAGACTCAAATAATATTATATTACATTCTTTTGGGTACTAACAACCCGACTTACCATGGAGGTTTTACCTCATGACTTTTACATGACCAAATATAATAATGACATCCTCGAACGGAGGTAAAACACCCCCGACAGAGTTACAATAATAAAATACAACTAGAATATTCTTCGAAGTAACATTAATTCAACAAATACAAGTCGCCTCTAACACGAGATCGAACAAACCTGCAAGCAACTTCCGAAGCCATACTACCTCATAGCTTACCGAACAAGCTACCATATACTCTGCTTCGGTTGTACTAAGTGTCACACTCGTCTGCTTCCTACTAAACCATGAGATCATACCAGATCCCAAACTGAAGTAGCACCCTGATGTGCTCTTTCTATCCGTGACACTCCCGGCCCAATCTGCATCAACATAACCCTGCAGGTCAATCCTCTGATCTGATGCATATCTGAGGCCATAATCAACCATACCCCTCAGGTACCTCAACACATGCTTTGCCACAACCAGGTGAACTCATCTTGGCTCTACAATATACCGACTCATAGTGTTCATCGCAAAGCATAATCTGGCCTTGTGTTCGTCAAGTACATTAACGAACCAATCACCTGCCTGTATACCGTGGCATCCACTAGTTCTGAAGAAGTATCACTCAGCAACTTCAGATTCGATGCCATAGGTGTGGCCATAGCCTTGCAATCCATCATCCCGAATCTTTTCAGGATCTCTACCGCATAGACTCAGGAAAAGTTCCTCTGGATTCCGCCACACCTCAAGACCTAAGAAATAGTGCATCATGCCCAGGTCTTTCATCTCAAACTCAGCGGCAAGCTTCTTCTTTGCTTCTTCTATGAGCTTCTCATCACCTGTCAAAAACAAATCATCTACATAAAACAGTAGATCACAGGATTTCCTTCTTCGACCTTGTAGTAAAGGTTGGAATCTGCTTTACTCTTGGTAAAGCCCAAGCTTGTCAGAAACCCATCAATCCTGTCGTACCATGTCCTAGGTGCCTGTTTCAAACCGTACAAGGCCTTCTTTAATCTGCACACATGAGTCTTCTTGTCATGTGTCTCAAAACCTAGTGGCTGCTCCACATACACTTCCTCCTCTACTACGCCATTCAGGAAGGCAATCTTTACATCCATCTGATGTACCTTCCACTTCATCACTTTGGCTATAGCAAGTATAGATCTAATCGAAGTGTATCTAGCCACGAGAACAAATGTCTCCTCATAATCTATGCCTTCTTTCTAGTAGAATCCTTGAGGCACAAATGTTGCCTTGTATTTCTCGACACTTTTGTTTGTTGCATGCTCTATTTTGTAGATCCATTTGGAAGACACTATTGACTTCCCTTCTGGTCTCGGAGCCATATCCCAAACATCATTCTTCATGATTGACTGATATTTCTCGATCATAGCATCCTTCCATACTTTCTTTTCAACTGACTCTTCATAACTAGAAGGTCCTGCATCAATGATGTCACACAACAATGCCACATAACTGGAGTATGGTCGAGGTCTCTTACTTTCTCTAGAAGTCCCTTCTAGAGCACCATACTTTTCTGCATCTTGAATAATCTCTCGTGCCCAAGCTGGTCTTCTCTTGTGAGTGTTCACCTCTCTAGGCAGATCTACAGGTCTTTGTGGCTCAATCATATCATGGTCTTCAGGTTCTTCTGGAATCATCTCTTACATTATTGTTCTATTCTTTCTTTTTGTAATACCATTCTGTTGTGGATTGTAGGAAGTGCTCATCTCCCTCTTAATCCCTAATTAATTACATAAAGTTTTGAAGTCCCCCGAGATAAATTCACCTCCATTTTCTGATCTAAAGGTCTTTATTTTCTTTTCAGTGTGATTTTCTACAAGGGCTTTGAATTCTTTGAATTTGCTAAATACTTCATCTTTTGATTTCAAGAAATAGATCCAAGTCTTACGAGAATAATCATCAATAAAAGAAACACAGTAAGCATACCTGCTTAGTGAGTTGGAAGACATAGGTCCGCAAACGTCCGAGTGTATAAGCTCCAAAATCTCCTTGGCTTTGCTATCACTACTTAGAAATGGTTTCTTCACATTCTTCCCTTTCGCACATCCTTTACATATGCCTTCATGCTTAGTCTGGATCTCGGGTAGACCATTCACCTCTTGCTCACGATTGGCAATGCCTTGTAGTTGATGTGAGCAAACCTTCTGTGCCATAATTCACTTGGTTCCATAGTTTCATGAACCAATGCTTGTTCTAGTTGTCCCTTGAGCTTGTACAATCCTCCCTCTTGCACTCCAATCACTACTGCATCATCAAAGGTTTTACCTTTAGGCCACATAAGTACTTGGCCATCAACAACTGCCACTCAGAATCCTTTCTCATCTAATGCTGAGATGGAAAGTAGATTCTTCTTTAGTCCTAGTACATATAGGACATCTTTCAGCTTAATAGGCTTCCCTGATTCAAGCTTGTAAGAAGCTTCTCCTACCCCTTTTATGGGATATTGGTAATCATCTCCAAGTTTCACCTTATGAGGTGAGTCATTTTTTGTGAGGTTGTTGAGAGCATCCTTGAAACCTGCCATGTGCTTAGAAGCACCGCTATCAACAAGCCAATCATTGTTTCCAAGTGAGACCGTACCTGTAAGCAGGGTGGAGGACATCGGCGATATATATCGCGATGTCTAGCGTGAAACGATATATCGCCGAGCAAAAATCGCGATTTTTGCAAAATATCGCGATATATGCAAAAATCGCGATTTTTTCTCAATTTTTTCCCAAACATCGCGAGTCGATGGAAAAAGTCGCTGAGCATGCGGACAGTCCGGCATAAAACCCGATTTTGGTCTTTTCTTTTGTCATTTTGCTTGCTTGTTGAGGGGTTTGGAGAGCAAAGGAGCTTGCTATCATTTTGCTTGGAGCCAAGGAGTAGACTCATTGTGTTTCCATCAACAATCACCAAGTTATTGTGGATTGGGGATTGATTCCCATTAGTGGTTTCTCAATTTGCAGGTATGTATATCATTCTGTAACCATTTGCTCATCTTTTTTTGTTTTTTTTGGTAAAATTTGTATAGGTTTAAGGTTCTTATCAATGTTCCCTCATATTGCCAAATTTTAAAGAGAGATCTACTACCATTTATGCAAAATATAGGACTGTTTTGTTATTTGCAGCATTATTTTTTTTTTGTGGGGGGGAATTTCAATGAATCTTACTATCTACTATCTTCATTGTTCAAGCTTGAACCTAAACTTCATTTTTCATTTTTTTTGCACCAAGTTGAATCATTGTTGTGTGAAAAATCAAAATGCCTAAAGCTTTGGACTCTATGTGGGTATATGGTGAGCCCTTGGAGGGGTTTAATAGGCAAAAATTGACTTGCAAGTTGTGTGGAAAGGAAAAGACAGGGGGGATCAGTCGATTGAAATACCACCTTACACAAATTCTCGGGCATGAAGTGGGAATTTGTGAACAAGCAACCCCATAAATTGTTCAAATTGCCAATAAATCTCTTCATGATATGAATATGAAGAGAGATGAGAGGGCATCAGTGAGGACTGAGATGGGAAGAAGTAGAACCACCAGTGGAAGTGAGAGATTTACCTCAACTGCACCTTCCAATTACACAATGCCCTCAATGGCCTCAACTTTATTTGTTTCAAGAACCACTGCTGGTGCACAACCTTCTATCAAGTCAATGGTTAAAATAAAGGAGAAGGAAGAAGCATACAAGCTTGTGGGTAGGTGTTTTTTATGGAGTGACATTCCTTTCAGCATTGCCAAAACCAACCCCTTCTACCAACCTGTGTTTGATGTTGTTGCTGTTGTTGGCCCGAAATATAAGGCCCCCACCTTTGATGACTTGAGATGGCCTATCCTTCAAGCTGAAAAGGTTGACTGCACTCAGAGATTGGAAGACTTTAAGGAGTCATGGGGACTCACAAGATGCACAGTTATGTCAGATGGTTGTACTGATCAAAAGGGTAGGAGCCTTATTAATTTCTTGGTCAGTTGCCCGAGGGGGGTAATGTTTATTAGATTTGTTGATGCCTTTGCACATATCAAAGATGCAGTGCTATTATGTGAGTTGTTGGATGGGTTCATCCAAGAGATCGGTCCGCAGAACGTTGTCCAAGTCATAACGGATAACGCTGCTAATTATGTGGTTGCTAGCAAGTTGCTTATGATGAGGCATCCGACCTTGTTTTGGACTCCATGTGTTGCACATTGCATCGATTTGATGCTAGAGGATATGGGAAAAATTATTTTCATCGGAGATATTGTTGATTCATCCAGGAGCACCACAAAATTTATATATAATCATACATTCGTGCTCAGCTTGATAAGGCAATTCACAAATAATAGGGAGTTGGTGCATCCAGCAATCACACGTTTTGCCACAAGCTTCATTTCACTTCGATCTCTCTTGGCTTGTATGTGGGAGATAAGGAGAATGTTCCTTTCAGATGAGTGGCATGCATTGTTATTTAGCACAAAACCGGAAGGGAAAGCCATATATAGGCTAGTGTCACTCCAAGAGAGCTTTTGTGTAGGAGTGGAGGAGGTGTGTACCATTAGTGAACCTTTGGTAAAGGTTCTTCGGTTGGTTGATGGAGACAAACCCACAATGGGCTACTTGTATGAGGCCATGGATAGGGCCAAAGAATCCATCCGTGCATATTATGAGGACAATGGGGATGAAGGGTATGAGAAAAGATTATTGATATGGAAGGTCATTGATGAGCGATGGAACAATACACTCCATCACCCCATTCATGCTGTAGGGATCTACCTCAACCCCGCATTCTCTTACTCTTGTGGTTTTAGATTTGATGCTGAGGTTATGGATGGATTCCTCACATGTGTTCAAATGATGGTGCCAAATCCACAAGAACGTGTGGAGATTTCTAAAGAAATGGAGATATATAGGATGGATGGTGGGACATTTGGCTTTGACATGGCTGTTAATGATAGGAAGAACAAAATGCCCGGTAAGCTTCAAGTTCATTTTATTGCAAATTTCAATGTCTCTTCTCCATTTGTTTCAAACTTTAAAATTTCAATGTTATTTCTTATGTTTCTAACTTTCTACTTTCTCTTATTTGTTCTAACTTCTAGATGCTTGGTGGACAAGCTACGGCCGAAGAGTACTCCATTTACAAAAGCTTGTCATTCGAGTGCTAAGCCAAACATGTAGCTTGTCAGGATGCGAACGCAATTGGAGTTTGTTTGAGAAAATACACACCAAGAAGCACAACAGGTTAAAAAAATTCAAATAAGATTTTCAAGTTAATTTAAATTATAATTTTATAATTTTATGCACATTGCCATGTCAACCTTTAAAGTTTAAATTATATATTATAAATTTTGAATTATAATTTATAATTTATGACCCTCATACAGGTTGGAAACTTCCCGCCTTAATGACATGGTCTACGTCTACTACAACCTTCGATTATGGGTGAGGCAGGTTCTGAAAACACCAGATGTGGATGCCATTTCATTGGATGGGATTAACACCACTGCTACATGGAGGGTGGAGAACGAGGCACCTGTCATGGAACAGGACCTTAATTGGTTACATGAGGATTTGGAGTGGGGGTGAGCTAGGCGACAGGGGGGCGATAGAGGTGGAGGATGATCTAGAGCAGGCACCTTTACAGGAGGTGGCTATCTACTAGGGTTGCCGAAGCGTCCAACCCCCCACGGTCCGGACAGGAAATTCGCGCTCCGAGCGAAAGCGTGGGCGAAGCATTGAAGGAAGCTCGCATCGGATTTTCGGAACCCCGCTTCGGCTTGGCAAAATGCACTCCCTGCCTCTGTGAGAAGCATTTTCGCTCCTGAGCGCTCCGAGCTCCGCCCTCCACGCTTCCACCTCGCGTCCACCCGTCGCTTCCACAACGCTTCCACCTCGCTTCCACAACGCTTCCATAAGTTAATGATGTACTTCCCTATTATATGGTTCTAAAGGTTGTATGTTTGTAATTGATAGAATCTAGATGGTTTGTATTTGTATCTGTAAAATGCATTTCAATTTGTAACTTTGTAATTGTATCATAAATTATGGAATTTATATGGCATTTCATATATTGGAAGTAGCACAAACATACGTGTTTCATAAATTTTGCATCTAGTTCGGCACTCTACATGTTTTTTTGAATATATATAAACGCTCCCGAGACGCTTCGCTCCCGACCATTTTTTGAAAAATGCACACCCGCGCTCCCACTTCGCTCCCACGCTCTGGCAACCCTGCTATTGACCCTGGGAGTGTCAGTGCACCACCACTTTCACAGACACCAACAGAGACGGTGACGAAAGAAGCGAGCTAGACTTGGACATAGCAGTGGCACTAGTACTACTACTAGTAAAGGATGTCAGGTTCTAGCTTCTTCCTCTTCTAGAGGACGTCAAAGTGTAGCTTCTCCTTCTGTTCAAGCACATCAGAGTCCGCTGCCACCGGTAGGGCCTTCTTCAGCTAGAGGAAGAGCCATTACCAGAGCCATCACCTTTGCCCGTAAAAGGGACAGAGGGAATCGCTAGTTTATTTTATTTGATTTCATTGTACTATGTAGTATGTAGATCTTAGTTGACAATTGACTCATGATGATGAGATAAATTTACTATATTTTTTATGATCTTTTGAGGCTCTGGAGTTAGTACACTCATTACTACTCAAGAGTCGGAACTCAGGACATGATTTAGTATTAATGCATGATATATCATTAGACGTTTTATACATCATATATATATATGTGTGTGTGTGTGTGTGTGTGTGTGTGTGTTTTCTTTTCATATTTATGCGGCAATGTGTTTATTTGATGTTGTTGTTGCTTTAAATGTTTACAAATTTGAAAAAAAATGAATATTTTTGTATTTTTTTTAAGTGTGTCGATATTTGTCAATATTTTCCCCGATGTTGCCGATAAGTTGTGTTCCGGACCCTCGGCGATATTTTCACCGGCACGATGTCTTCCACACTTCCTGTAAGTGTTGAGATCAGAACATATTCTTCATCACTTGAAGAATCCTCCCTTGCTTTCTTCTTTGTTGGTTCATCATCCTCTATAGCATGAGCATGATGTCTTTTCTTGCTTCCTTTCTTGTTGCCTTTATTCTTGGGACAATTTCTTGCAATGTGTCCCATCTCATCACAATTGTAGCATCTGATACTTGAGTAGTCTCTAGGATGTCTTCATCCCTTGTGAGATCTGTTAGACTTGTGATGATGATCTTCTTTCTTGCTTCTCTTGGCATGAGCTGCCAGAGCTTGATTATATTCATCACCTAACTTCTCTTCTCTGGCTTCAATATTTGCTTCCTCCTGGGTGCAAGTTTCCCAAAGTGCGTTGAATCTTATGAGCTTCTTTCTGGAACATATTCCTTGAATAAATGACTCCCATGACCTTGGAAGTCCATTCAAGGTGGTCATCACTATTTTTGCATTCTCAACATGGTCTCCAATGGCTTCTAGTTGGTCTCTGATATGTGAGACCCTTGTGAAGTAAGATTGAGTGCTTTCATTGCATTGCATCTTCACATCCTTGAGTTGAGTTCTCAAGGTCATCTTTCTATTGATGTTTGTTCCTTCAAATAATCTTTTCAATGCATCAAACATCTCTTTCAAAGTTCGTAGAGATGAGATGTGTGGGATCAAGTGATCCTTGATGGAATCAGCAATGATCCTCTTGGCCTTTATAAGGTTCTTCTTATGCTTGGCTTTATTCTCATCTCCCTCTGGCTCCACAGCTTCTTTGATATAATTATCCAACTCATTGTCTTCTAGAATGAGCATCACCCTATACTTCCAGGCACGAAAGTTGTCTGCTCCTTCAAGCTTGTCCTCAAGCTTGGTATGGTTTGTCATCTTGATAAGCTTGATAAATGAGAACCTCAAATGGAAATAGAGATAGTATAACTTACCAAATGAGATGCTCCAGCCTCCAACCAAGTACTGATTTCTAAGATCTGGCTTTAGGAGGTCCTAGGGTTTGTCAAAGAAACCCTAATTTTTCAAATTCGGGATCTTGAAAAACTTAGTGGAGGAAAAGATACACCTCCCCAAGGCGAGTTGAGCAAAGGTACTTTTTCTCTGAATTTGTGGACAGAAATTCCAAAACCTTGATGCCCTAGTTCTCCGGGCTGTAGTGGTAGGCTCAAAAATGAAAGTTCTTTGATTTGAATTATGCTTCCACAGAAAGATGCGCCCTACTGGGGCGAGTTGCGTTGACCCTCTTTTTCAACCAATCTGTAGAGAAAGTCTTCCGGAAAGAGAAACCTTAGTTTTCACTTCCGGCAGTAGCAACTGCGCAATGTTTTCTTTCAGGCTAGCTCTAATACCATGTTAGAATTTAAATGCAGTAACATAAAGGATCACTGAAAGATAAACAAGCACATCATAGACAATAGTACACAATAATTTATCCTGGGACAAACCCTCATGGGGCAGAAAAACCCGGCAAACTTCTTCAATATAGATTCATCAAAAAGTACAATAGTAATCCTCGTGTAATAACCCAAAACAAGAAGTCTCCAAAAACAGCTACTCTTCTTGACTCTATCCCTTTATTCATGCGAACTTGATGAGTGAGTGAGGTGACCAAATGAGGACGGCGAGCCTCCTATTTATACAAATCAGTGACTTGACTTTTTCCCCAACGACGCCGACTTGACTCTCCTAACAGGGCCGACTTGTCCAATTAACAATAAAATATTCTTTTATGGATTCTTCTAGGCCGACCTAACTGTTAAGGTTTACATTGACTCTTTCAATGAATTTTACATGATCAAATATTACATTAATAATTCCCGAAGGAAGTACTTTACAAATAATACAAATAAGAATATCTTTTGAAGTTGCATTCTTCGGCAATTTGCACCTTCTTCCTCTATCACAAGGACTTCGTCTTCAAGTTCGGTGGTCACATTCATATTCATGTTCACGACTCCTTCCCCGATGAAGAAGAGGACTCACACTTCGGCTCACTCTGGTTCACATTCATGTTCATGACTAAATCTCAGATGATGTGTTGCTTTTGTAGAAGGTAGATTGGGTGGCAAAAGGATGGTGGAGGCACTAATAGTGTGGCGCATGGCCACACAAAGGGAGACAGCTTGGGGGCCGAGATAGTGGGCACCTTCATTCTAGTTTACACAGTTTTTTTCATCATAGATGCCAAAAGAAGTGCCAAGGACCCTCGCGTTCTGTGTTTGAGGATCAATTATATTTTTTTCATTAATATTTTAATTTTTTATGTATTTTTTTAAAGTCGAAGTCATTGAAATCAAACTGCTCCGGTTCATTACCGGTTCCAATTTCGGTTTGAGTTGAACCTCAACCAGTTCGACTCTTGGTTCCGAGTTTTAAAACATTGGTTAGGAGTTAGTTTCTTATAGTGGGGCTTTTGTATTATTTTACCCCACCCTAGGCTAAATCTAAAGAAACAATTAACATTTATTGTAAAGGAAGTTTTAGACTCCTATAAATAGAGAAGCACTTCCTCATTTCATTTTCATGGTTGTACTTTGAGAGTTCGCTCTCTTTTGGAGCTTCATCAATATATCTTTCTTTTCTGCAATTTATGGTGTTAAAGGTTCTTTCTATGTGATGAAAAGTGTTGTCAATTCTCGAAGCTTCTTCCTCTTGCTTCTATTATTGTGCTTAAGGGTTTATGCTGGAATTTTCCAGTCTTCTACACACCTCTCATGATTGATCCAAAGAATAATTGTTGATAACTCTTGGAAGGAGGGCGTCCTAGGCTATTGGTTGGCACATTCTCCTTTGATGGTTTGGGTGAATATTTTAGACCTTGTCTTGATATGCATTTGGCTCCTTGGCAGGGGTTTCTATGTATTTATCTTCTCCACAGTTGATCTTGGGTGGCTAGGGACTTTCCCCCATTGGAGCTCCCTCTTGTAGACCTTGAAATAGACCAATTCTTGAAGAGCATTCTTCTTGGCTTAACTTGCCATTTGATTCACCTTGACTCCATTACCCTAGTTGGATATTGGCACTGACATCCGGTCTCTCCATCACCTATTCTAAAAAACCCTAAAAACTACAAGTTCGCTTTGTGAAGGCTACCTCTTCCAAATCACCTTGTGCCCTCATTGCCACACCCTAGCAATCCTGTCTAGGGACACCCCCTCAAGTTGGAGAAGAGCCAACTAAAAGTGCATAGAGGTAGTTATCATGGTGATAGTGGGTAACACCTCTCAGGTTACCGTGAACTAGTAGCAATCTTTGGGGATTTAACTACAAGTGCTAGTTTGCACAGTAACACGACCTAAAGTGAGAATAGGGTTGTTGAGGTGATAGTGACCTCCCTCTTTAGTTTCCCATAGGCTAGCAATGCTCTTTACAACTTTAAACCTCATGTGTTAGTTTGTGAGGTGATTTTTTTGACAAATTGCAACAAGGGTTTCTTCAAGTTGAGTAAACAAGAGTTTTCAGTTGCCTTTGTTCTTATTTCACATTCAATAGGTGCAAAAGTGTTGTTGTCCATTTAATTTCTTTGGAAGGAAACTATCTGAAAGGCTAAAAGCAATATGTTTGCAAGTTTTAAAATTTTAATTTTTAAACAAAAAATTTATAAAATGATTTCAGATTTGAGATTTTAAGAATTGGTTCTACTTCTAAATAAATTTTAAAATTAGAAAATTAAAATCTAATAGTAATCATCAATTGACAAAGACAAATACTTGGAGCTTGATTGTTAAAACAGTAATGTTGGAGCTAACTATTGAAGCCACCAACTGCTTGAAAACTAGAACCATGACTGTTGTTCACTGTTTAGTGTTAATGAATAATCATTTGCTAGAGCCGCCAATTGTTGGAACGATGAACCCTAAAACTGTCGAACTTTGTTGGAGCCGTGGACCGGTTGAGTGGTGGAGCAACGAGTTACCAAACAAAAGTGTTGCCGAACTTTGTAAACTTGTAGGACGATTAAGTGTTAGCTCGGATTGAAAAGGGGATCGCGGGTATAGTATTAGGGCTTAGGTTAGAATTTGTTTCGTTTTTTTTAAACACATCCAAACTATTGACCCCATGACCAAGGTCAAGGTGTTAAATTTATATGCTACTAAAGACTAAATTCTAACTTCATGAGCATTTAATACATTTTCACAATAGAAGCATAAATAGGATCTCTGAAAGACACACAATCACAAGGTACACAACAATTTATCCTGGGAAACCCTCAAGGGGAAGAAAACCCAACAAAACTTCCTCAATATAGATTACCAAAGTACAATGCCCAAAGAAATAAGTCTCTTAAGGAAGAGAGACAAAACCCAAAAACAAGAGCCAAGAACAATCCTCCTCCTCCTTCACTAGTCTCCCTCTTCCTCTAATGCGCAATGCATGAGTGAGTGAATGGTGCAAATGAGAGAGTGATACTCTCTATTTATACTTTACTTTTCACTTGACCTTTTAACCTACTAGGTCAACCTCACTAATTTCACTGGGCCGACCTCTCTAGGAAAAACTCAAAATAATATTTATATTACATTCTTTTGGGTACTATTGACCCGACTTACAATGGAGGTTTTTACCTCATGACTTTTACATGACCCTTTACATTAATGACATCTCCCGAAGGAGGAATAATACACGTAGAATATTCTTCGAAGTTACATTATTTCAACCCAAGGGACGTCCAGATGCCCCTGATTTATCGAGGGACGTTCATTACATCCCTTAAAAGTCACGAAAATCTAGGGGATGGCCCAAGTACAACAAAAAAGTCCCCAAGTTCCCAAAGACCAACATATTCGAAACGTTTCTGAGGTGTCCCCAAGTCCTCGAAACGTTGGAACACAAAAAACAAAGAATTTTTTTGCGGTGACACGTCCCTATGCAACATAACATTAAAATAATATGTTATGGCTTGGAAGGTTTGCACACATCTCTTAGGCGCACCTCCTTGTGTCCATTGTTGAGAGTGTTATGATCCTCCCTAGGGATGTAATGGGGGGCCAAAGAGCCCATTAGAGTAATAATAGTGTAGACCATTCAATGTAAGGTGGACTAGATCCCCTATTTTTGTTATTATTAAATAAGGCCCACTATGGTAGTTATTATTGACAATGTTAACAGACAATGTTAAAGAGCGAAGAGTTTGAACCAGATCGGGAAAAAATCAACAAATACAAAAAATTAAACATATACACATTTAATTTTGAATTAAAAAAAATGTTTTCATAGATATTCAAAATAGCCATGTCCACATACTGCAAGATATCAATAGATGTCCAAAAGATATCAATAGATGTGATGTCCAAAAGATATCAATAATTTTTTTCAAATTCGAATGCCCTAGTCGCCCTATAGCTGGTGTGATGGCGTCTTTCCTCCTCCTGTAGTGGCAGTCTTCTTTCCCTTGTTTTAATGCCTCCTATAGCTTGATCTGAGACTATTTTTTATTGTTTTAGATGCCTTAGTTGTCTTTCTTCCACCTGTAAATTGCAATGTTCCCCCAAGGTTCTGAGACGGTGGGACGCGAGTGCGGGGAGATGCACATTCGGGACGTGTGGAGACCACCCCCAAATTTTAGAGAAATTCGGGGGGGACAGCAGGACGCGAGTCATAAAAAATTTAAAAATATTAAAAATATGCAAAATATAAATCCCAACAATAACAAACCATCCCATGCAAATTAGTGAATTACTAAACACTACATTCATCATTGTGCAATCATGCAATGTAAATGCAAAGTTCAAACACATCATATTTCATGGTTGTCACTTCTGATTCTTTGTCATTTGATATTTGATATTTCAATTTTGAGTCTCGTCGGAGTTTTGGAGTTTCAAAGTTTCGGGCGGGACGCCCACAAGTCTCGTCGGAGTTTCGGGCGGGACGCCAGGAAGTCCCCCCAAGTTTCGTCGAGTTTCGCCGCCCACCGAAACGTTTCACTGTGCGTTTCGCCAAGTTTCGTCCGAAGCGAGACGTCTCGAAACGTTTCGCATGGAGTTTCAGAGTCCCCGGGACGCAAGAAACGACGAAACGCATCCCAAACCCTTTGGGACGCGTCCCTGTGGAACACTAGTAAATCGTGTCTTCCTTCCTTCTGTAGATCACGTCTTTCCTCCACCTGTAGCAGCATAGCCTTCTTCCTCTTGTTTGATGCCTCCTGTAGCTTAAATATCGTGCTCTAATCTCTACTCATACCCTACGGGCCTACAGAAAACAGCATTGAAATCGGAATTAAAAACGATGAAAAAAGGGTGAAAATCATGTTTTATAAGAACCCGGCAGTTGACTCGTGAGTCAAACTCGCCGAGCTGAGCCAAGTTTTTCAAAAAAAACGTTCCTAAATCAGTCAACCCAAGATTGAATCATCCTGATCCAAATCGGATTGTCCTGTAGCCAAGCCGAATCAAATTCAGATTAATCGCGAGCTGACTCGCAAGTCTTGTTTCACTGATTATTGAATAAATGTAAGGTAACCTCATTAAAAAAGGTCCACTGGGTAGTTAGGAGGTTGTTATGGTTAGAGTTCTCTTGTGATCTATAAATAAGGATGGAGTCCTCCTTATGAAGATGTAGAAGAATAT
The DNA here is from genome assembly GCA_027924585.1 of Larix kaempferi. NCBI lineage: Eukaryota > Viridiplantae > Streptophyta > Pinopsida > Pinales > Pinaceae > Larix > Larix kaempferi. The sequence continues at coordinate 1,185,885 of BSBM01000198.1, forward strand.
TGTAATTGGAGCTTAGCTCTAGATAGATCACCCAACCTAAGAGGCTAATGAACAAGAGTGGATTCCTTCCACAAAAGGATCAATTGTAAGGTGTTTCCCTACCTCAAGGGTTTTAATATTGATATAGTGTGGAGAATTTCTGATCTCATATCTAAGGTATTCAACAAGTGGTATCAGAGCACTTTCCAAGGCCGAAAACAAAGAATTGTTTTTCCTTCTATTTTGCAAGTTTTCAAAGACAAAGAGGGCTACGACACTCAAATCAAGTTTTGAGTAGTTTTTGGCAGAATTTGCAGAAATTGATTGTAGATCTGAGTTCCTTCTAGAAACATATGCAATTTCAAAAAAACAATCGCTCAAATCAGAGTTCAAAAGGAGATATTGTCGTTTGAAATCTACTCTTTTTTAAAGCTTCCAGTGATGGTCGCAAGTCTTGCAAAGGACATAACTTTTGACAAGGTTATCAGATTGTAACAAGATCAATGCCATTGGATGAAGAATTTCCAAAGCTTTCATCTGACATATTATATTTCAAACCAATATCCTACACTGCAGCCTTTGCAAAATTCTACCCTCAAACCCTCACGCAACGACAGAATGGGAAGGTGGTGGAACATGCCATGAGAAAAACAAATGGTGGTGTTAAAAGATTTGTGGGATATGCATACAAATTTGAAATCTAACCAACAATTAGTTAGTAAATTTAAGGAGAATGGTGATCATCTATTGTATTGTGTTATTTGTATCACATATTCTTTTATCATTGAAGAGTATAACCAAGAAAGATATGCATGAGAAAAACCAATATAGTATACAAAAGCCTTTGCAAAATTCCACCCTCAAACCCTCACGCAATTGTAGAATGTGAAGGTGGTGGAACATGTCATGAGAAAAACAAATGGCGGTGGCAAAATATTTATGGGATATGCATGCAAATTTGAAATCTATCCAACAAATAGATAGTAAAGCTAAGGAGAATTGTAATCATCTATTGTGATGTGCTATTTATAGTATGTACCACATATCTTTTATCATTGAAGAGTATATTTGATGACTCTTCTCCACCATATGAAGAGAAACTTGTGGAGGAAAGACAACAGCTAATGGTGCCTTCCAATTTCAAGTATGCTTATTCTATAGTGGTAGAGTTCCTATTAGATCTATCATTTTATTGCTATATGGAGGCTCTGTTTGCTTTGAATGTTTATACTTATTTGGAACCACATGACCATCATGGGCATATGAAGCATAACAATCCGAGGTTTGTGGAGTTTAGGTGTCATCGACGGGGTGTCAACTGGAGCACATGGACATTGGACCTAGGTTTATGGATGAGCCCCTTAGAATACTTTGATATTGTAATTAGTCCTTGCACATGGGATATTGGTTACTTCACCATGGCAGTTAGCACTCGGACATGGGACCCAGGCTTAAGATGGAGTCTGTTGGACTACTTCAGCATGGTGGCTAACACTTGTACATGGGACCTTAGTTCCTTGGCATGATTCACCATGGAGGTAAACATTCGTCCATGGGACCCTGGTTTATGGTTGTACCTCCTCACATCAAAGCATTGAGGTCAATGCTTTTCTAAGGGGGGTGGAGTGTTATGATCCTCCCCAGGGGTGTCATGGGGGGCCAGAGGACCCATTAGAGTAAAATAGTGGAGGCCATTCGATTTAAGGTGGACTAGGTCCACTATGTTTGTTATTATTAAATAAGGCCCACTATGGTAGTTATTATTGAATAAATGTAAAGGAGCCTCATTAAAGAAGGCCACTAGACTCATTAAGGAAGGGGCATTAACTAGACTAATTTACCATTCATTTGCAGCCCTAATTGTTCTTCTATGACCCCATATGCCCTTGTGGACTTTTGGCACTAGTCTTGCGCCATCAACCACCATAAAATCAATCCAAATAAACCTAATAAAAATTTATTTCACTAAAACTACTATTCATTTCACCTTGGGCCATTGTAGTTACTCTTGAGTTACCCATTGGCTAGCACCAATCTTCGACTTTGGATCTCAAGTGCTATCAACCACCATAAAATCAATCCAAATAAACCTAATAAAAATTTATTTCACTAAAACTACTATTCATTTAACCTTGGGCCATTGTAGTTACTCTTGAGTTACCCATTGGCTAGCACCAATCTTCAACTTTGGATCTCAAGTGCTAGTTGGATTGTTAACAGTCAGCACAACAACACATATTATTGCCTCGACCTGATGATGGTGGCCTTTTGCTTTTGTTGCCCATTTTCTTGTGAAATGCTAGTTGCACATATAGCTATATTATTTGGAATATAATGAAGCATTCTTTATATTAAATATAATATATTGACCTCAATCCCACAACGTTGGCTGCTGGTATCTAATTTGATGTTGTTTGTACATTCTGTTATGGTGCCCCCACGGCAGATTTTAATGATGTTAACGGTTTTAAGGTACTTGGCCCGTGCCAAATTATTTGGCTGGTTTTGCTAGATTACTCTGGGATTTTATATGTTTGAGCCCTGAGCTTTGGCATCCTAAAATCAAAAAATCTACACGAATTTACTCTGCGCCAACTTCCTTTAATTTAATCTCAAGTATCAGCCTCTTACAAATACCCTGAGTAAAAAACCCAGTTTCTACAAAATGCATGGTCTTTGTCTTCTGTTGTCCTTGAGCAATTGATCTGTTCCTGACCTTATTTTATCTGCTAGAAATCCTTTATTTCTTCAGTTGAAAGAATAGCTTGACTTGAGGCGGGCATTAGAGCTAGTTCTCAATTACTGGAGAAAAGAATCTTGAAATAGCAAGACAAATTATTTTACCAACTTGATTGATACTATTACTTGACGGAGGTTTGAGACATCCACTGGGGCATTGGTTCATTAGTGACTTGACAGAAGTTTGAGACATCAACCAGGGTTCCAGTCTCGCTGTACTCTGCCCCACGGCATGGCATGAGTTTCAAAGGGATGAAGCCGGGCGCAAGTCTCAGCACAGAAGCCCGAGGAAGTTTGCTCTTTGCAATGCAATTGAGGATGTTTCTTGGAGATTTCAATATAATAAATAATGAAACTTAGAAACATAAAATGTAGACCTTAACCCTAACAGGCGCTACACGCAGTCGGTGGTCGCGTTGTCAAACCCTGACAGCTACAAACTCTCTAACTGTTGTTAACACCCCTCTGGTAATAATGTTCCTAAAATCTTCGAAAATAATTAACTATAGAGGAAGCAGAAGAAGAGCATGCCTTATCTTTCTGAGAGTTGGCAGCTTCAAGAAACTTGTCAGCGGCCGAAGCGTAAGGTAACCTCAATAACTGTAACACACGATCGCCTTCATGTTTCCCTTCGTCTGCGTCGGATTCTTCAACAAAATCTGGCAGAGTGTTGAGAAAATAACGGTCACCCATTTTATTTCTGCTGCTGCTAATCTTCTTAGTGCTCGTCTTCTTCAACCAATTCGGTAGCACTAAGAACTTCTTCATACATACAATACAACATCTTCAGCTATCATGTTCAAAGAATGGGATACTCAATGACTAATTGTTAGTTAATCTGTTTGTATCCGTGCGTGTCAGCTTCGGGTTTGGTTAACTCTGAGCGCCATGCCAAATACACCGCTCAGAAATGTTTAGCCATGCTCCATGTCAACGAACTGAAATTTGTAGCTGGCATCAATGTGTGACTCTTTGGGTGTGAGAATGGCCTCCTCTCACCCTTCCTGAAACACATTGCCTTCGGTATGATATTCTGTGGGATAGTTTAGGGGTCTCTCTCAACGGTTGTGTTGAGCAAGTGCATATCGTTTATGTGTAATTATTTGTTGGGACAATAATCCATTTTCGTTATGTATGTTTTTTGTTTGGCATTGGAAAAGTGATAATGAGATCTTGTAACATGTATGTAGCTTTACATCTAATTAAAAGTGATAGTAAAAAGTGATAATCCGAAGGAGATCTTGTAACGTGTATGTAGCGTTACATGTAGTATGTCGGCTTATAAAATAAAAAAATTATGGAAAGTATTTTAAAAAAATCCATGTTGATTCATAAAATAAAATATTATGAAAAGTAATTAAAAAATAGATGTTCGTTTATAAAATAAAAACTTAAAACTTAAACCTGGATCTATCAATCAAGAGAGATCAAATTTCTTAAATTTAAATTTAAAAAAAAAAATACATCTTAAGAAATTGGATCCCTCTCGGTACTTGATAGATACGGGTTTAAGATAGATCTATGCTAGTAGTTCGTTAGTTAAGTTAAATGATGTTTTTCCCTTAGCATCGATTTCATAATTCCTTAGTTAAGTTAAATGATAGATAAATTGTATTTTTTTTTAAATTATATTTCTTTTGTAATTTTGATTGTTTAAATAAATTAAGTATTTTTTATTATCTTTGAGGCATCCTCAAAATGCAATTCAAACAAACCTAAAACTATAATTTCAATAATTTCAACTATATTTAAAGTGAAAAAAATAACTAGAAAATAAATACAAATCGTGATCATTTAGATTACATTACTCGCTCTCTTTTCTCTTTGAATTTCTTATCTCTTGAAATTGATGCACTCACCACTTTTAACAGCTAGATTTTAACCTTAAATCTTATCATGCATATGATGAAAAAAACTTACAAAGAAATTCGGTAAATGAGTAAAACATTGCTTAAGACTATTTTCTCTACCATAACATATTTATGTTTTTAAGTACATCGCCTAAATTCGGTAAATGAGTAAAACATTGCCTAAGACTATTTTCTCTACCATAACATATTTATGTTTTTAAGTGCATCGCCTAAAGTGGCCTAACATTCTTTTAACTCGCCCACTTCCAAGCTTTTCAATATCCATCGCCTTTACACTCACCCACTTCCAGAAGAAGGCTTTTCAGGATCGCTTGCCTTTAGACTTATTTGTTTGAGCATTGTCCCACTAAAGGGAAATCCACCTTTGGATTTTTTTTGTTTGATCCTTGTCGTGCTTAAATCACTTCCGCTACTAAGGGGGTAGGGGTGGTAGCCTTGCCTTCGACAACTATGCAACATACCACATGCAATTATCCACAAATATATAAGTGATAAACCACCCCAACCACCCCATTTTGACGGATATAGGATTTTTTATGTGCCATGTCAAAGTTTTCAAGAAAAATAAATATCATGGGAGTTCCTTCATGAAGGATGAAATTTTTACATGTATGTATAAGTTATTGGTTGAGAAATTTGACGAGTTATCATTGGTAACAAAATTCACAAAGCAAAATTCCTTCACTGAAGGTTGAAATTTTTACATGTATATGTTATTGGCTGAGAATTCTAAGGAATTATCATTAGTAATAAAATTCAGAGTTTGCTCTGTGGTAGATTACATGATGTAATGTCACGGTAAGGACGTAGCAAGAGAATACATATAAATATGAATCTACACCATAGCAAACTCCCAATTTTGTTACCAATGTATGCATATATTCATTAATGATATGTATATGATCAAGGTTACAATATGAATATACCGATTCCAACTCTCATTACCAGGTCATGGAAATGAGTAAATTGGAAAGTCCAAAATCTCCAAAGCTTAATTTTGTATCATAATATAATGTTCCAGCTTATGCACCAGGAACTAGGAACTGCATGTGCCAATCTAAACTGGTTGGCGGTCATCTGCAGCTTCTTTGAGTTGAGACCAACAGAAGGACCAAAGCAATTGTATTGGATCATTCTTCAGAAATTTCCTATGCACCCTCCTTCCATCAGGGAAACGATCGCCTACCCTACAAATATTCACTCCTTTATCACCTTCTGGATCCTCTGGGAGAGAGCTGGGTACTCACGTTTCACTTCTTTTTGTTGTTGATTATCTTCTTTAATGTCCAGAGAATCAAAGGCAGCGAAAGCTTTCCCTGCTACTTTTTCATCTGCATTAATATTTGATATGGCCTTCCCCCTTGGCTAAATTCCATGGGGCCTTTATCCATGTAAGGTAACAAGTCCTCTAATAATTGTTCCGGATTGATCCTGCCTTGCCAAACTTGCATTTTATGTCCAGTGATGGAATCAACAACCATTGTTGACATCTCTGTCAAATGGCAGTAGGTGGACACCTTTCTTCCTTCTTCGTTGTGGCATAGATCTGCCAGAAATTGAAACTCGTACCGATAGTCTCCTTGACAGACTGGTTGGCCCAAGTCTCCCTGTTGAGCATACAATAGCTGAAATGTTAGTGGATTGTATATTTGTGATGAGCCATTTCCCCTGGTCCGCGGCCTCTATTTTTTCCTACTCGAAACTGCCTTTGAACATCAATCCAAAAGGTGGGTGATAAAGTGCATCAAGTCTATCATTGGCTCTATCCCAGAAAGCCCAGGCAGGATTAGAATGAGTGGACCAATGTGTCGATCATTGATCTCTGTAGTGTATAAAATCATGATTATGTAATGCTTCCCTCTTGACGGGTAATGGCAGGCATACTTAGTTGGAGTCGATGACGAATGATATATCACTTTCATTTATCTGCCTTTCCACTGGAGCTGTAGTAAAAGAAGTTGAAGATGAAGGCAATTGAATATCATTATAAGCATAGAACAACTGTATTGCTTCGTCTAGCTTCCAGTTGTATCCTTGCAAAAACTGTCGCACCTTTCCTGTAGATTCCCCAATATTTCAACAAAATAAGCAATATTTTCCTGCTCATCTGCCAAGGTTTCAACAAAAACAATTTTTTGAGAATGGAATGCCCTACAACCAAACATCAATTACTCAACAAATTGAATGTTATGTTAGTTGTATTAACATTCAATGGATTTGCAATATGTGTCAGGCCTAGGTTTTAGTTATCAACATGGAATGGTTCTGTTACCAATGTAGTTTATGTTTTACACCATAAGAATCTAAGATCCATCCATGTACATGGCAGTAGGGTGAAACAATGTAGCTACAACATAGTTCTGTAAGCAAAACTAGTTGGGAATGTTAAGCCACAACCCAAAAAAATCATTAATGAATGTGTTGATTAAATAGCTAACCAACAAACAAATTACCCATTATGGTGATCTGTCCATTAGTTAGACCAATGATCACATACCCTTAACTAAACCAACATATAATATGGTGCACTCACACAGACCCATAAACATGCATCAAATATCATATAATGTTGTGCACTCACACATATCCATAAACATGAAACAAATATCACAAAGAATAGAAGGATTTTTACCCTAAAAACCCATTTATGGGAAACCAACATTTGGTGGGGGCTTGTTATGATAAAAAATTGTTTCCAATGATGAGTTATATTCTCAAGTAAAGATTTAATGCATTTTAATTCACTCGCAAGATTCCAGATGGATTTTGCTCAAAGACAACCTTTGATCTTCCAAAAACCTTCTTCTTTCAAGTACTTCATATTTTGCTTCTTCTTTGCTTCTCCATTTTGTCTCTAGCTCTCTTCTTCCTTGAGTTTCCTTGTTCTCCTCAACCTTGACATTTGATGGGCCACCTTGGAAGGCCAACGATCAAAATGGTTTGTTTCATCTTCGAAGTAAAAAGGATTTTTGGACAATTAAAGTTAAAAGAGATGTTATTTCAAGGATCCATTTTAAATCACACCTTCCCATTTGTAGGATTTTGATCCCCAAAAGCCTCAACTCCCTTTGATCTTCTTCTTCTATATATTTCTTTACTACCTCTCTAATACCATCAAGCAATCTATGACATATATCTAAGAAAGGGTGCCTTTGTTACAGGGTGAAAGATAAGAGTTGAATAGGGGTTGCCTTTGGCATGAGCTTGTTATCTATATCATGGCTAAATATGAAATTCTCTGCTATAATAGGTCATTCGACAACTGCTCCTCCTTGGGTTGTAAGTACAAACAACTCCTCTTTACCCTTAACCTTGACTCTCTAAGATTTTTACCCTTACCCAATCAATGGTCAATCTGCAGTACTAGCAATAGTTCCTACATGGGTTGCTTGGCCTTCTAGAGTGCCAACAATTGCTAGATTTATGACCAATGACACCATGACACCATGCCATTTCACAATGATCATGATTTCCAACATGGTTTCTTGGTCCCCCAAGTGTTGGAGAAAATCTGGGCGGCAAAATCATCCCCTTGTAGCCTTCTTCCAATCCTCTACAAGGATATTTGAGTTGCCTACCACCCATTTATTTTCCAACTACCTTTTCCTCCATGAGAATGGATTATTTTATGGTGCTTCTTGCCTTGACAAAGATGGTTTGAGTTGAAATTGTACTAGCTTCTTGTCCACCAAATCCTAGGTCTTCATATTTTTTGTATAGGATGGACAGCTAAAAGTAATTCAATAAATCCTATTGATTGCACGGATTGAAAGACCGTGAAAAAAAATGCATGGCAGCTATCTCAAACTAAAAAACAAAGCGTCAGAAAGATTAATGACTAAGGGTACAACAATAAGATTTATGTACAAGCTGTTAGTAAACAAAAATAAAAAATAATATTTACAGCCCATTTTTTACATATTGTACAGTATGTGAAATGTAAAACAAAATATAAAAAGCAGTGAAGCAGAATGATAAAAAGGTGGAGGAAAGACGCAAATATGCCCAAATATTTTTTTTATTAATGGAATGAAATTTGATAGCCATATAGTACAATAGGCCACGGCTAGTTCAACCCCTGAGAATAGGAGGTTTATGAGACCCCACACAGCTCTCAACATTGCAAGTTCACCTGGGTGAAACCGAGACAACGGGAGCATTCTCTGCTCAAATTGTGTTGGCGGTAACTTGCACACATGAAGACATCAATCATAAAAATATAAACAAGAAAGTAAAAAAGTGTGCAGGAAAATAGAACGTACCTTCAACGGAAGGACACTCTTCCTTCACCCTAATAGATGGACCTAAAACGTAGTCTTACCTGCAATCGCTATCTATTAGTCTCATGGACAAATGAGTACGGAAGGAAAAAGAACAATGTAAAACCTAGCAGTACCCACTTCTTACCTCTAGTGTGAGATCCTTACTTCAGTACCTTCGTTTCAGTTTTAAAGGCTATGTGCAAGGCAGACAAAAAATTTCAGCTACCTCAAAAGCTTGACAGTCATTGCATCCTTTGGCACTCTGTAGTTTTCGTATCATTTGGCATTCTGTCTTTTTTGTATGCATCCAAATGAGGGTGAACCGCAAGTAATCAACGCTCACCCTCGAACACACGAGAAAGGAGTCATGGGAGTTTGAATGTCGCAGTGTTTAGTTTCACCATTGATGAGGAGCCATAATGCTTGTGAATAAAAATTTACAGTTTAGTGACTCCATCAATATGGGACATTTAGTGTTGAAGAGTCACAGTAGAACCACAACATGATCACGGTGTTCAACTCCAGCGTTTGAGGTTTAGTTTCCTTTTGGTGTACTTGATAAAATTTTGTCGAATGTATGCCAATACGATGAACAATGAGGAGCATTACCTAGATATTTTGTAACCTTAAGAAAGAAACTGTGCCCCACTACTTCCTAAGAAAGTATTACTAACCGTGAGTAAGAGTTCTGCTTTTACGATTTCTTGACCTCATGGCTTGGGGCACTGTAGGCTTCTATCATAACTATGGTGCGCTTTATGTTGATACATGCGCAATGATCCCACGTAAAAGATGGGCAAGTTATGGTTGTTGTTCAACGTTGTAACTTGTAGCAATGTCTATAGTACATTTGTGCACTTTTCAACATGCTCCAAGCAAGGAATGCAGTAAGGGAAGGGTTTCACTACCTGAATCGTATAGTCTATGGGTGGTTGTGGAGAGTGAACTACAACAATTAAGTCATTTTTTTTAGCTTGAGAAGACACGGCCCCTCAAAGACAGGAAGAAATGGAAAGGCAACGTCCACCACATATAAGATTAATGTTATGAGCTGCATGACCTCTAGATGCTCATTAGTTCCATCCCAATCAACTTCTGTCAATGGTTTCTCTCCTCTAATGGCGGGAAGAGAGGGTTGGTGGTGTGTGTTCGGGCCAACGTCTATTTCCCTTGACCTATGGTGTTTTGCATTCCATCGCAACACTACCCTTTGTTGCTTCGCCTGCTAGCTATACATGTGCCTTCATTATCCGCATGCCTTTGCTCGTGATTAGGGTTTTGATGCTTTGACGGGTTCATTATTCTTCCTGCCAACTATTGATGCATGTTTACCACTGTTAGTTTTGGGATGTTAACCACCTCATCCAAAAACATCTCTCATATTTACCTACATTATTATAGTCCCAAGAACTTACTATTGCAAATAAAAAATTCTAAAAAAATGGTCAACTTACCCCTTCCAATAATTATTCCCTTCGAGATTTTAGAAGAATTTATTTTCACTTGAGGTACCTTAGTGAAGATGGGAAAAAGATTTTCTACTTTACCCATATGAACAAGTGCAAGTGCAAGTTTTTGAACTTGCCCCATGCAAATGAAAATGAGAATGTTAAGGTCATATTACACTTTGTATCACGTAAGTTTGTTTCATAGAGTAAGAGAGATAGTATTAAATCACTTTTGAGGTTTAAAATGTGTTTTCTAAGAAAATTAATAAAATAATAGTTTCTCCTATAAGATTTGAGCTCATTCTTTATAGGCACTTAGAGAGTACGACATTCATTAGTGATGGATAATCAACTCCAACTTCCGCTAAGGTCACCGTTGTAGGTTTGGCTGATCATACACATCTAAATTTAATATTAATCATGTTAATCCAACGTTGAACTCTAGTTTAATGTTTTATTGGTGTAATTTCTCTGCATCATTCAACTGTAAATCTCGTTTATGGGCAAAGGTCAAAGGGCTCCATTTGATAGAATGATGTGGCTAACTGAAAACCTTATATTCTTGCCATCATCACGGCTTATAATGATGTTCATGATTGAAAACCTAAATTGGGATTTCATGATTGTTTTTAGCATCCAAAACACCACGAGTGGGTTTGGCCTCCATAGGTACTTTAAATAAATACTTGCAATAGAAGGATATTGAGATAGGGAAAAATCCTAATAGGCCATATCATACTCTTAATAAATCTCTTAGGGATTCTCTGACAAGTAGGTGGCTAGCTATAAATATAACCCTTTCCATACTTTAGTGCCTGCACGCATCGGTGGATATAAAATATAATTTAGATATTCTCTCCTGACTAGGAAAAGAATGACCTTGCATTGCTGGTCTCGGATGTACTCTATCCCGTTCTTTGTTTCTTACAGGTTGCCCAGCCATTGCTTGCATGCATAGGAAATGTATTCCAGGGCTATTCAATGGTATCAGAAGTACTCTAGATGTGCATGGATTTAATTTGCTTGCCGGAATTGATTAAAAACCATATGCATATACTGTTATTCCCTTTACTTATACTTATATCATTTTTTATGCCATATATGCTCTATCTGTTCCATAGCTAATGACCAGTCTAAGAACCATTGTGTCCACTAATATACGTAAGCTTAATAGTGTAATGATTAAAGCTGATTACTTATGATGGAAAGGGTGTACTATTTCCATAGCATTACTTATTGAATCTATAACAGGTATAAGCTTGTAAGTAGTTTCAGTGTTGCTTGCTCAGTAATCATAGATAAGCACATATACAAGGTATGTTACTGAATACATGTAATTACTACTATATAGGTAATTACATAGGATAGACCATTGATGCTTACTCATATGGCTAAGCTTGTACTCTGCTTTCATTGTACTCACTTGAATGTAGTAACACCATTGAAAGTTGCTTGATTACTATATCATTTTTAAGTGCCGCGCAGTTCGTCCTTGTGCCCTCCTATCTCGAGCAAGTGTTCCACCCCTTTATTTTGGGATAAGGGCGCCCATACCAACCAAAGGTGGAGGGAATTGTGAAATGACTCAATTTCCATGACTAACGTGCCCTTGCTTCGCTGTGTCTGTGAACTACCTGTATGAACTGAATGCATTTTTAAATAGTCCAGTCCATTTAGCAGACCCAACCATTTTGATCCTTGTATACCAATTCCTCCCATAAAAAGTAGCAGACGCAATAGGTAACTTATTTTGTTTAACTCCATCTGCCCCAAATTCAACCATTTGGCTAATGACACTTCGTGCATACTTTTAGATGCTTGCTAATACTTTATGTACCATTTGATCTATGTACACCGCAACAAAAGAAGGGGTCGGTCGTTGGCTCTGTGGGCCTTCCCATAATGGATGGGAATAGTCCTCCTCGACCTTCGGCCTTAGATTGGCTAGATAGGCTGGCTCCCTTGCTATCCTCGGCCTTTGGCCTTGAGCGTAAAACCTTGCGCTTGGGAGTGACCTTTGTCATAAAACTTACAATCTGCTTTAAAATTTCTAAAGCCTTCCTCTGGCTCAGTTTAAAATGGGTTTTCAAACTAGTCGATAACTTTTAGCTATTAAACACAAAACTGAGAATGAAGATTTTATTAATATTGATTTATTTTTATATTTTTAATATAAAATATAAGATATCACATTTTTATTAAAATCGTATATAACTTTTTCCAGTTCTAAGAGCAGACATAGGATTTCAAACTTGAAGAGCATGGGTAGGATTTCTAAGATTTAATACCATACATCAACTGAGAATGAAGATTTTATTAATATTGATTTATTTTTATATTTTTAATATAAAATATAAGATATCACATCTTTATTAAAATCGTGTATAATTTTTCCCAGTTCTAAGAGCAGACATAGGATTTCAAACTTGAAGAGCACAAGTAGTATTTCTAAGATCTAATACCATACGTCGGATTTCAACGGTATTCTAATCATCTTCTTCACCTGTTAGAAATTGTTTCAAACTTTTGTGGGCACAACGTGATACTTCTATGTCTGGCAGAGAACTTTGATTTATAATTTCTTTTTTTAAGATTTTAGTTTAAATTATTAAAATTTATTAAAACATAAAAACTTTATTTAATATATTTTTTAAAGTTATTATTAATAGAGTTTTGAACAAATAACTTAATATAAAAAATGCTTTTATACCATTTTTATTTTACATTTCAAGAACTAATAATATTATTAATATTGCCTGTGGGGGATGCTCAAGTGGTAAAGATGAGAAGTTGTAATCAGTTTCGGGCCATGTGGATTCACCTAGACCAATAAGTCACAAGTTAAGTGCCATGGACAAATTATATGTTACTAAAAAGCATAGAAGCTAGTCCATGCCAAATTCTAAGATATAAACATCTATAGTTGTAATTATCTAATTTTACTTACTATAGTCTTGAACTATCATTCAAACTGCCTTAAACTTTTGCGGTTCAATTATGGCTTCTCTTCCCCATCGGTATTGTTTAATTGCTGTAAATGTGTATAATTAAACGAGCTGGTAAGTCTCTAGGGTAATAACTCCATAGGGTAAATAATTGGGACAAGATCTGCTTTAAAATTTAAATTAACTTTTCACCTTTCCAAATTTAAATTGAGACACTCTTTCCCTTTTTGTTGAAAAGATCAAAGTCATATTTTGTATTTGGAAGCATATTTTCATTGTTATTTGTCACATTGTTATATTCATTAGAAGTAGAATCAGTAGTAGATCAGATCCATCTTGAAAGAAGTAACATTAGTTTGGCATATTCAAAAAAGAAAAAACATTTGAGTAGTTTTTTCATCTTATTGAAAAAGTTCGTGCTTGCATTGATCGAAGAACTCTCTCGTTACCTTAGCTAGCATTCATTGAAAGGAAAGGCTTATTTGATTCATATTTAGTTGCATGGTTTGAGTCAATCATCACACAACGAGTTGCGTTCCCGTTACTCGATTGAGTAATACAACAACCATTCAAATTCATCACCCTAACTCAACACACTTTAACCTCGCTTGAGGATAAAAAGAATTTGGTAGTTAGGTAGGACACCGGGGATAGGAATCCGAATAATTCCCCCTTGTCATTTTCATCTAAGACATAGTTGTTTTCCTCTAGGGTACTAAAATCCTCTTGTACTTATTGACATAGTCATTGACCAGTTTGTGGAGGGGCCTCCCATTTTTTCGGGGGTAAGCCGCGAGGACAAGTTCCGGATGGACTTTGTGGAATGCCGCACTCCACTAGGCGCCTAAGGATATATATCCATTATCTTCCTTGTACTCTACTGTATTGGTGATATAGGGGCTCAAAGACAAAAGTGCCAGTTAACCTTCTCCGACATGTCATGAACGAGGTAGCCTAGTGACTTTTCTTCTAGGGATTTTTTACACAGGATCCCTTTTGGTAGAGGGATATCCTTCCACTTTGGTCTCTCATTTCGTATTGTTCGACTTGGATTTCATCACCTTGCGAAGGATACGATTTGTCAAGGTATCCAGCTCTTAGTTAGGAAGTTTGCTTGCTATATCATCTCTTTAGAGGGTCTTTTTCTTTTTAGTGCTGCTTGTTGGCATTCTGGCCACTTTTGTTTCAGCTCACTTACTGTGATGCCGATCCCAGTACAATTTTTTGAGCTTGCTTTCTTGTCTTTTCCTAGTTCCCCTTTTGCACACTCGGTTGCTATAGGGTTTTTGAGTTCTTTTTTCATGAGACTATCCCCATAACTTGTAATCCTATCACAATGGTTGATCAAAGGAAATCACAGAGACAACAGGGGAGAAGCCCTGACCCACCACCACGGACTTCTGGTCCACCTTCTTCACGTATACCTACCCCTTCCGGCCACGGAGCTGGTTAGGGGACTGTTCCACCATCTACCAGTACAACATCTTCAGTTGCTTCTGTACCCCTAGACCGTGACATTGTCTCAGAACCTCTTACAATCACTGAAACTAGTAGTGTACCTGAGATTCATGCAGTACCACAATCCACTGTTGTTCCAGAAATTTGCACCACAGTGGACACTACGTTAGCTTCTGAAGTCAGTACTTCACATGATGTTATGCTGGAAGGCATCATCCTCCCAGAGACTAGCACTACACCAGAATCGATAACATTATTTGATGTCCCCATATGGACTCGCAAAATTAAACATCGAAGGATCCTTATGGGAATACCCAAGGACAATATATGATCGTTGATCATTGAATCAATATAGGACACTCATGGAGAATACCCAAGGACACCCGTGGAGAATAGCCAGTGCATGTTGTAGAATGCTGTTTTTCCAAATCCATTTTGTGTTGAGGTAGCCACAATGGTAGGATATCTTCAAGAGGGGTTTCCTATTGCAGCCATATAATCCATAGACCCCTGTGAGGAATGGAATGGGAGGAATCCAAGCATTCAACATTTGATAGGTTTTGGGTACCTTGTCGAGACAGAATGTCTATGCCTACTATATAACCAAGGAATTGATATGGTTAAGGAGATTAATGGGCATCATTGGTATACATCAAGGTTATTCCCTAGTAATGAAATGTGACAATGAAGCTTGCATTGAAATGGTTAAAAATATCAAGTTTCATTCTATAACCAATCACATAGAATTGTAATATTAGTTTGTTAAGGAACCATAGAAAAAGGGGATGGAAAATGGTGGTTGATGCATTACCCACTCAATTGGAAGAATAGAAGTTTAATATTTGCAAAAAATGTTTTTGGATGAATTCTAATTGGTTGCAAATTAGCATGGGCATCTTTTTTTTACATGTAAGATGAAGGAGTTGTATAAGGGATAGCTAAAACGCCCCCGACTCGTCGGAATCCGGCAGAGAAATTCTTGCAAAAATCACAATTTGGAGTGCTCAGATTGCTATTTCAGCGATCTAGGTAGTTTTAAAATTGGGAAATTAGTCTAGAACAGGCTATCCCAATTGTTGAAATTACAAAAATGCAAAAATAGCATTTTCCAGCAAGAATTTTAACTGTTTTTTATTCCAAAATCGTCGAAAAAGCAGGGTGTTTTGGTTGTCTTTTATCCTACTCGTAAGATGAATGGGAGTGTTGAAATATTGCATCCCATCATATTGAAAAGAATATGGAGCATTTGGGAAAGTATGAATTAAATTTCTTTGTGAAAATTGCATTTTATATGTTTGTGTGTGTAAATCCATATTTGTGTGTAAGAAACGAGATTCTTGAAGTGCACTTTTTATTTTTCCCTTGCTTGTACAATTTATCTTTATGTACTCGTGCATTTGCTTGTTTTTCCATTTCCAATGCCATTTTTTAAATTTATAATAATGACTCATCCTTCTTCCTTCATTGCCATGAAATTCTTTTATCTTTCATTTTTCAAAATTATAAAGCACAATATTTGACATGTGTGTAGTGTTCTTCCACTGAGTACCAAAGAGGATGGTTCGAAAGAAAAAGTGGAGTTCTATTATGGATGTAGAAGTACAAGATATATCAGAGAAAGAAATTTTTTCTAGTGCTGATATGAGGTGGAGTGAAGTTCTGAAAGAGGACAAATCTGTTGATCGTGTTGCAATAATTCCATATTCTAGAGTTTCAGATTTCATCAAGGGGGAGGAAATCAATTTAGATGCACCATGTAGTTTCTTATGAATGCGAAATTTTGTGAAGGATGACCTTGATAATAGAGATTCCACTTACAATAAGTATTCAATGTGAGTAAGCCTAGTATTGTCATACATGTGTTGTATATTGCTTTTTTTATGAGTTTCCTAAATTTTGTGTTTGGAAATTTTGCAAATGTACATAGATATTGGTGTACTTATGGACCAAAAGATAAGAGGACTGCACCAAAACCTTCCCAAATAAGGCAATGTTATGTTCATAAGAGAGGATGCCAATGCCACTTCATTATTAAGGAAATAGTTGGTAGACCAGGGGATGACATAATTACATACAATATGAATACACATAAGGATAAAACTGGTTGGCCATGCCATGGAAAGCTTGATAGATCAATTGATCCAAGGGCAATGTATGCACCTCGTCTTTCAAGAGAATTGGTGTTGTCAGTCGAGGCATTATATGGCATGGGATTGTCTATTGACATGGTTTGTGAGTGACACATGTTGGAAGTTCGAGAAGGTAGATTCAACATGGATGCAAAAAGTGACCAAGACAACTTTTTGACACAAAGAGATGTCATGAACATTTTCAATAGACTAGCTAAATCCAAATTTCAACTCAATAAGAATGATTCAATAAGTGTTAACGTATGGTATCAACAAGAGGAAAAGTATTTTTTTCTACCAAAGGCCCAAGGGTGATGACGTATCCTTTATAATTGGTATTCAAATAGAGTGGATATTACGTAAGATGGTGAAATACTCACATAATAGTATCATTGCAATGGATTTGACATTCAGCACAGGGTGAGTATTCATTTAAATATGGGCACATATGTGTACACACTTTATTTTTTATTTAATCATCTTTAATATTTATAATGGTGTGAATGTAGTATCAATTGTACACTCTACTCGTATTTGACAAGCAACAAAGTGGAGTCCCAATTGCATGGGTTGTTTCATCGCGAAATAGGTCATCTGACATCTCATTATGGTTGTCAAAACTCATGGATAGAGGTCGAAAAATTAAACCTGAATGGACAGTGAATGCTTTCATGACAGATGATGCATTAGCTGAAATCAATGCAATAAGGTATTATGTTTGGAGAATAAGTAATCATATGTGCTCAATGTTTTTCACAATTTACTAATTTATTTATTGATACGATTTTTTTTTCTTGTTGCAGCTCTATTATAGGCTGTCGAGTTTTATTATGTGTATGGCATGTCTGAAGAGCTTGGTTAAAGATTGTTTACAAATTGGCTAGTTGTGAGGAAAATGGAAGGAAAATGTTTTCATCACTAAGTGCAATCATGAATAATTGCCATGATCCAGAGTCTGCTATCCAAGCTTTAAATCATTTTTATGATGAATTTGCAAATGAGAAGCGTTTCTTGGAGTACTTCACAAGAAATTGGATGCAAGACCAAAATTTTTGTAAGAATTTATTCAATTTGTAGAAAAATAATTTATTTCTTGAATATGGAAAATTTCATAATTGTATATATATTTCTCGCAGATATGTGGGCAAAAGGTTACAGGAATTTCCGTCATGCTAATCAAGAGACAAACAATGCCATTGAAAGTTATCATTGCTTTTTAAAAACACCATTCTTAAATGATTGTAGAAGAAAGTGTGCGCGAAGGATGGATTGGTTTATCTACACTCTCCTCAAAAGGGTTGAATTGTATTACTGGAAAATCGCTCGTCAAAAGAAAGCTGGTTTTGTAAACAACTACAAGTTGGAGCATATCATAGAGACATCTATGGAGAAAGCCAAAAGGATTCCTGACCATCATTGTATTCTATATGTTGATATTCAAAATGCTTATTGGGTGCAAAGTCAGTCGTCTTTGAAAAGATATCTTGTGGTTTATTCAGATGAAGAATTTAATTCTTGTGATTGCCTATGGGCTATCAAAGGTAATTTTTGTAAACATGTCATTAAAATAGGCATGTTGCGTGGATACTTTAATGATTCTATGGACATCAATCAATTAGCTAAGTTTGATGTTGATATTGATATCACAAATAGTGGGTCTCCATTAATCATGCAACATGATTATGACATTGTTGATGATCAAAACATTTCAAATACAAGAAATGAATCTTTCCAGCCTATCATCAATGAAATTGATGCCTCTGATCTTGGGAGATGCCAAGAGATTTTTGATAGATGCAACAAAAAGATCCAAGAAACAATGATGCAACCTCCACGTTCTATTTCAAAGGCATTATTGATGGAAGTGCTTGTGGACAAGTTTGTTGCTGAAATGAATATCAATGCATAAATGATTTTCATTTTAAGTATAATGATAATGAGCCCACATTGAAGCGAAGAAAAAGATTTCTAAGTCCCAAAAAGAGGTCTTTGCAACGACAAAAAAATGTCAATTGCTACAAGACTTGAATGTGGATGTAGAACAATATGAATCTTTCAACTTCCCCTTCATTGGGAAATGCAAGTTGGTTTCCTCCATGAACACTACACCCATTCAAGGTCATGATAATGCTTCCAAAATTATTCCCAATGTTGATGCAAGACAATATAATTTTCCAGTATCATATGGAGCTTGTTTGGAGAAGAAATCTCTTAAAGAGGAACTAGAGGCAATGTATGCAAAGAAGAGGTCAACAACAACTACTCTAGGTATTATTTGAACTAAAATGTCTTTAATGGAGTGATAGAACATAGACAATCTTATAATTGTAATATATTGACAGGTGGAGAATGTGTTTTGCGAGCCACACCAAAAAGGGTTGCACGGCATAGGAATTGCATTAAAAAAAATTCAAATTTATCTCAACCATCACCGATCAATCTTACACAATCACAATTAAAGTCACTTCCAACAATCAATCTATTAATAGGTTTGTTTGTATATGAAGATAATGTTTTTTTTATTACTCGAGAAACATTATAATTTTTAATGGTTTGGTATGTGTTTGTACGTGTATATTTTCAGGTGATGTCTTGCATGTTACACAGACACCATCTGCAAGGAGAACAAGGTTGACATTATTCCTTGAATTGGATTGATAAAATCAAGGTAAATTTTTTATTGTTGTAAAATCATTGGTAAAAAAATTTACTGTTGTAAATTTATTGCAAAATCTGCCATTTTTTGTTGCTACCTTTGTCACTATATAATGTATGCTTTAATTAAATCAATATTATTTTATAAAAGGTGCAATATTGCCTACATTAACAGTCCTTTTTGAAAGCGATCAGATGGAAACTTTTATTTAGCCCAACTATTTTGAAATTCAACTTTTTGCATTCCATGGTCAAGCTACTTTTTTATCTTGCTGAAAATATACTTTTGTGGAGTCCATATCAGCTTCAATTTTTTAATGAACAAACAACTTCAATGTCCCATAAATGTAGGTTCTAAGTGTGCATTTTTGTTTTACAGGAGATTTACAAAGAATTTAAAGAGCTTAGTGACATCATTGGGTGACCAATTGTCATTACAAACCTAGTTTTGGACCTTTGATCAAGCAAGATATATTAGATTGATGGATATTCATGTTCATGTTCAGGAAGGTGCTCAAATTTTGTAAGCTTAAATCAAATGTTGGCCAAGAATAACTTAAGAGGCTATATTTAGTGTTGATCAATATGGTAGCTGTCATAGGCAAGACAATGGTCTAATGGCTTATAGTATCTTGGATGTGATGGTTTTAAAATTACATGCAACATTGTTAGAAATTGGAAAATATAATCTTTAAATGTGATGTTTTTTCGATTCTTGTCTTTCGTTTCTATGGATTGCAACTACTCATCAACCTTTCTTTTTCTAAAGTATATATATGAATTAAAAATGAAGACAATGAGAGAAGTTAATGATATGGATCTCATAGAATTATTGGATAGATTTATGAAAATATTGTTGGAGATGGTTGAACACAATATCTTATTATAACATGTTGTTGTGATATTGTTATGGTCACCTAAATTTATTTACAAAAATAATTATACAATAGAGACACAAATGGAAATGGATTAATTAAATAGAATTTCTCCTTCAAAGGGTTCTTGAGCATAAACTCATTGTGTCCCTTGCTTGATATATGATTGAGTGTTGTTGATGCTATATCATAAATCCAACATTTGGTATCAAATCTTAATGGTGTGACCCATGGGATGTGTTAAAGAGGATTGATGGCAATTTACCCCTTTGAGCTCAAATTTTCAATGTTTTTTTTTTTTTTTTGCAGAAGAGCTTTCTTGGGAACTAACCTTCCAAAGTCCAATTGTGATTGCTTTTTCCAAAGATTCATTTCCATCAGATTTGAAAGGAAGTTAACTAGTTAAGCAAATTTCTAAGTTATCTAGAGTAAAATAAAATTCCAAAAAGGTTTTAAAAATATTTAAAAAGAATTGATTAAAAGTACTTATTATTTTAAAAATGTAAAAATAATTACAAATTTGGTTAAAGAGGAAGATTCAGGTAACTAAGAGTAAATTCAGAGTTTTTAATTAATATACAAGTCCTAAGAATTAGGAGGGTAAGTCTCATAAAATAATG
Organism: Larix kaempferi; assembly: GCA_027924585.1. Lineage (NCBI taxonomy): Eukaryota > Viridiplantae > Streptophyta > Pinopsida > Pinales > Pinaceae > Larix > Larix kaempferi. Next base: position 1,206,866 of record BSBM01000198.1, read on the forward strand.
TGAGGTAATTATAATGAGGGGTGGAATGGAAAATACTATGGGTTTAAGGGAATGATCAATTAAATACAACTAAATTGGAACTAGAAAATAAAAATTCAAACTTTCAAGATAATAAATAAATTAAGGTTAGGAAGGTAGGGCCAATTTTAATTCAAAATTAAAATGATTTATAAAGATGGAGCTAGAAGTAGATGAGTTGAGAGCCAAGGGGATTAGGGTAATAAATTAGATGGTGAATTAAAAAAGGATATTTTATATGTCCAAGTGAATGTATGAAGTAATGAAATAAATAAATTGAATCATTTCAATTATTGGGTTAAAGGGAATGATTCAATTAAATACAACTAAATTGGAACTAGAAAATAAAAATTCAAACTTTCAAGATAATAAATAAATTAAGGTTAGGAAGGTAGGGCCAATTTTAATTCAAAATTAAAAATATTTATAAAGATGGAGCTAGAAGTAGATGCGTTGAGAGCCAAGAGGATTAGGGTAATAAATTAGATGGTGAATTAAAAAAGGATATTTTGTATGTCCAAGTTAATGTATGAGGTATTATTTTACATGTCAATGCATGAGGTTATATACATTGTAGAAGTGAATGCATAAGGTTATTTACATTGTAGTATTTTTTAAATGAATGAATTGAATCATTTTTTTATAGCATTTGAAATTAATGAATATACATTTTATAATGTAAGAGTGTTTACATGATGTAGTTGATCATTTTGTAGTAGATGATTTGGATCATTTTGTTATATATTAATGTTTAAATTACATTATCATTTTGAACTGTGTAATAATAGTTTATTATAATAAGCGTGTTGATATCTTATTTTATTTATTTTAAAAATCTTTTTATATTGTACCAAAGCTTCTTTGCGTTTGTATGATAATCCCCAAATTCAGGATTTGAATAATGAGCCGCTATTGGGCCATGGAAAGAAGAAGATCATTTTGGTTGTGGTTTATTTCATTTGGGTGATTGAATTTAGTATTAAAATGCAATATATCAGGTTTTTTGGAGTTACAGAGATTCATAGGGTTGTGGTATTTTTCGTTCCTTGAATTTAATTCACTTATAGTAATGGAGGGATCAGTGTTTCCATGCAAAGTGACCTACGGGGAAGATGTAGAATTCTCTACGAAATGCAATTGAAAAGTAGTGACGAAATGGGTTGATCCAATCCAAGCCCATGCTAGTGCTCACCATGATTTTGGGGAGCATGGCTGTGTGAACATCTCTATAGAGGCATCGACCACCTTTACAATCATGCAGCCTGAGATTGTTCAATGGAGAGCTTCGTCTAGAAGATCATTTCTACATATACAACAAGCATTTTAATCCAACTGTGTTGAATTTGGGAAGGTAGATGACTACTCTGGAGGGTACTGAAGCTACCTATTGTACTTCAAGCGGTATGTATGCAATATACTCTGTGTTATTACAATTGTGTAGCCATGGAGACCACATTGTGCCCTCAAAGTGTTTGAATGGAGGCAACCATGCACTATTAGCACATTGTTTCAAAGGGCCTGTGGGTTTTCAATAACTTTTGTTGATGTGAAAAATTACATAAAACCATCTAATTTTTTTTTTGAGTCCATGTCAGACCCAACTCTGGCAATTGTAGAGATACCATCTTTGTTTTCCATTTCCCATGAGAAAAATGTCAAGGTGGTAGTTGATAACATATTTTCACTATCATCAAATCTGTTGCAAGGCTTGGTGTTGATGTGTTTATTCACAACATTTTAAAATGTTAGTGGGAGTGCCGATCTTATACTAGGAGCAATATGTGGGTCTGTAGATTTGATAAATTCTACGATGAATATTCATTAGGGATCCTTGATGCCCTTGAGGTGACGATGAACCCCAAAGTAGCCTTTGAGATATATGAGAGGCTTCCTCACTTAGGATTAAGGAGTAAGGAGCACTGCCACAAAGCATATATATTAAATGCAGGAAAAATGAAGAATGAATTTGGGACTCTCAAGGTTATCTATACTGGTCTAGAAGATCACCGCCCTTAATATACCTTGTTCAAGTCTATGGTAAATAGTGAGTATGGGTATGGAGGGATACTATGTGTGGACATGTATATGGAAGAATGGATCAAATTTGAAATCCTTTCACCACTAAACTACAACAGACATCCCTCTTTATTCTTATTTTTTTATTTTTATTTATTTTTTGTTTATATATATATATATATATATATATATATATATATATATATATATATATATATATATATATTACGGGACAAACGGACACTTCCAATGTCCCCTCCACCTGGGCTGTAGAAATGCGCCTTCTCGATGCAACAAGATCATGTACCATCTGTAGAATTATACACAGCTGGGAGATGGCAATGAGCTTGGGGTACTCTGATAATTTGATGTCAATCTCTAGTAGCAGCACTAGAAGTGAAATGAATCAATAGGAAAGGCCCCAAGTGAAATTTTGGAGTTGGAAAACTTGAGAGTTTACGGCTAGCTTCAAGCCCCAAGTTATTTCCAAGAACTACAGTTATTTATGTGAATTCTCTCTATGCTTTTTGCTTCGCTTCTTCCTCTTCTTATGTGGGCCGTGAGATGTGGTTGTTTATGTGAATAAAATTTTTGTTTCTATGACTTTAAAGACTTCAGTTTCGTTATTGCTTATAAAATATTTACATAAATGAAGGAGATTGTTTCAAAATGGTAGTGACTTTTTCTATTAAGATATTTATCAACATATTGGTTGATTTAAGCAGGTTTACAAGGTGTTAATTCTTGTTAGCTCATTCTAGCTCATTCGGTTAAGGTGTGGGGTTAAGGTGTTCAACAAGGCGATCTGGGTTCAATTTTCTTTAGGGGTGAATTAGTTGGGAGGAGACACCCCAAAATCCATCCAAGTTGACGACTAGTGTGGTTCAGGTTGGGTGCGATCCCCAACTCATTTGACGAAATAAATGCCCTTATGTCATGGTTTTTCAGACTAAAGGCCACTGGAAATGTGAATATGAATATAAATAAAAAAACCAATACAATGGGGATATTGAGCACCATACCTTGTAAGCCCTCTAATGTTGTTAGGTGTTCCACCAAGGTTTGAGTGCTTACTGTCAAGGAGAGATACTCTCCTTCTCC